>JAMJFZ010001562.1:360000-740000 GCA_026225945.1 Cricetomys ansorgei | reverse complement strand
TATATCAGGATAGAATGCTCTAGAAATATCTAGAAAGGAAGTGTGGGGACCACAGCCACACCCTCTCATTTACATGGAATTTTCTCCCTTCCTAAACCTTCTCTCACAGGTCTCGCTTCCCTGCATACACTCTACTTAATAAGTCAACCTGGCTATTGTTGGCCTTTTAATTCAAATTAACAATCATTTGCTGACCACCCTGACTTAGGATCAGACCACCTCAGCTTCTGTTCCAGCATCTTCGCCTACTGTACACCCTTGGGGTCCACCATCATTAAAGGGGGCTGACCATAACACACACTCCCTTGTGTCATGGAAGTCAAGCAGGTGAATACACTCGAGACACCCAGGACGGGGTTGGCATGTGAAGACGCTAAGTGCTGGCCGCTGTCACATTTCAAGGATTCCCACACACTTTCTTCTCCAGCTATGGAAGAGATCAGTAGAGTTATTTTGTTTGTTTGTTTGCTTGCTGTTGCTTGTTTGTTTTTTGCTGAATCACTCAAAAGAGCTTGGCTGTCATTTATCAGTCTATTGGGGCTACCATAACAAACTGCCTAAACACGGGGCTGGACAGACGGCTCAGTGGAGGAGAGAAGACCTGGGTTTGATTCCCAGTACCCACGCTGCAGCTCACAGCCATCTATAACTCCAGTTCCTCAGTATCCAATGCCCTCTTCTGCCCCCTGTGGGCACTGCAAACATGTGGAGCACAGACATACGTGAAGGCAAAACACCCACACACTAAAATAAAATAATAAATCTTTTTTTTAAAAAATACATAAAGTGGGAGGCTGAAACAACAAAAATGGATTTTTGAAGTCCTAGAGCTGAGCCCGAGCCGTAACGTCAGCAGGTCAGAATCTTTTCTTGATTTGCTGATGGCTGCCTTCTCATTGTCTTCATTTTGCCTTTTCTCTGTTCCTTCTCTTCCAGGCTCACCAGTCTCTTAGAGGCTTCACCTTTATGGCCTCACTCAATGTTAATAACCTCTGTGAAGTTCTGTCGCCAAATATCATGGGTGCTTCAACATAGTAAGGGCTTGGGTAGTTCAGTGAGTTCACAGCAGGGGCCGCGCACACTTTAAGCTCTTAAATGACAGGATGAAGGACGCATGTGGACAACGCACAGCAGGGACTCGGTCAGTTCGTGTTCCTGTCACTCTGGGAGTTACACTCTCTGAGAACAGTGGCCGTGACTGAGAATGTGTAATGAGCACTTTCGTGTGCGGTGCTGGGGTCTAACCAGGGCTCTCACACATGGGGTCTAACCAGGGCTCTCACACATGCTAGGCAAGTGCTCTCCCACTGGGTAAACCCAAGACCTTCCTTTTTTATTATTTTTAAATTTTTACCCAAGCACGTGTGGCTCCAGGGTGGCTATTTCTGTTCAACAATGACATCTAAGATGTTAGTTGAATTAGTTAAGTGAGGTTAAGCTTGGCTTCTGTTCTATTTGCTTTAAAATTATTTAAATTAGTCTTTTTATCACTAATTTGGTGTGGGGTGTAGGAGGTGCGTAGGTCATATGTAGAGGCCAGAGGACAACCTTATGGAGCTTTTTCTCTCTCCAATTACCTTTACGTGGGTTCCAGGGATTGAACTCAGGTGGCCAGGCTTGCACAGCAAGTACTGTTACAGGATGAGCCATCTCGCTGGTCCTCAATCTGGTTTATATTTGTGCCTTTCAGGTGCTCTGTGTGGGCCAGGTCATCTGTGCTGTGGTTGCAGAGACTGATGTTCAGGCAAAACGAGCAACCGAAAAGATGAAAATCACCTATGAGGATCTGAAACCTGTGATTTTCACCATCGAGGTATGGAGGGCTTGTCAGTCTCCCTCTAAGATTGTATAGTTGGGCTGGAGAGATGGCTCAGTGGTTAAGAGCACTGGATGCTCCTGCAGAAGACCCAAGTTCTAGTCCCAGCATCCACATGATAGCTCACAACCATCTGTAACTCCAGTTCCCTGGGATCTGTCACCCTCTTCTGGCCTCTGCAGACACCAGACGTGCACACATGCCTGGACATACATGCAGGCAAACACTCATACACATAAAATAAAAAAAGGGAAATCTTTTTTAAAAGACTGTAAAGACAAAAACATCTCTGTAAATGTCTTAATATTAGAAGACTGACTCAGAGCCTTTTCCCCCAACCCCCTTGGCGTCTGCTTGCTCTGGAAAAATCATCTTGGTCTGGAAGATATTAGTTGTATGAGATGAAATTATCTTTGGCTCTAAGAAACAGAAAAAAATAATCAGAATAGAAGTTTCTCTCTCACATTTAAAAAGCCCAGAAGTTGCCCAGGCCTGGTGACAGAGGCCTGAAACTCTGGCTGTGTAGCCTACTGAGTCAGAAGAATTGCAAGTTTGAGGTTCACCTGGGCAGCTTAGTGAGATCCTGACTCAAAAAAAAAAAAAAGTAAGAAGATGGGGGTGTAGCTCAGTGAACTCAGTAGTAGAATGCTTGCCTACCGACAGAAGAAAAGAAAAAAGACTAGACATGATTAGTCCGAAGCTTATACAGTATGCTAGTCTGCTAGTCTCTGCTTGTATGGGTTTCATGGTGTGCTTTGTGTTGCTATAACAGAATCCTTGACACCGGGCAATGTATTATGAATAGGGATTTGGTTTTCGGGGTTCTGTTGTCTGGGAAGTCCAAAGCTGAAGGACCTCATCTAATGCTACATGATTCCAGAAGGTGGAAGGGAAGAGAGTAAGAAAGAGAGAGAAAGGCACTTTCATAAGAAAACTATCCCACTATGGTTATTACAATAACCCATCCATGAGAGCAGAGCCCTGTGATCTAATTATCTCCTAACACCCTGGGAGTTGGGCTGGGACACAAGCCACAACTTGTGAGCTATGCATGTCAGGAATCCAGCTTCTTCTATCCAGTGTCTCTGTAATACACGGTTTCCATTCTGCAAGTCACAGCTTTTTCTAAACTAGCTGCTGAGGGTTAGGGTTAAAGTTAGGCTCGCAATTCCAGATTTCAGACAACAAAAGGAACAAGAATGGGTACCCCTAATGCCTTTAGGAGCATTCCCCAGACAGGGCATGGGGGCACATGCCTTTGATTGGCACTTGGGTAGCAGAGGTAGGCAGATTTCTGAGAGTTAGAGATCATTCTGATCTATATAGTAAGTTCCAGGATAGCCAGGACTACTTAGAGAGACACTATCTAAAAGAACTAAAAAAAAATTTTAAAAGATCATTTGCCAGACCTTACAAGGAGGTGTGTGCATTGCATATACCTTTTATCTAATTGGCTAGAAGCCCAGCATCTGCCATACCTAACTGCCAAGAGAGCTAGGAAGCATTATTTCATTCCAGATGACTTGTTCATCCACCAGAGACTTGAACCCTGTTACTTGAGGAAGGTGATGAGAGCAGATATTGGGAACAATAATGTCTTCAAAGTAGAGCCCAAACGTAATGGGGATTTCATGATGGAATTATATAAAAATTTATACTCTAATTTCTGGTTCTAGGAGATGGGATTCAAGTTATTTTTCTGAAGAAATAATGGAATGAGAACATAAAAAATTCAAGTGTGGGCTGATGTGTTAATTTTGTCATTACTTTAACAAACACCTGAGATAAATACCTTATAAAGATGGTTTCTTTTGGCTTGCAGTTTTAGAAGTTTTGATTCATGCTTTTCCAGGCAATACATTATAGTAGCCACACATAGCTGAGCAAAAGCACTGGCCTGGTGTTTGGGGCAGGAAAGGGAGAGAAGGAAGGGACCAGGTCCCACAGTCTCCAATAACCTAAAGCCTTCCAGGAGTGCTCACCTGTAAGACTTCTACCACTCTCATGCTGGGGCCAAGCTGGGGACAGCCTCTAACTCAGCGGTGTTTGGGGTACAGCACACACCCAAACTATAGCTTCTTGGATTTGCAGTCTCTGATTCAGTGACAGATTCAGAGAAGCAAAGTTGAAAAATAGCTTGTTTCTGAGCTTGCAACATACCATAGCTGGTGTGCGAAGGCCTTGGGAACCTTAGGAACAGCTTTAAAGGTGCCTGAGGGGTACTAGTCTTTAAATGCGCAGAGTGAAGAAGCCATGGTTCAAGCTGGCAGACCAGACGGTGGCGCACACCTTTAATCCCAGCACTCGGGAGGCAGAGGCAGGTGGATCTCTGTGAGTTCGAGGCCAGCCTGGTCTACAGAGTGAGCTCCAGGACAGCCAGAGTTACAACAGAGAAACCCTGTATCTAAAAAAGAAGAAGGAGGAGGAGGTTCTCAATCTTTCTACATCAAACCAGCTTTGTCCCAGTTCCCAGTTCCCGACCGTGCAAGGAAAGCAGGCTTTCTTGGCTCACTCTCCTTCCTTGGCTTGCACAAGGATCCTAACGTGGGTCTGTTTTCTTTGTTGTTTTATTCCTAACTTAACTCTACTTTCCTGAAGTAAGGGATACAGCCATGACTTATCCTGGGACTCAGAATAGTTAGAGATCTAATGTTTTCTCAGAATAAGACTGTCTAGAGGGAGTAAGTAATTCCTCTATGACCAAAAGCAGGAAACAAAAGTCATACATACCAATACCAATCTATGCATAAACCTACTTACATGAATATCATATATTGTATGTGTTGTATATGTATATGATATATACCATAAAAATTATATAAAATATATTTACAAGAGAGGCAGTGTAGCACACAGGTACTAGATCCAAGCTGACAAATATAAATTATAGCTGTGTCCCTTTCTACACATGTGATCTTAGGCAAGGAACTTACATCTGTGTACCACAGTTTCCTCACCTGTAAAGGGGGTAATGATGTGCACCCCATGAAGTCATGATAAAGGTAAAGGAGCTGATGAGTGTGAGACATTCTGACCACAGCGCTCCCCTCTTACACACACATCTCATCAGCAGCTTGCATGCCTTTAGACACCCTT
Organism: Cricetomys ansorgei; assembly: GCA_026225945.1. Classification (NCBI taxonomy): domain Eukaryota; kingdom Metazoa; phylum Chordata; class Mammalia; order Rodentia; family Nesomyidae; genus Cricetomys; species Cricetomys ansorgei. Next base: position 735,088 of record JAMJFZ010001562.1, on the reverse strand, counting down.
ACAATGTGGCAATAAACATACGTCCGTGTTTGCAGCTGTGACTTATTGAGGTCAAAGTGAGTCCTGCATAGTTTATGTCAACTTGACACAAGCTAAGGTCATCTGAGAGGAGAGAACCTCAATTAAGAAGATGCCTCCATGAGATCAGGCTGCAGGCAAACCCGTAGCACATTTTAATCAGTGATAGATGAGGAAGGGCCCAGCCCACTGTGGGTGGTGCCATCCTTTGGGTGGTGGTCCTGGGTTCTATAAGAAAGCAGGCTGAGCAAGTCATGAGGAGCAAGCCAGTAAGCAGCACTCCTCTGTGGCCTCTGCATCAGCTCCTGCCTCCAGGATCCTGCCCTGCTTGAGTTCCTGCCCTGACTTAAATCAACGATGGACTGTAATGGAGAAGCACAAGCCAAATAAGTTCTTTCCTCCCCAACTTGTTTTTGATCATGGTGTTCATCACAGCAACAGAAGCCCTAACTAAAAGTGTTAAGAGAGTAAAAATTTCAAGTGTGGTGTTTATTTTCCACTGCTCTAAGAGGTCAGGTAGCTGTCACTGGGAAGGACGGCGTTAGGTCTGGAGAACCCAGGGCCTTGTGTATGCCGGGCTAGTTCTCCATCACTGACTCACTTCCCCAACCCTAGACAAGATGTTTCTAGAGACTAAGCTTGGGATTGCATGCTACCTGATTCACATATTTGCAGCCTGGCTTTGAGAGCTATTTTCTCCTCCCTAAGCACCATTTCTTCATTTTAAAAATAAAGGTGATACTGGGGGCTTGGAGAGATGGCTCAGCGGTTAGGAGCACTGGCTGCTCTTCCAGAGGTCCTGAGTTCAATTCCTGGCAACGACATTTGACTCACAAACATCTATAATGGGGACTGATGTCCTCCTCTACCGTGCAGGCATACACACAGACAGAGCACTCATACATAAGTAAATAAAAATTATTTTAAAAACATAGAGGTAAGACAGAATTAATGTAAGCATATACATGTATGCATATGTACAACCATAATGTAGTGTTTGTGCTGTGGGACACTATTTCTGGGGTGATATGAACAGATATGAACTCACCCATATGGGAACCAACAATGACAAACTGCAGTAATGATGTCACCAAGTCCAACTTTGTGAAGCAGTGAGTTTGTAAGGGTCACTCAGACATAGGAGTGAGGGAGTGCTTATAGGACTATCAGTCATGGGAATGACTCCAAGGCAGCTGCGTAACAGAAAGCCCTCCCTGGCATGGACAATAGCTTATGAAATTGGAACCCTAGAGCTCATTGCATGGCTTGTGAGCCGCCACTCAATAGGTCAGAGAGCTGGGCTATTTCCAAGTCCCTTTCAGGCAGCTCCAATTTCCTAGGCCTGTGCCTTTTGGCTGGTCTGAGACACACAGTCTTTACTGTTTGCATATACTTGAGGAGGAAGAGGGTAGTACAACTGGTCAGTTTTAGGGACTTCCTGAAACCTCTGTGTTGTTTACTTTGTGAGTCTTTTTTTTTTTTTAATATGTGAGAGTGTTTTGCCTGAATGTCTATGAATCACTTGTGTGACTGGTGCCAAGGGAGCCAAAACAGAGTATGAAATAGAACTGGATGGTTGTGAGCCCCCAGGTGGGGTGCTGGGAATTGAACCCAGATCCCCTGGAAGAGCAGCCAGTGTTCTTAACTGCTGAGCCATCTCTCCAGTCACTGCTTCTTGAGTCTCTCTTTCCTTTTTTTGTGTGGGAGGGTGATTTTTTTTGTTTTCTTTTTTTTTGTTTTTTGTTTTTTAGACAGGGCTTGCAAAAGAATGCTTTGTCAAAGAAACTTGTGCTATAAAGCTCATCCCCGTATGGTTACCTGCCACTTGGACTTGTGGGAACAGCTTGGAGGGAGGTATATAAGAGAGAGAGTGACAGCTGGAAGGAGTTGGGAAAGAGTCAGGGAAGACTGAGCACCAGAGTTAGCTGGGTGGTGTCAGCAAAAGTGAACTCCTAAAGCTGATGATAGGAAAGCAGGCAGAAACAAGGCTCAGATAAAACAGATAGTTCTAGAGAATAAGGAAGAAGGCAGAAGTTACTGAGATAACTGGAGGAAAAACGTTATTGGAAAAAAGGAGCTTAGAGTTAGTGTAGTTCCCCGGACTTAGACAGATTCCTTCCCTTCCCTTCCCTTCCCTTCCCTTCCCTTCCCTTCCCTTCCCTTCCCCTTCCCTTCCCTTCCCTTCCCTTCCCTTCCCTTCCCTTCCCTTCCCTTTCCTTTCCTTCCTTTGAGCTAACTGAGTTTTATGAAAGTTACAAGTTGGAAATCTTTCAGCCGGGAACAGAGGGGTGGAGTCAAATTACCAGTGAAAAAGTTAATAGTTAGCAGCCTTTGAGGGCCCAGACCCAAATGGTAGGAAGCAGCCACACCCACACCCCGTTTTTAAAAGAAAATAAAAACCTATTACAGGGTCTGAGTATATAGTTCTAGCTGTCCTGGAACTCACTCTGTAGCCCAGGCTGGCCTCAAACTCACAGAGATCCACCTGCCTCTGCCTCCCGAGTTCTGGGATTAAAGGTGTGCGCCACCACACCCCACTGACTTCTTGAGTCTTAACGTGCCTCCCTAGCGCACTCTGAGTCTTAAGGAGCCTTGCTTTAGACTGTCCCAGGCTTCCCTGCAGTGTAGCATGCATCAGTTCAGAGGAAACTGCTATGAGCAGCTTGTCACAAAGCAAACAATTAAAAAGTAGCTGCTTTCATTACCACCATTAACTAGAAAGAAAGGCTGTGGACTCGAAGGCTTTTGGAGTCCAAGAATGCAAGGGCCAGGAGTCATTCTGAAATGCAGAAGGATGTGTTAGGTCTACAGGGCTGGTAAGGACCAGCTGTGGTAAGTCAGTCCACAGAACCAAAGAGTAGAATGGCTTCCATGTGGAATCAGTTCATGCTAATGTCAGAAAACAGAGGGAGGGGAGGAAGGAAGAGGGAGGCAGAGAACAAAACTAAAGGAAAGTCCTTTTGAAATATGTCAAATGTCCAAAGGAATGGCAATGTATACTAGGCCTTCTTGCCTTATAGAGTACCTGTGTACTCTCCCTCAACACAGCCTCAGCCTCTCAAATACTGAGTGAGGAAGAGGTTCACGCACACAGCTAAGCATCTAATATACCCTTGTCCTCAGAGACAAGAGAAAAGGGAAGGCCTAGAGCCTCTCCATGGTGCCTTGGCATCTAGCGCCCATTCCTAGAGACCCACGCTGAAAATGAGCAATTAGCATCTGTCATCCTGAACTATCCCAGTCCAGGCCTCAGCTCTGAACATGCTTTCCTTCTTAATGTTTCCCTAGTCCCTCTGGCTGGTTTTCTCTGCAAATGTGGAAGCCATTCCCTCTCATGTCTTGTCTACTCTAGAGCTTTGGATGCTTTGTGTGCTTTCATGTGTCCCAGGAGGCAACCGTTTGGGGGAATGTACTAGCAACAGCAGCAGAAAGGATGACTGGCTTTTGTGTTTTCATCCTTTTACATAGGAAGCCATAAAACACAACTCATTCCTGTGCCCTGAAAAAAAGCTTGAGCAAGGAAACATCGAGGAGGCATTTGAAAGCGTGGATCAGATAGTTGAAGGTAAACTCTTTGGAAAAGCCAGTAGAGTCATTCCTTGACTCCATTCTGAAGCAGCCATCAAGGGCATATGATTTCTCATGGGGAGGATCACCCTCTGGAGTCCTGGGACTTCCCAAGACTTACACTTCCCCTCAAAGCCTACAGGCACCCATGTGCCTGTGTGCCTCTGTTGCATTGAGAGGGGAGAAATCAGAGTAATAGTTAAGTAGGAGAAAAGTCCTAAGATTTGGTTAGTCCAGGGCAGAGTAAGAAACAGAACCTGAGCTGGGCGGTGGTGGCACACATCTTTAATCCCAGCACTCGGGAGGCAGGTAGGTCTCTGTGAGTTCCAGGCCAGCCTGGTCTACAGAGTGAGTTCCAGGACAGCCAGAAACCCTGCCTCAAAAAACAAAAAGAAGAAAAGAAAGAAAGAAAGAAAGAAAGAAAGAAAGAAAGAAAGAAAGGAAGGAAGGAAGGAAGGAAGGAAGGAAGGAAGGAAGAAGAAAGAAAGAAAGAAAGAAAGAAAGAAAGAAAGAAAGAAAGAAAGAAAGAAAGAAAGGAAGAAAGAAAGGGAGAAAGAAAGGGAGAAAGAGAGGAGAGGGAGGAAAGGAAGGAGGGAGGGAGGGGAAGGAAGGCAGGAAAGCAGGAAGGAAGGAGAGGGAGGGAGGGAGGGAAGGAGGGAAGGAAAGAAGGAAGGCAGGAAGGAAGGAAGGAAGGAAGGAAGGAAGGAAGGAAGGAAGGAAGGAAGGAAGGAAGGAAGGAACTGGCACTTGTAACTTTCAGAACTATAGTCTCTAAAACGGGTCCCCCCAGTTGTCACAAGGTAAATGCTCGGTTCCTTGGTGGGCACTGCTGCAGGTAGGCATTTCACACCCTACTTCGTTTAAAAAGCTCTGCCATGGAAGCTTCCCACTGGCACAAACCTGCAGCATGTTCCTGCATTGGCCCTTCACAGGAAAGGTCCATGTTGGAGGGCAAGAACATTTCTACATGGAAACACAAAGAGTGCTCGTTATTCCAAAGACAGAAGACAAAGAACTGGACGTGTATGTGTCCACACAGGATCCAGCTCACGTGCAGGTAAGATCCAGCAAGTCTCCATCCCACGGGTGAGTGTCTGTGGCACAGGTGGCAGCCACGCCCCTAAGAGAAATGTAAGATCTAAATGCTGGTTATCTGTAATACCACTAAGACCCCAGAACCTTTTTACTTTTTTTTCTTGGTCTTATCAATCATAAAAGAGCAATCCTGATCACTTTTTTCTTTTGATATATTTTTCTTACACTGAGAATTTCATGCATATATACAACCTGTTTTGATCAGACCCATCCCCCTCACCTCTCCTTACCCCAGGCCTCCAGCACATCCCCTTCCTAAGTCCATGTTCTCTTTTTCAAAATAACCCATTGAGTCCAGTTATGTACAAGGGTGTGGGAGCGTGCACAACGCCCCCAAAGAAAGCCAACTCCCTCCTCCAGCAATGTCAGCTAGAGATGGGTTTCCAGATGCCCTTCCCAGTCTACACTGGAAGTGTGACTGGCTTGACCTTGGGCAGGTCTTGTGCAGACAGCTCACAGCGCCTGTATTCACGGCTGCAGCAGCTGTGTCGCGTCCGGGAGGAGACATAATTCTTATTGAGAAGGAATCTCATGTATTCCAGGATACCCTTGAACTCACTGAGTAGCCAGTGTTGACCTTGAACTTCTGAACACCCTGCCTCTACATACAGAATGTTTAAAATTACAGACATTCACTATCACACAGGATTTATGCATGCTAGGGCTCAAACCCAGGTCTTCACGCAAGTTACACCCCCAGTCCGAGTGTGATCACTTACAATTGAAATGCTGTTTGTTTGCATCAGGTTTAGTTAACTCTGTGATTGGATGGCATCATTAATTTCTCTTATACTTCATTGTTTCCCTAAATTAATCATTAGAGATGACTTTTACAGTCAAGGCATCTCTGTTGACCGTGTTTTTACTTCCACATACAGAAAATGCCCTAGGCATAAGCATGTCACCCTCTTCAGTAGGATGCCAGGAGTCTACTGCTTTTCACCTGCTTGGGTCTTTAGGTCCAGGCATTTGACCAGGAGTCCAGCTTCTGATAAGAACCCAGGATTTTGATAGTTTTCTTTCTAGTAAATACCGTACCTGCTCAAAGAGCTGTTTGGGGAAGATTAATGCTGTTTTAAAATGGCCCAGAGACTGGTAGCACATGCTTTTAATCCCAGCATTCAGAAGACAGAGGCAGGTGGGTCTGTGTGAGTTAGAGAACAGCCTGGTCTACAGAGTGAGTTCCAGCACAGCCAGAGCTACACAGCAAGACCCAGTCTGAAAACCAAACAACAAAAGTGAACCAGAGCCCCCAACACAAGCGGAGGCTCTTATGGTAGCAGACGTGAGTGGGCTCCGCTGTCTCCCCCTCCTGCCCCTATGGTCCAGACGTGAGTGGACTCCGCTGTCTGCCCACCCCCCATGGTAGCAGACGTGAGTGGACTCCGCCTCATTTCGTTTCAGGAAACGAAACACTTCGTTGTCATTTTGCTCTTTTGAAATCTCCTTGTCTCTTACAGAAAACAGTGTCCTCTACCCTAAACATTCCCATCAGCAGGATTACCTGCCATGTGAAGCGAGTGGGTGGAGGTTTCGGAGGAAAGGTGGGGAGACCAGCTGTGTTCGGGGCAATTGCTGCAGTGGGGGCTGTCAAGTAAGTCTGCCTTAGGAGCCAGAAGTGTGGGAGAGGCTGACGGTCAACTGTGGCTGCAGTCAGAGCCGCCCATTTGTCCCTGGGCAACTCAGGCCCTGTCTGCTTCTGTATAAAGGGTAGGTAATTCACACATGCCCTGCTACCCTTTTTGGTTTTGCAAAAGTCAGCTGAACACATGACTTTGATAAAAGTACTAGCCTTTAAATAGGAAAAGGGGGGGGGGTAGTTGGCCGACTGCTTCCAGAAGTGAGGGCCCCAAATCCGAGCTTCAGGGAGGATGGCTTGTTTGGATGTTCACTGCCCCCTGACTCTCTCTGCAGCTGTCAGCCCAGAGCAGGGTAGAGTGGAGAAGAAAGGTTCTTCACTCCCCCACTGGCTCCAAGTGCTGCCTTGGCAGACAGGTGGTCTCCGGGTTGATCATAAGGATCACATCTTTGCTATTCACGGCTCAGCACTGGAGTTTAGCTGGCGCTGGCACTTCTGGTCCGTGTTCATTGTCTTGGACTGGGTTTGTCCTCAGTGTTGCAGAACAAAGAGGAGAAAGGGAGATAGGAGAGGGGAGGGGAGGAAAAGGAGCAGGGGGAGAGGTGGAAGAAAGGGAGCAGGAGGCAGGGGAAAGGGAAGGAGCAGGAGCAGAGTAGGGAGAGGGAGTGGGGAAATGGGGAGGAGAGGAGATGCTGTTTAATATTTTGTCAGAGTTCCAGTCAATCTGCAAAGCCCTGCATCCTGTTTTCTTTGGCAGCCTCTGTGCAGCTCAAGAAAAGTCCTGTACACTGGGACATGTGTGGTGATCCTCAGTGTGGGGTGGAGAGAAGCAGGACTGAAATCTCATGTCCACTCCTCCCCTCCCACAGCCCGCAGGCTAAGCAGCTCTCGACTCACAGCTGACCTTGAGCCTTCTGCCTCTCAAGCGTGGCCGCACACAGTCCTCAAGTGGAGCACTGAAATCCCAATGCCAAGGCTAGCCGCTATGAGCCCCCACGTCAGTGTATTCCAGAACTTGCCCTGTGACCCCACTGTGCAGCCAAGTGTGGAGCCAGTGCCTCACGATGCGTCCTGCCTTAGCACACAACAGTCATGCATCATGCACCTGAGAACAGTCCCTGAGCGCACGGAAACGCCTGCCTCAAAAACATACCATCTTTTTTTTTTAATTATTTAAAGAAAGAAATTCCATTTCCCCATCCAACTCCCAGCCCTTCTGAATCAGAATTAGCCTGGAAACTGCACATCTAGCTAATGTGTTTCTATCGGTATTAGACTGCATCCACCCATTCACACACTCCCCTTTATGACGATAGGAGGCATATGCCAGACGACTGGATCTGGGCGAAAGTCAAACTTGAAGCATAGAAACAGAACATAGCTGGCATGTGACATTAGTCCCTCAGACATACCTCCAAACACTGCGATGCAAAGCACAGAGGCAATAGTAACTTAGACCACAGATCTCAGCGTGCCTAGCAGATCGTGTGCAGATTAATAGATGCACGTGTGATGGGTGGGTGGATGGATGGATGGATGATTACATGAGTGGTACATATGGACGGGAGGGTGGGTGGTTAGTCATTGTGTGGCTTCACCAAGAAGGACAAGGAGGCATTTTCCTAGGTGGAAGCCCTGGCAGACCTCATCAGAGGGGCCACCGTCATGCTCAGCGCCAGACTGCATAGTGGAACCTCCACCTCTGAGCTCAGGTGTTTTTATTCTTTCAGAACTCCTCATGTGTTCTACTGACAGCACATGCAGATCATTAGCAATTAAACAACCCCCACAGAAATCCAACACCTGCAGACAATACAAAATGCCAAGACCTAAATGCTCCTCACCCAACAGCGCATGAAACAATTTCAAACACAACTAAAAATAAACTTCCCCAACGGTGTATGAATGGGTATTGCATGTTATAAATGGATGGGGTAGATAGCAAAATGAGGAGTGGGATAGAGAGGCGGAGAGATGGGTAGCTGAACAGATGAGCAAATGGACGGACAGGTGGGATGAATGAAGAATCTAAAATTTGTTTTCTGTAGAACTGGCCGTCCCATTCGTCTTGTTCTGGATCGTGAAGATGACATGTTAATAACTGGGGGAAGACATCCATTATTTGGAAAATATAAAGTGAGTGCTACGGGGGAAATTATTAAAATGCCTCATCTTGTTTGAGTGGTTTTGTCCTTTTCTATCATTTTGATTTTGCTGAATTCTAAAAAACAATCAGCATCTAAAATACCAAATGAAAATGGTATGTATTTTGAACACCCATGACATTTTATGGTGAGCTTTTAATTTTAGTGTATAACTGTAAAAAAAATGTAATGCTAAAAATAAAATTTTAAATGATGATGAAAAGGCACTGTTTGAGGGGCTGGGGCTATGACTCAGTGGATTTACCATGCAAACCTGAGGAGCAGAGCTGGGATCTCCAAGACCCCTATTAAGGCTGAGAGGGTGGGGCTGCCTGCCTGTGGTCCCAGCGCCCAGAAGGACGACACAGGGGACCCCTGAGGCACTTTGGTTGATAGACTAGCCAGATCTGTGAGGTCTGGGTTTGTCTAGGAACCTTGCTGCCATAAACAAAGTGCAACCAAGAAAGATATCCAACGTCATCCTTTGGCTCCACATACATGTACGCTCACACGTGTGGACACATATGCACATGCCAAAAAAGGACCTTTTAAAAGGTACATAGATTTATGTTTTCAGTGATTCCTCAAAGACAAAAAGAAAGAAAGAAAAAAGATGCCCAAGCTCAATAACTACAAAAATAACACCTTGTGGTAGAAATGCTCAGAAACGATTTGACCATCTTCACTGCAGAATAACCTTAAACAGAAATCCACTAACCGGCTAACTTAAATTCTTCAAATCCCACTGACTCCATCTTTCTTCATCTGCAGTAGACACACTATTGAAGATGTTTGCTGGCTTCTAGAAGACATTATTTTTCAAATTTACAATTGAGTCCTTAGGACAGTTCTGTTGTGATTGAAAAGTGGCAAAGCACGTTTGCTTTAGGAATTGCTCGAGGGGTGCACATCTGGTTTCCTACCTGGTTTACCATTACCTCAGATTACCACATCATTTTACCTATATTGCTGTTTACAAAGCGCCTGGCCACCCAGGAAGATGAATCCAGATCATAAATTTGTAACCTCTGTTCCAGAGGTTTTTACATAAGAGATACTATGATTCATTTCTATGCTTTCCGGGATCCCAAGGACTTTCCCACAAGAAGAAAACCACAGACTAAATTAGAAAGAAAGCCATTACAGAATGGTGGAGAATCTTCCAAGAATAAAGAAGATGAGAGAGGCAGTTCCATTCTGGGAAGGTGAGTGAGAGCTTGAGGAGTCCACCCGGACTGTGGAGGCAGGATTGCCCGCTGGAAGGAAAGACTCAGCAAAACTTGGGTCAAGAAAGGTCTTCAATCAGACACTGGAAGATAGGGCCACAGCAGGCAGGGTGCCACACAGAGCAAACTGGAGGCAAAACCTGTCCTTGATCCTCTCCGGCAAGGGACTGACAGGTGATTTGCACTTGGCAGGCACATTGTAAACAAATCACTGAACTGTTCCTCCTCTGGTGACAGGTGGGATTCATGACTAGTGGACGAATCAAAGCCCTGGACATCGAGTGCTACATCAATGGCGGATGCACGCTGGATGACTCGGAGCTGGTACGTGTGTCAGAAACAACTGTGCCCTTGATAGTGGATAGGATGCAAAAGGTCTAGATGAAAGTGGTGTCCTTTTTTACCTTTTTACCTTAGGTAACAGAATTTCTTACACTAAAGCTGGAAAATGCATATAAAATCCGCAACCTCAGGCTCCGAGGTCGTGCATGCATGACAAATTTACCATCCAACACAGCCTTTCGAGGGTTTGGCTTCCCACAAGGAGCCTTGGTAACAGAGTCTTGCATCACGGCTGTGGCAGCCAAATGTGGGCTTCCACCAGAAAAGGTAAGATTAGAATCTGGTTCATAACCAAGGTTGATGCGGAATCAGAGGGGGAGGAATCAGCTAGCGGCCCCAGGAAACACGAGAAAAGCTGCTCAGGTTAACCCTGGCTCACAATTTGAGATAACAGCTTCATTTTTTGTGATATGGACATGCCATCTTTTCTTTAGCTACTCTACTCTTGACATACATTCAGGTTGTTTATTACCCAGTGTAGGTTGTTAAAATGGTGCTGGGCTGGAGAGGAGGCACAGGCGTAAAAGCACATACCGCTCTTCCCGGGACCAGAATTCAGCTCCCAGCACTCACATCAGTGGTTCACAGTCACCTGTAACTCCAGCCCCAAAGGATCTTCTGCCCCCTTCTAGCCTCTGTGGGTACTATATTTGCATGCGCAAACCCACACACAAACATACATAATTAAAATAAGATCTTAAAATGATCTTGCAATAAATACCCTGATACATACGTGATAACGGTACATAATATCTTTGTCCTTTCCGGGTGCGCGGGGGTGGTGTCTTTCTTTTGAACAAACTCACAGAAATGGAAATGCTTGTACACATGAAAGTTTTTTAGAGATATTGCCCAAAACTTACCATTTGAAAATATTATTCTGTACAATCTGCTAGGAGGCCTGTGGGGTATAAAGGAATTGGACCAGGAGGCTGACCCCAGCACCCAACTGTTGATAATGTCTTCCACTCCTCACCCCTTCCAGTCACTTCTCAGTCCATCCTCCATTTCTGCCATTTCCCCAGTTCAGACCCTCTGCTGCAGCAAAGATTCTCTGTGAACTCTAAATTCAATGGGGACCTTCAGGTTTTTATTTGATTAGCAGAGTGCCTCCTTCACACCAGAGAGCACTTAACACTGTACCAGAAAAATGATAGATTCCCTACAAGAAGTCACAAAAAGTGCCCATGGGTACCCAGAAGGAAGACATGACATCAGGATGAGGAAGGTGAACGGGAGAGGGAGAGGGAGAGGAAGGAAGGAAGGGGATGACCCCGAGATTCATCATGAGGAATAGTGGATGGAAAGGTAGTCTAACCAAATGGAACAACATGAACAAAGACAGTGAACCTCTTTGTGCCCTGAATTTCTTGACTATAAAATAAGACAAGATTACTTACTTCACAGAGTTCAGAGGACCAAGTAAGTTTTTACTAAAAGGTTAATTTTCATAGGGCTGGAAATGTAACTTAGTGATAGAGAGTTCACCCAGGATGCACAAGCCCTGGGTTCCAGCCCCAGAACCACACATACAAAAAAAAGTTTTTATAATCAACATAGTCTTATTCCAGTATTATTGCTGGCGACAACACAATAATTCTTTTACTGCTATTAGAATAAGTTGGAGATAATGAAAAGCTCCCAGGCATTTCCAGCAGGCTCTCCTTCTCTGGGTGCTAAAAACTCCCAAGATCTGGAACAGATCCTGTTCAAACACTAACCTTAAAAGATTTAACCATGTATTCTAAACGCAATCAGAAGACTTAAAAATCTGTTGTTTGTTATTATCTGTTTTGTGATTTCTTTCTAGCAGAACAGTCTTCGCTTCTGATCGTAGAACCTGGCTTTAATACACTCTTTACCAGCTCTGCTCCATCCTCTAAACTCTGCAGTTTGTAGAGAAAATCATGGGCCAGTAAGATGGCTCAGTGGGGAAAGGCAATGGCTGCCAGGTTTAATCACCTTGGTTTTATCCCTGGGAACCACACAATAGGAGAGAATGACTCCCATAGGCTGTCCTCTGACTTCATACATACACCATGGCAGGTACACACACAGACACAGGCACACACACACAGGACACAGGATAGATGATAGATAGACAGATAAATAGACAGACAGACAGACAGACAGATGATAGATAGATAGATGATAGATAGATAGATAGATAGATAGATAGATAGATAGATAGATAGATAGACAGATGATAGATAGATGATAGATAGATAGATAGATAGACAGACAGATGATAGATAGATAGATAGATAGATAGATAGATAGATAGATAGACAGATAGACAGACAGACAGATAGATGATAGAGAGAGAGATAGACAGATAGACAGACCTACCTCCCCAGCCCTTCCATCACACTGCCTTTTAGACTAGTCACTATCAACCCTGGTCGGTGCCTTAATGAGGAGATGGAAATGAACTCTCTCTCGTCTTACAGCCACAAATGCCATCTAAAACAGTGGAGGCAAATCTGCTCCCCACCAAAGCTTGGGCTTCAGTGGAAAGGCTTTCCGAGCCTCCAGCTGGCAGTCTGTCTCACCGCAAGTAGTTATTGAATTTCACACTTGTTTCAGGTTAGGGAGAAGAACATGTACAAGACAGTTGATAAAACCATCTACAAACAAGCATTCGACCCTGAGCCGCTGGTGAGGTGCTGGGAGGCGTGTCTGGACAAGTCCTCCTTCCACGGCAGAAGGACAAAGGTGGAAGAGTTCAATAAGAAGAGCTACTGGAAGAAGAGGGGCATTGCTATCATCCCCATGAAGTTCTCAGTCGGCTTTGGTGCAACAAGCTACCATCAGGTAAATACACAGCACATGGTAAATGACCCTACTGTCCAACGCAGTCCTGGTCCAATCAACTTGTACTGGTGTTCAGAGAATGCCACATTACCCAGAGCACCAGGCCCCTCACTGCATAGACATAGGAGAAATGTCCAGAAGCCTCCTGAGTACCTACATGTGGAAGTAGGGAAAAGGTCACCATGGCAAGCAACTTCGGTGACAGGCATAAGGGTGTCAGCAGCATGGCTGCTTGGGCCAGGTACTGGCCCCAGATTCTGTGCTGTGTGTTCTGCTGAGGAAGCGGTGGCCACTGGACACCTACAGGAATCCTCGGGCTGCCTGCCAAATCTCAGGCAGAGAAGTCATTTCCCTAGTCTCTGACCACCTACCTACCTGGCACTTCACGCCACCTCCCCGGGAATCTGTTGGTTCTCGTTGGGAAGAGGGAGTAGGGTCCAGAATTGTCCCAGGTATATTGGCAAGAGGAAGAGGCAAGTCATCCATGGGCAGAAAGGAGGAAGAAAAGCAGCACAGGGGTAAGGCCTCCAAAGAGTACCAGGCCTGAGCAGACAGTCTTCTCTGGAGCCCCGTGGGCCACAGGGACGGAAAGATGGTTAGAACTCTAGGAATAGCTGTTGCTTACTCACTGCTCTCAACGCAGGACAGAAAACCCAGCAATTGGAAAAGGCTTTGAGCATTAGAGTGCTTTCTGCACATACCGCTGGAAGCATTCCTCCATTCCCACCCAGCTACCGACAGCCTGTCTTACTCCAACTCCTCCCCCCACCCTTCACACACCTGCGCGGTGATAGGAAGTTCCTCCTAGGAAATAAAAGCAGTTGGTCCAAATCCTTAGTCAACTGGAGTCAGGAGACCCTGACATTTGCTAGGTGTGTGACATTAAAATTGTTCAGTCTTTCTAAACTTTCACTCCCCCCTCCATTGTAAAATAAGGCCAATAATAATGCTCTCTTAGGGTTAATGAGGACTGGCTGAGAAAAAATAAGACAGAGCACTTGGCAAGATTCCGGGAATATTCTGGAAGTCTACCAGGGCAGCCCTAACCCTCCCAGGAGAGCCCAGACACACCTCTCAGAGCTCTTGATCATCTGGTGCCTTCAGCTTCTGGGTCACAGCCCTGCTTCGGTCCAGTATGACCATTCCATAAACAGGTACAAAGTCAGCTTTCTCAGCTCACTGAATTAATGGCAGAGACACAGGGGACCCTATATAGCCACCAGTATGGTTTTTCTCTGCCACCAGATATTGTATCTTTACCAGACTAAGTCAAACACCAGCAGGATGACTATTCAATCACCGTACTAACTGTCCAGAGTCAGCATAGACCCCACAAGTCAAGGGTTACGTCCCACAGACTGTACCCATTTCTGACATCAGCTTCAAACTGTGAGCCCAGGCTATTCACACTTAAATAACTCCTAAGCTTGGAGTTTTTCACTGTCCCCGCTTAGGTGCAATGATTTTCTAGAACAATGCACAGAACTCAGAAAAGCCTCTTACATTTTATTATTGTTACCAGCTTACACAAATGACACAACTCAGAAACATCCAGTGGAGGGCTGCCTGGGGCAAGACGGCAGGGAGGAACCGAAGGCTTGTCTTCTGGATGCTCACCCCCAGAGAAGTGCACAGACCTCGGGAAGATGAGATGGGCTGAAATACACCCTCACAACAGCCATCGCTCCATACAAACGTGCACACAGGCTGACCCCTGAACCCTAAACCTGTCTGGGAGCCTCCTAAGGCATCTCATTAGCAAAAGATGGCGCTTTTCAGGATTTAGAAAGTACTATGCCAAGAACCAGAGACAAAACCCACTTTCTCAGAATGGCTCTACCCCTCCTTCTGTCATCAATATGGCCACTTCTCACCTAAGCTAAAGCCCCTCCGCTGTCATTCCTGGGGGCCAACTTCTCATCTCACCACATGAGAAGAAATCCTCAAGTCAGGTGATGACTTTTAATCTCCAGCTTTTGAAAGGCCTCCAGCTTCCCCACAGAGCTGTAAATTGATGCAACCAAGAACCACTTGGCTAGGCACTGAAGGTCATTCCAGGTCAGCCATGACTCACACAGCTGGAGCACCTCCTCAGTAACAGTGGGAAGCAGGCTGCAGGAGTAAATACTGTTATTAGCACTCACGCACCTCGAAGCTCCCCAACCCCTCCAAGGCACCCCGGGCCTCCAGGCATCTCCAGACTGGCAGGAAAAATACCACCTTTCCAGTCATCTAATTTAACAAAATTTATGTAGTGTCTGTAACTCCAATGGGGACACAAAGTCATACAAGGCCATCTGTCCTACTTGCGGAGACTCAGAGCAGAGCTTGCCATGTCTCCAGGGTGTCCTGTGGTGGCTACAACTCTGACATGCTGGGCAGCTCAAAACAATTTATTCTCCCACAGTTCCAAGTTTGGAAGTTCAGTGTCAAGGTATCAGCAGAGCCACACACACCCCTCCAGTGAGGACCCCTTCCGAGGTTCTTCCACCCTCTGCTGCCTCCTGGCCCTTCTTGGCTTGTGGCAGTATAACTCCACTGGCTGCCTCCAGCTTCACAGGCTATTGTCCTTGATGTTCCCCGGGGGCCTTCTCATAAGGACACCAGTCCTTATAGTTGATAGTCCTTACAGTTGATAGTGAATTTAAGGCCCACTCCTACTAATCTGATTATTAAAAAAACAAAAAGCTATTCCAACTAAGGTCCCATTCTGAGTTTCCAGGTGGACATGAATGGGAGAGAGCCACTGTTCCACCCAGGACTTGAAAGAGGAAGTATGGAGGAAGTGATGGATCTCCACCAGATAGAGTCAGAATGTTGAGGAAAGTCTTAAGAGAATGGAGACTGGAGGGGTCTAAATGGTGGCCAGATGAAGAACAGCTGAGCCACCAAAGCAGGAGCCAGGGTCCGAGAGAAGTTGTGGTGAGATTGGACCAGGGACAAGGCAAAAAGAAGCAGGAATGCAGTGGGGATTGGGGGTGTGGGGGAGACCCATCCCAAGGGACCTTTGACAAGGAGCAGGGCTTTCACTGACAGGAGATGGGGAGCTTCACTCCCTCCCTCCCTCAGTCTCATGACCCTACTCACTGTCACTGCAGGGCCCCATGGGCAGCACAAGAGGAGTCGGATCTGACTGTCCAGCTCTCACAGAACCCGTATTCCACACCCTAAGGCCACTGAGCATTCTGCCCATCAGTGGCTGGATTTCAGCCTGTGTCCCCACCATCCTGTGACTCGCTCGAAGCAGAACCACACCTTGTTCACGTTTACATATCTAGATGGGATTCGGGGTAGGAAAATACTCAATTCAGTAGCTTCATAATCCACCGTTGGTTTTAGGCAAGGGGCTGACTTTCAAATAATTGCGACCAGGTGGTGGAGGCACATGCCTTTAATGTAAGCATTTGGGAGACTGAAGCTGGCAGATCCCTGTGAGTTCAAGGCCAGTCTGGTCTATATAAGAAGTTCTAAACCACATAGAGCTACATAGTGAGACCTTGTTCAAAAAAAAAAAAAATCCAAAGTATGGAAATTCTTTACAGTTGTTTTTTGCATAGAGAAGGACTAAGTTCCAAGATCCTACCAGAAAACCTTGCATCTTAGACCTCCCTGCTCCAGGAGACTGAGATTTCTTGACCTCATTTTTTTTTTATTTTAAAAATTATTTTATGTGTATGAGTGTTCTTCCTACATGCATATCTTTGCACCGTGCGCATACATTGCCCATTAAAACAAAAATAAAAAGGCAAGTCGAATCTCCTAGAACTAAAACTGCCATGTGCTGGGGATTGAACCTAGGTCCTCTGGAGGATCAGCTGCTCTTAACCACTAAACCATGTCTCCAGCCCCTGCCTCCTTTCCTATGGTGAACTTCCCTAATCGCCGACACGCTCTGAGGCCCGCCCTCCGGACTCTCTTGCAGGCAGCTGCACTGGTTCATATCTACACCGACGGGTCTGTGCTGGTTGCCCATGGAGGCAATGAGCTGGGACAAGGTATTCACACCAAAATGTTGCAGGTAAAATAAATAAAATTCAACCATTCACCTTTCCACATGTCGCTGACAAGTCTGAAACTTGGGATATCCTTTAAGGTAAATGATGACTATACATTCAAACTCAAAGACTTGACTAGTTGAAAAGCTTCTTGCATATAAACTACAATGTGCAAATGTGACAAAAATCTCATGCAGATACAGATGCTCCTGGAACTTGGCCAGGAGTGAGAGGTGGGAGAGATTATTGGTAAAGCCACCACTCAGGGGCCTGCAGAAAGTGATGGATGTCCCCCACCCCACCCACACATGCTAACAAAGAATTGGAGCAGGCAAATGGTTCATCAACTATCAATATCCTGTAACTTCTTTCTTTTTTTCCTTATTTCTTTCTTCCTTCCTTCCATCCCTTATTTTCTTCCTTCCTTCCTTCCTTTCTTCCTTCCTTCCTTCCTTCAGTGGGGTTAAATCTAGGGCCATGTACAAGCCCAGGCAAGTGCTCAACACCATTGAGTATAACCCCAGCTCTTTTTCATTAAAAACAATTATTCATGCTGGGCATGCTTAGACACATCTTTAATCCTGCACTCTGGGCATGGAGATAGGCAGGTTTCTGAGTTAGAGGCCAGCCTAGTCTGCAGAGTGAGTTCCAGCACAGAGAAACCCCCGTCTTGTGTGTGTTTGTGCATGCTCATGCGTGTGCATGTACACTCACACATGACATGTGTGGAAGTCAGAGGACAGTTTGGGGGAGTCAGTTCTCCCTTCTGCCATGTGGGTCCTGGGGATCAAACTCAGGTCTTCAGGCTTGGGGACAGTACTTTTACCTGCTGAGCCACCTAACCAGCCCTGACCTATAATTTTAAAGACAGATGATCTCAGAAGAAAGAAAAATAATCCTTTGAATTGAATACATTCAACATTGCGATGGGGAAGAGTCAGGGAAGGCTGCCACAGCTCTTCTGTTACAATGCATATCTGTGGCTTTCACCGTCCGGCCCCTTAGCTCCTTGAGAATACACCTCCCATGTGTTCTGAAGGGATCCTCGGTTCAGGCCCTTTCAGCCTGAAAGGCCCTTTCTCCTTGCTCACATTCCCAACAACAGATAGAAGTACAAGATCCAGGCCCAGTGAACTCTGAACCCATCCGCTGTAGGAAAGACCGCACAGGATTCCTGGGAGGCCAATGGGTCTTCTTTTCTAAAACAGATAGGCAGCTGCTCTGAAAAAGGAATCTTCCCCAGGGATTGTTTGGGAAGTCTGCTGGAGGTCAGGAGTCATCGGCAAGCAAATCTGGAATGCAGCCTGCTAACTGTTGTAAATAATATAATCTGGAAAAAGGAAATCAAATGCCAGAGGCTGAGCAAGGGCCCTAAGGAGACCATGAAATCCCTGGGGACAGCCAGGTTCTCACTCTTGCTCTTCCAGAGGACCAGCTCAGTTTCAAGCACCAACACCAGGCAGCTCACAACCACCTGTAACTCCAGCTCCAGGCAGATCAGACTGGCTTCTGTAGCTTTTTCTTCTTTTTTTCTTCCCCTATTTGTTCCCATTTGCTTATATTTTTTCCAGTATTTGCTGTTCACTTTTAAATTTTCTTTTGTTTTCCTCTCATCTTCTCTAAGGAACACACACAGAAATTAAGATTTAAAGAGAGAGAGAGAGAGGCCATGGTCATGGCAGGGAGGAAGAAGTAAGCGGTTCAAGACCAGCCTGGACTACAAAGCCAGAGCTACATAGTGAGATCCTGTCTTGAAGAAGTGGGGGTTGGAGGGAGGTGGAGGGGAAGGAAGAGGAGGGAAAATCACTGTAGCTGGCAAGATGGCTCAGTGGTCAAGGTGCTTGCCACCAAGCCAAACCGCCAGCGTTCGGTCCCCAGGCCGCGTGTGGTAGAAGGACAGAACCGACTCCTAAAGTCGTCCTCTGATGTCCACACGGAGGCCGTGACACACACAGGCACAGCCATACAGATGAAATTAAATGCAATAAAAATGTTTTTAAAGTAAATATTTTAAAAAGAAAAATTGTGACGAAGATAGCTTAAGTCCTCTTTGAAATCTTGGGTGGATTTGAAACACGTTGTTTCTCCCAGGTGGCCAGCCGTGAATTAAAAGTCCCCATGTGTCACCTGCACGTCTGCGAGACGAGCACAGCGACAGTGCCCAATACAGTTGCCACGGCAGCATCCATCGGAGCCGACGTCAACGGCAGAGCCGTGCAGGTGCTGCTCCTGAGTCCTCCCCGGCGACTTTACCACAGCTCTGGCTTTCTTATCTGCACACAGCACGGTGGGGCTTCAGGGAAGTCGCCAGATTAGTTTCCTTTCTATCGGTGTGATGAAACACCAAGGCAACTTACAGGAAGAAGGGTGTACTTTTGGCTTATGATTCCGGAGAGATACGTGTTCACCACCGTCATGGTGAAGACACACGGCTGTCACCAGGCATGGCAACTGGAGCAGCCGCTGAGAGCTCGCATCTTGGACCACAAGCAGGAAGCAAAGAACAAACAGAATTGTAGTAGTGTCCCTACAATGTCACTCAACAAGGATGACACAGAGGCATATTCATACTTATAAGCTCTGCCAGACCTCAGCAGAGGGAACCACCGTCATGGCCAGCGCCATACTGGACAGTGGCACCCTGAGCGTCCCAGCTCAGGTGTTTTGTATCGATACAGAAGTCCTCAGGTGTTCTACTGATAGCACCTGCAGATCCTGAGCAATCACATAAACCCAACCCCTGCAGACAGTACAAAACGCCAAGACCCAGGCAGCCCCTCACCCAACAGTGCACACAACAATGATTTAAACACAACTAAACGTAGACTTCTACAATAGGGAATGATGAGATTCTTTGGACTCTCAAAGCCCACCCCCAGTGACATAATCCCCCGCATGGTCACAACTCCTAAGCCTCCCCAACAGCACCAAATGTAGATCAAAGTAATCAAATCCCAGAGACTTAGCATTCAAACCACCACGGTCACTGACCAAGAAAGTTGGAAGTGTAAAGTGAGGTAACATATACACCCAGAATACAGTGGCCCACGCACAAAAGTCCCTTCCATGCACAAGTCTGAGTCCAGAGGGAGTCTTTGGTCTGTCAGGCACCAGACTGATGGTGGCTCCACTATCTTCCCTGTGTGGTTTTCAAGGTATCGCTGAGCTTCATCATTTCAATCACATGCCATCATGCAGGAGGAAGACCCTAGGCTAGACCTGGAAGTGATGCAATTTGCTTGCTCTCATAACTCATTGCTAGAGCTGGTCTCTGGTCATGTCTATGCAAGAGAGGTCGGTAAACATAGAGAGGGAAGGCATCCGCCCAGCTACCACAGAAGGAGGGGAGGCTGCATTTAGGTGACAGGAAGCCTGCTTCTTAGAGATGCTGAAGAAGCTTTCAGACCAAACAGTATAGAACCATACCTGTTCCCCTGGCATGGTGAGTTCCTACAGGCAGACCAACTAAGCCCAGCCCAGCCCAGCCCAGCCCAGCCGACATGGTGATTATAGAGTTGCTCCCAGCGTCCCCACCAGAACACTCAGAGCCACCTTCTCTTAGAACTGTTTTAATTAGCATACAAGATAATGGGTTTCATGGGACATTTTAGTATTAATTTAACCGATTTGGGAGTGATGTTCTTTTAGTTTGGTTTGGTTTGTTGTTGCTTTTATTATTCTTTTAATTTGTTAGGAGTTTTTTTATGTTTATGGATGTTTTATCTGCATGTATGTCTGTGCACCACATGCATGCTTGGTACCCATGGAGGCCAGAACAGGGTGTCAGATCCAGCCAGAACTGGAGCTACAGAATTACGAGCTGCTATGTTGGTGCTAGGGATCGAACTCAGCTTCTCTGGAAGAGCGGCTAGTGCTTTTAACAGCCGAGTCATTCCTCCAACACCCAGATGTTTTTGAGACAGCTTCTCACTGCATAGCCAGGCTGACTTGGAACACTCTGTGTGACCCCCTGTGATCTCAGACTCATGACAGTCACCTGTGAGACCACAGATGTGCACTACCATGCCTACATGTATGTTCTTTGAATTAATAGTCACTAAGCTTGTCATATTTCTATTACAAACACATTTTCCATTGGGGCATTTGGGAAGGGATATTCCTGCAGGCCTCTATAAGGATGCACAGGAACTGCTTTCTGATTGGTCTTAACTATGTGAGAACACTTCTAATGGGAGGCAACACTAGTGAGTTTTTCTCAGAACGAAAGCATGAAAAAGTTTGAATTCATGAGCTTGTATTTTGGGTAGGCTCTACCACCAGAGGGGAGCAGATCAGACAATGTGGAGTTGCCAGCCTCGCTAAGGGCTAGAACTCCTGATTTTAGGATCAGAAACTGTGGGCTTACAGTTCTGTTTTCTGAAGACTTACTTTGATTTTATGTATATGGATGTTTTGCATGCATGTGTGTCTTAAAATCAGTTTTCTTATTTTCTCAATTCAAATCCAAAGCCAAGGCCTCTAAGTAGTGGTTTATAATAGACAGATGAACAGATGGAGGGATGGACAGCTGGAGGGACGGCTGAGGGGTGGATGTTTCAGACCCAGAGGGACAGCGGCCTGTCATTGTAACAAACACAAATTTGAATGAAAATATGATGCTTGTTCCATTTGTCTTAATAAGTGGAAAATACAATGTAAAGGTCAAAAATGTCATCATATGAAGAAAAGAGGAAACTAAAGCCTGGATATTCTATGAAAGAGGATCTGAGAGTAGAAATGTGGGGTATTTTCATAGGAAGTGAAGCAAGATGGAGAGAGCAAGTCCCTTGCTAACCTCAAGGGTCTGGGTTGTGTTAGCTTTTGTTCCCAAAGCATCAGGAACAGGTGCTCTGTGAGCACTTACTGACCTGTGGTCGCTGAAGACCCTCTCCACAAGCCCTAACCACAAGATTCTCCTCTGTGTTTCTTCAAGAATGCCTGTCAGATCCTTCTGAAACGTCTTGAGCCCATCGTGAAGAAAAATCCAGACGGTACATGGAGAGACTGGGTAGGTGCTCCTCTCTGTCTGTTACTGTATGTGAGCTAGCAGTCCAAGCCAGTACCGAGTGCCACAGCAGGGAGCAGCCGCCACGCTTAGAAACGGTTGCTCTAAGTCTCTATCCACAGCTTTGGAAAGTTCTCCAAGTAAATGGGTTTCTGTTAAGGTTGAGAGGGCTACTCCAGGACGTGTTCCAGATACGTGTGGGGAGCACGCACAGGAAAGAGCAGTCACTGGAAAGAGAAAAGGATGTGTATGAGGAATATCCAGAAGGTTCCCACTCTGTTTACGTAGGAAAGAAGAGGAGAAGAGCCTCCATAGGCCACACAAAAATATTGAGGCTTTGAGTAGGGAAGAGAACTGACTATGTCTCAAAGGAAATCCAACTTCACGGTATCCTACACTTTTTCATTAGAATAATTAACACACAGGCAGACACACCTTATGTTGTTAACACTTGAAAATTAAACCCCAAATAGCTTTTAAGAAAGATTTATATTTTTATTTTGTTTGTGTTTTGCCTGCACGTATGAAAGCATGCTAGTTGCTTACAGTACCTTTGGAGGCCAGAAGAGGGTGTCAGGTCCCCTGGGACTTGTTACAGACCGTGGTGATCTGCCATGTGGGTGCTATGAACTGAAGCAGGGCCCTCTGCAAGAGCAGCAACTGCTTTTAACTGTAAGCCATCTCTCCGGCCACCCTTCCAAGTAACATTTGAATTTATTCTCTATGCCATGGATAAGTCATAGGATTTTAATTTTTATTGTTCACTCCAGACTTTCAAACTCAGAGGAAACTGTCAGTGTGCCAGCTGAGTAAAAGCTATGGCGAGTACTGTTAGAGCAGAGCATCTTCAACAGGGAGCAGGAGTCAGTCTCTACATACAAAATGTGCTCAGTTTCACCTAACAAATAGTATATCTATTCAATCTCTCTTAAATATGCCCATTCCACAGATTGAAGCAGCATTTGAACAGAGAATCAGTCTTTCAGCCACTGGGTACTTCAGGTAAAACTCAATATCTTGGTTTAGTTAAGAAAATATGAGGTAAGCTGATTGCTTTGGGCCTCAGTCCTCATTCATAAATAAGATTGTATTATACAGCTATGGCAGGTCTATCCTAGTGGCCCAAAACTCTGTGAATTCGCCTAAGCCTCTGGGTGGTAGTTACAGAAATGGAGCCCAGACCAAATATCACTGTCTTCATCTTTGAGATGGCACATCCTCTTTAAAACAGAGGCAGATGCTGGGCAGTGGTGGCACACACCTTTAATCCTAGTACTAAGGAGGCAGAGGCAGGTGGATCTCTGTGAGTTCAAGGCCAAGCTGATCTACAGAGCGAGTTACAGGACAGCCAGAGTCACAACAGAAAAACCCTGTCTCAAAAAAACAAAATAATAAATAAAACAGAGGCAGATAACCATTGAGGTGAATGTAAGAGAGCAGCTTGAAAAGGGTGAAATGAGCTTTTAAAAAAGCTCCTTGAAATGAGCATCAGCCAGCTGAAATGCTAGTCTTAAACATGGTAGTTTCTTAGATGTAAGACATTGTGCTTTCTGTGCCCCACCAGTCTAAAGGGCTTTATTCCACAGGGGCTACAAGGCCTTCATGGACTGGGAGAAGGGGGAGGGAGACCCATTCCCATACTACGTCTATGGAGCTGCATGTTCTGAGGTTGAAGTTGACTGTCTGACAGGGGCTCACAAGGTAAGTCGGATTAACGTCGTCCTTGGCAGCTTAGATCGACAACCCAACTGCACTGTGCAGAAAGTGGCCTGTTACACAATATGTAGAGCAGAAGATAACTCTCCAGTGCACGGGATTCGAGAGATCCAGTCTTCTCTCTGAATTGTCACATAAAATGGTAATATAGTAGTCAAAAAGGAGTGGCGGTGGCCGGTGACCGGATGAATGTAGCCGATGCATTAAAGTTCTCATTTCGTTTCAGACGACAAAGTTATTCTCCAGAGTTTTAGCCTGAAGCAGGTTTTATTCCACAAGAAAAGACGGGTTGTCCGAAGGGCGAGATCATTTAGCAGAGCTGATGTTCATCCACAGCTATCATTCCAGGGGCAGTACAGAGGTCTAAAGGGACAGTCTGGGTAGATCGGGGCATGAAAAGAATGTTGTGCCTGCTCCTGACCATCAGGAAGCCGCCTACTGACATCAGGGAGCACATCTAGCGAAGGTCATCAGCTTGCACCGTACACGACAAACCTGTGAGCTATGCTCCAGATACCATAATAGAAACAAAGACGGCAGAGGTATCAAATGGGGCAAGATAGAACCCGAGTGTGGTAAGCTGTTACATTAGGAAATTATAATGTTCATATCATATCAAAATACTTCTATTTACTTATTGTTACTTAAACTTCTCTTCCACTTCAATATTATAAGAAAAACAATTACTTTTTGAGACAGGGTCTCAGGAAGCCCAGACTGGCCTTGAACTCCCTACATAGTCAAAGATAACGGTGAACTTCTGATCTTCCTGCTTCCATCTCTCAAATGCTAGGCTTATAGGCATGTACAGCTGTGCCCAGTCTGTGCAGGTGCTTGAGATCACACTCGGGCCTGTGCATACTAAGCAGGCACTCTGCCAACTGAGCCGCATCCCAGCCGATGAATAAGATTATTTAAAGACGCAGTGATTGGCTGTCTGGAGAGAATTGCCCTCCTAGTTCATGCAAGTTTCTCTCTAGGATACATTAGCATTATGCCAACACATTTTTACATTTTTTGAGGAGGGTGCCATCTGGCACATGTGGAGATCAGAAGACAACTTGTGGGAGACAGCTGGCCCTACCACAGGGACCCTAGGGACCAAACTCAGGTTGTCGAGCCGTGGCAGCAAGCACCTGTAACTTCTGAGTCATTTTGCCAGCCTCTATGGCTCCTTAATTTGAGATCATTTTTGACTTAAAACTCATGCAATCAGAGACTGTTCACGTTTTCAGACTCTGTTTCCTGCTGTTTTTCACACTGAGGCACACATAGATAATGGTATTCCTGCAGAAGCCCTAGAGATGGCAAGCCTGCCTCAGGCTTCCCTCAGAATCCCGGTGCCAGTGTCTCTGCATACCTGAAGCTCTACCTTAGAGGGAAGCTGTTCTGGGTGAGGAACTAGTCCTAAGACTATCCACACTGACAGATGTGTTGCCAAATTTAGCAAATAAAAACATGGGCTGGCTAAACTTGAATTTCAAGTAAACAACAAATACATTTCCAGCATAAATGTGTCCCTCACAATACTTGAGACATACTTATTTTATCTGTCAATTCAACCTGAGGGCTTTAGAGTAAATTCCTAAAGAAGCAAACACAGGAATCTTCCAGAATTTATGGTGTCAGGAAAGTTAAAATTTGATCTTTTCTGTGCCTTCCAATTTATATGTGTAACTAAAGGTCCAGAAATTTCAGTATAATGTTAAACTCTTAAAACAGTTTGGTCTTTGATGAGACAAAACTTCCATTAACCAACAAGAAACCAGAGACACTAAGTGGCCAGCCCACTGTGGCCAATCCTGTGATGCACTGTTGTTTGAGGGTGTCTGAGCTGGTAAGCAAATGTATCCATCCACTGAATCCCTGTCTCTTTCCCCTGCCCCATACCCACAGCAAAAACCATGCCAAATGTACAGTGAGGGGAGCTGGAGAATCTCCAGTCTCCTTTCCTGCACTGGTTGAGAAGGAAGATTGGTTCTAGGGCCTGAGAGATAGGACTTGCCTCAGGAGAGACTGCCAATTAGGACATGGTGAGAAACACCTGGAATTCCAGCAGTTGAGCACGTAAGGCCAGAGAACCACAGTTCAAGGCCAGCCTAGGCTACATAGCAAGACTACATTTCAAAAACTAAAAAGAGAAGGGCTGTGGATAGAGTCGAAATGATGGAATATTTGCCTGTCATGAAGGAAGCCTTGGGTTGCATACTCATCCCCAGTACTATATAAACTAGTGTTATGTACAGGACTGTAATCCCTGCCCTCTAAAGGTACAAGGCAGAAGGATTTGAAAAAGTCATCTTCAGCTACACTCTGGGCCAACCTGTTCAAAGCAAGTAAGAAAGAAAGGGAAGAAGAGAGACAGAGGGAGAAAGGGAAGGAGGAAAGGTTTGTCCAATCTCAAAACTACAAAGGAGGAGCCCAGATATTAAGCCTAAACAGAAAAAGAAGTTACCAGAATAAATGCTGATGAATGGTGGGCAAAGGAAAATCCTTTGAATGACCTTGAGATAGCCCAAAGACACCTAGGAGCTTCCTGAGGTTCCCAGCAACCAACACGCACACACACACACACACACACACACACACACACACACACACACACACACGCACACACACAGAAGGGCCAAATTGGTTCCCTGTTTCTCAGAGAAGGAAAGAGATCCACACAGCCTGAGAATCAGCTTGATCTCAACATTTAACCTTGACCTCTTCTAAAATCTTGCAAGCCCCTAAACTTATACACACCATACACTAGATGATTTTCTCAGTAAAATGGCAACAATACCACCCGCATCCAACTCTTGGGAGAACTAGATACGCTCAAGCGTTCTACTAGAGCAATGAAGCCAGGTAGACAGCCAGGCGGACAGGCAGGCTCAGTTATTTACCCGGTGACTCACTCACACAACAACATGCCCTGGACTTTGGAGTCTCTTAGCAGAAGTCAAACAATAGATGCAGAAGATCTTCCAGGTCACGGCCAGGCCTAGCACTCCATGTGAAGTGTGTCAGGTGTCTTCCCAACCCTAACCCTGGAGAGCAGTGGCTCTAGAATGGCAAGGCACTCTTCTGAATTTATTTCTTTATTGAGGGGGAGGTAACACGCACGCCACAGCACACAGCGGAGGTTAGGCGACAACTTTCAGAATTCAGGTCTCTCCTTCCATCAGATGGGTTCAGGGTCGGAACTCAAGGTCACCAGCTGTGATAGCAATTGCCTTAATGTTCTGAGCTAGATTTTTAAAATGTGTGTGTGTGTGTGTTACTGGGGATCAAGCCTAGGGCTTTGTGCATACTAGACAAGCACTCTAACCCTGATCTGTCCCCATCCCCTTAGAATAGTAATTTATTTCAAGTTTTTATAAAGAGGTAATTTTTATTTGTCTCAGAAAATCAGAACGGATATTGTCATGGATGCATGTTGCAGCCTGAATCCGGCCATTGATGTTGGGCAGGTAGGTGCCGGCACTCCTGGGTGGAAACCCCTTCCTGAGAGTGGTTGAGGGGTAAATAAAGGCCTTCTTAAAAGGATATGTTGCCTTAAAATTGCCTCCCCCCTTCAGATAGAAGGTGCATTTATTCAAGGAATGGGCCTTTATACCACCGAGGAACTACACTATTCTCCAGAAGGCGTCCTGTACTCTCGGAGCCCGGAGGAGTACAAAATCCCAGCTGTTGCTGATGTCCCTGAGCAGTTTAATGTGTCCCTGTTGCCATCCTCTCAGACCCCGCTAACCATCTACTCATCCAAGGTAAGCACAAACTAGTCCCTCTACACAGCAGGAGCCCACGGGCATGGCCAAAAAAGCTACCAGACAAAACAAAAACAGATGCTCATGGTTATCTGGACCAAGCCAGGACCAGCCACCTAGGAAGATCTGAGGTCCAGGAAAGGGAAATGACCCCCGCCCCAGAGAAATCTTGGGCCCTGGTTCATTAATACCTTCTTTCCCTGAAATTTATAGAAAAGCTTGGACTTCCTGAGAAAGTAACACTTTCTTTTAAAAACTTTGTTTCTTTTTGTTTTTTTGAGATGGACCTTACGGAGACCAGAATGACCTCAGACTCACTGTGTAGGCAAAGATCCTCCAGTCTCCACCTCCCAAGGGCTGGGATGGCAAGTTCGTGCCACCATGCTCAGCTCTCATCTAAGAACCGAGAATATACTATTAGGAGCTGGAGGGACGACTTCAGCTCCATCAGTGAAGCGCTAGGCTTGAAAACACAAGAGCGTGATGGGCAGGGGAGGCACACACCTCTGATCCCAGCACTCAGCAGGTGGATCTCTGAGTTTGAGGCCAGCCTGGTCTCCAGAGTGAGTTCTAGAACAGCCAGGGCTACACAGAGAAACCCTGTCTTGAAGATGAAAAAAAAAAAAAGGTAGAAAGAAGGGAAGGGAAGGGAAGGGAAGGGAAGGGAAGGGAAGGGAAGGGAAGGGAAGGGAAGAAAAGAAAAAGAAAGTACAAGAACGTGAGTTTGATTCCCAGAACCCCCATAAAATTCTGGATGTGGAAGGATACTCTTTAACCCCAGAACTGGGGAGGCAGAGACACATCTAGGGCTGTCTGGCCAGTTGGTCTTGCCTGATTGGAGAGCTCCAGGCCAGTGAGAGATTCCACCTCAAAGGAGGTAGAGTATTTCCAAGGATGGTAGCTTGAGGATGTCCTCAGGCCTCCACACATGTGCGCACGTGTGCACATGCACCCACGTACATACACCATGAAAAGGGGTGGGTGGAAGAAGGAAGCAATATTGAGCTGGGTATGGTGGCTCAATCCAGTTAATTCCAGCAGAGTGTAGGCGAAGGCTTGCTGGGGCTACAGACAGAGCGGCAGACCAGCACAAGCTAGTTAGCCCCATCTCAAAAAATCAAACAAAGTCATAAAAATAAACGAGTTTGGAGACATGACACCACAGAAACCTTTAGACATCAGTGAACTGAGACCTGGGTCCCTACCCAACCCCACCATCCTCCTGTGCTCTTAGTCCCACCTCTGAGGGACTGGGAGTCATCAACCTAACCCAGAAATGGATCTAGAACAGCTGTTCCCAACTGTGATGAGGATGTCCTACTGTCCCAAACAAACAGACAGGCAGGCAGGTATGCATGTGCGTGCACACGTGTGCACACATGTGTATACACACACACACACACACGAGTGGGGGTATGGGGGGATTGATAATATCTAGATGCATTTCTGGCTAAAAAGATTTAAAGGATTTTACAGCAATGGTTGGAAGCAGGGAGTGTGGCTAACAGCTTTCAGCATGTAAGACATGCTGCCCCCAGCCCCCAACAAAGAATCATGTGTCTTCAAATGTCAACAGTATCAGGAAGCAAAGACACCAGCCAGCCCTTAATAACAACTAAAGGAAAGGAACAGCAAATTAAAATAAAGGTCAACTGTGTTTGCATTGCTTTATGCAGATTATGATTAAGTCTCAGATGGAAACTTCACCAAAGTGTGAGATGTAAAAAAAGAAATCTTCCTTAAGATCATTTGGGAGGCTTCTAGCTAGGAGCAAGTTGATTTTCTTTTCTGAAACAAGAAAAATATATCTGCAAGAATTTCACCATTTCCAAACTGAAACCGCACTTCAGCCTAGACTTGAGTTGCAGAGGCCATCACAGATCCATAGGGAGCAGCATCAACAGGGCTTTCGGACTCCCCTGGACTAGAAACCACATGCAGAAGGAAACACCACAGGCAGCCCAGAGCCTAAGGGGAACAGCTTCGGGTCAAAAGTTTCCAGGCAGGGCAGCCAGCGTGGTGGGCATACCTGTAATCCCAGCACTCAACAGGTAGAGGTGGGAGGATCGTGGATTCAACGTCAACCTAGACTACAAAGCAAAATTGCTCTGGAAAAAAACAAGGACTGAGTGGGGCATGGTGGTATGTGCCTATACTCCTAGTCCTTGGGAGGTAAAGGCAGGAAGATTTTTGGGTGTTCAAAACCAACCCGGTCTACTCCATAGCTTGTTTCACAGTCTAGGTTCCACAGCAAGACCTCATCTCAGAAACCAGGAAACAAAGATTGGGGATAAAGGTTGGTGAGAGAATGCTTGCTTAGCATGTGCACAGCCCCTGGTTCAGTCACTAGCGCCACAACAAAATTAAAAAAAAAAAACACGAATGCATAAAGTCTTTTGAAAAAGTGAATTATCTGCTCATTGTGGCTGTGTTCCTGGAAGGCAACAATTATCCAGACACAAAGAACAGCTGCCCCTCAGACAGAACATGGGGGCCTCTGCTTCTCCACAGTCCCCACCACTCCTCTCCTTGCGGTCAAGTTCAACCATGCCTCACTGCATTCCTGCCTGTTGCCTGCACAGGAAGATTTGCCACCTCTGAGTCTTTACTCCTCTCCTGGAGTACTACTTGGGCTAGTATGTCATCAGCTAGCACAAGCCAGGGGCCTCTGGGAAGGGGACCCTCCAATGAGAAAATGCCTCCATTAGTAGGCAAGTTTGTGGGGCATTTTCTCGATTAAGGATTGCTGTGGGAAGGCTCACGGTGGTCAGTCCCAACCCTGGACGAGTGATCCTGGGTTCTATGAGAAAACAGGCTGAGCGAGCCACAGAGAGTAAGCCAGTAAGCAGCACTCCTCCATGGCTTCTGCTTTAGTTCCTGCCTCCAGGTTCCTGCTTAGAGTTCCTGCCCTTCATGATAGACTGTGGTCAAGATGTGTAAGCCAAAGAAACCCTTCCCAAGTTGCTTTTGATCGTGCTGTTTTATCACAACAATAGAAAGCAAACTTAGACAAGT
This sequence comes from Cricetomys ansorgei, assembly GCA_026225945.1. NCBI lineage: Eukaryota > Metazoa > Chordata > Mammalia > Rodentia > Nesomyidae > Cricetomys > Cricetomys ansorgei. The sequence goes on along the minus strand of JAMJFZ010001562.1, from coordinate 704,817 downwards.
ACCCTGCCTCCCTTGGTCCTGGAGTCATAATGAGGCACTTTTCCCCTCCACTCATGAAATTGAAGTTCAAACCTTTGACTGTTCTAATCAGGGTGCCCTTCCCACACCACACGGAAGCACATGTACACCTTGTGTGTGTGCTCACATGTAAATACATGCATCCTTTTCCCACAGAACAAATAGTTAACCCAGACATAGTTAAAGATCCAGAAAGTTCACATTTTTTAAGAGTGCTAGGAGTCTTACTTGGTCAGTAAGCTGGTCGACAAATATCTGAGGTTTTTGAGAGGAGATTTAAGTTAGACTGTATGCCAGGGATTGGGAATACGATGCCCAACGAGATGAGAGCCCTGTCCCCAGGCAGCGTGTTATCTTCTATGGAAGCTTTCAAAACAAGTGTGCTGTGGAGGCAGTGATCTCTGTGAGTTCAGCCTGGCCTACATGGTGAGTTTCAGGCCAGCCAGAGCCACGAGGTGAGACTCTGTCTCAAAACCCAATAGAACAGACAAATGTGTTTCCTTGCAGGGCCTCGGGGAATCTGGGATGTTCCTGGGGTCATCTGTGTTTTTTGCCATCGCTGATGCGGTGGCGGCAGCACGCAGGGAAAGAGACATACCTGACGACTTCATAGTGAGGAGCCCAGCAACACCAGAGAGGGTGCGGATGGCCTGTGCAGATCGGTTCACAGACATGGTAGGCTGTCGCTCTGTTCCCACAAGCTCACTTCTACTTCCTGCTCCTTTGGCTTTTTGCATCAACTTGTGTCTGATTGACCAAGCTATACAATGATCGAGCAGATCACAAAGTTGGGAGTGGTGCCACATGCTCATAATCCCAGCAGCCAGAGGGCTGAGGCAGGAAAGAATTGCCCAGCAGTGACTCAGGTAATCATCCCACACGCCCTTGAACACAGCAATGATGACAGTCGTCTGCCTCCACCCAGTGCCTTGACATCCCACACGTCAGGGAGCCTCCACTGTCCAGAACTTGCTCATTACCTGGCCACTGTAAAAGTTTAAGCCATATGACCCTCAAAATAATGTTTTCAGCCCCATTTTACAATACGAAGCATCCTTTTCTGAAATAAGGAAACTAAGCACACATTATAAAAAGTTCCCCGGGGTCTTCCCGTCTCACCCAAGGCTCGAGTTCTCGTTCTTCTGACAGCCTGGCTCCCAGAAAATGGACTCCTGTGTTTCCACAGCTTCAGACTGCTTTTAGCAATCTGGTTGTTTGGCAAAGCTGTCACACACAGTGGAAGAAGTGAATCATTTAGTTTACATTCACCATTCAGGACTAGGCAGCTGGACTCTGAGGCACATGGCGTGGGGCAGCATTTTCTAGCAGTTCTGATGATTCCTTGTTGAAACCTGTCAATGCATCCTCCTGGACACCAGTTGTCTACTACTTATATGTGTGCCCATCAATCAGATGCTTGTTGTCGATGTGAGCGTAGTCTCAAATTTCCTAAAATATTCATAGATGGTTCCTAAGTATCACCTCACGGTAGAACCTATATTTGATACTATAAGCCTTATTTTATTTTATTATTTATTTATTTGGTTGGTTGGTTGGTTTTTCAAGACAGGGTTTCTCTTTGCAGCTCTAGCTGTCCTAGAACTCACTTTATAGACTAGGCTGACCACAAACTCACAGAAATCCACCTGCCCCTCTCTCCCCTATGCTAGGATTAAAGGTAGAGCACCACCACCTGGCAGTAAGCCACATTTTAATAGCATTTTACATTTTGTCTTCATAAAAGTAACACATGCCATCCTTGGAGGTGCGCATCTTTGATCTCAGTACTTGGAAGCAGAGACAGGTAGATCTCTGTGAGTTCAAGGCCAGCCTAGTCTACAAAGTGAGTTCCAGGACAGCCAGAGTTACAACAGAGAAACCCTGTCTGGAAACACACACAAACACACAAAGAATAAAATGGAAGTTAAAAATCAACCATAATTGTTTCAACTAGAATTAACTGTGTGTATACATATGTGTTCATGTATGTTTGTGAGAGAGTGTGCATGCTCTTGTGTGTTTGTGTGTGTAGGGTAGAGGAGGATACTGATACTGGGTGCCTTCCTTGACTGATCTCCATTCTCCGCCTTACTTTTTTTTTTTTTTTTTTTTTTGGCTTTTTAAGACAGGGTTTCTCAGTTTTAACTCTGGCTGTCCTGGACCTGGAACTCACAGAGATCACCTGCCTCTGCCTCCTGAGTGCCGGGATCAAAGGCGTGCGCAACAACCGCCCAGCTCTACCTTACTTTTTAAAAGATTTACTTATTTATTTAGTGTGTGTGTGTGTGTGTGTGTGTGTGCATGCACATGTGTGCCTGCCTCTGTGTGGAGATGTGTGCAGATGCCCATAGAGGCTAAAAGAGAGAGAAAGAGCATTGAGTCCCAGGAGCTGGTATTCATGCAGTTACAAGCCTGTTTGCAACCACCTGACAGATTCTGTAATCCAAATTCTGGTCCTCTGCAAGAGCAGCAACTCTTAACCACTGGGCCATCTCTCCAGATGCTGCTGCTGCTGCTGCTGCTGTTTTAAATGAAGTTCCCTCACTGAACCTGGAACTCTCTGATTGGCTAGTCTGGCTGGACAGTAAACCCTAGAGACCCTCCTGTCTCCCTCCTTCCCTCGGTGCTGAGGTTACAGGTGTGCACCATTGCACCTGGCCTTGTACATAGGTGCTAGAGAGCCAAACTTTATCAACTGAGCCATCTTCTGGCTCCTGAGGACACACTTTAGCCAGGCTTGACTTTGAATGTTTGACTACGCTTACATATACAACATACCTTATTTGTAAACTCATTTCACAAAATGGGCATACCTCTGACATGAACTCTTGAAAGGATTTGAGTATTATTGTTGGGAAGGATGCTTCTGAGCCTTCATTCCTAGAAATCGGAGTTGATAAGGTACTTTTCCCATGAACTATCACTCAAGACTCCTTGTTAAAACTAAAAAAGAAAATGTCTCCCCAGATGCACTCAAGCTGTAAACTCATCATCGAGGTACAGAGAGTAACTGAGTGCTGGGGCAGGCAAGAATGCTGTCCTCCAAGTAATAAGCCCTGTCTCTCAGGTGGCTCAGACCATGTGGAATGTAACTGTTTGTCCTTCATGGTTATCCTGGCCTGTAACATTCCAAACCATTCCACTGACCACATGAGTATTTGATAGACTGAAAATATTGGCTAACCGGCAATCAGACTTGGGGGACAAGAGTTATTCTTTTATCATCATGGCAAGAAGCATGGTGGCACGCAGGCAGACATGATGCTGGAGAAGGAGCTGAGAGTTGTACAAACAGAGCTACAGGCATCAGGAAGAGAGAGAATCACTGGGCCTGGCTTGGGCTTCTGTGGTGGTTGGAATAGGAATAGCCCCCATAAACTCATAGATTTGAATGTTTGGTCACCAAGGAGTGGCACTATTAGGAGGTGTGGCCCTGTTGGAGTAGGTGTGTCCTTGTTGGAGGAAATGTGACACTGGGGGTAGGCTTTCAGAAGTTCAAGTCAATCCCAGTGTCTGTCTGTCTGTCTGTCTGTCTGTCTCTCTCTCTCTCTCCCTCCCTCCCTCCTTGCTGCCTGCCAATCCAGATATAGAATTCTCAGCTATCTCTCCAGCACCATGTCTGCATGCATGCCACCATGCTTCTCACCATGACAATGATGAAGTAAACCTCTGAACCTGTAAGCAGGCCCACTCAATTACTTTCCTTTATAAGAGCTGCTGTGGTCATGGTATCTCTTCCCTGCAATAACATTAACTAAGACAGCTTCTGAAACCCTGAAGCCCACCCCTAGTGACACAATTCCTTCAGCAAGGCCACACCTCCTAATCCTTCTAAGTAGTGCCACTCCCTAATGACTAAGCATTCAAATACATGAGCCTATGGGGGCCACTCTTATCCAAACCCCACATCCTCTTAAGCTGATCAACAGAAAAGAGAAAATAACTCAAAGCCAGCCTTAAATAAAGTGTCCCAAGGACAGCACAGAGAACATTGACAGTGTTTAACAGAAGACCAGAAACACACAAAATAATCTTCCGCAGGAAATGTCAATAGTCCTCTTTCTAATGGAAAAACAGCGCTGGGTACATACTTGTGACATCAGCCCTTAGGAGACTTAGCAGGAGGATCATGAATTTGAGGCCAGCCAGCCTAGGTTATATAATGAGACCCTGTTTTTAAAAAAACAAATTATGTGAGATGTATGTGTTTATACACACACACACAAATACAAACACATACATATATCGATGTATGTGTATGTATGAAATGTATGTACATGGAATGGCTGTGTGTGTGTGTGTATGTGTGTGTGTATTCAAGGCCATGCTGCTCCAGGTCCCTTTACTGGCATTGACATTCTGTAAAGCTTTTATTCCAGACGGCTCAGAATTCAAAGCAGAGACAGAGAAATAATGAACAACACACAGAGTATTTCTCATCACTATCCCCAGATGAGCTAGGATACAGAAGGTCTCATAGCAGGACAGGGGGTGTTTGCATAATGCCCTTGAGGGAGCTAAGCTGCATCGCTGAAGAGTAGGCAGGCATACCGTGGGGAGGCTGAGGCATTGCCCTCGAGGGAGTAAACAGAAGTTCTAGGGAACAGAGTTTACACAGCTGGTCCTGTAAAAAAAAGCCTATAGTATGCAGGCTGCAAGCTGCAGTCTCATGTAGCCCAGACTGACCTTATATTTGCTGTATAGTAAAGGATGACTTCGAACTCCTGATCCTCCTGCCTCCACCTCCCAAGTGCTAGGATTACAGGCCTGTGTTATGGGCCGTATTGTGGAAGTTGAAAGATATGCTGATACCAAGCTGGGGCTGGAGTCAACAGTGGCGCCTTTGCCTAGCATATGCAAAGCCTTCGGTTTGGCCCCCAGCACAGAGAAGAGAAAAGAAAAAAGTCAGGGTGGGATATAAGGATTCACATTGCCACACAGTGCTGTAATCATGGCTAAAATAATTTTTTTTCACTCAAATGGCATGGACAGGAGGATAATTTCAAGTTTAAGCCTAGCCTAGTCTACATAGTGAGTTCCAGGCTAGCCAGAGCTACATAACAAGACCCTGTCTCCAAAAAAGGGAAAAAAGAAAGGAGGAAAGGAAGGAAGGAAGGAAAGAAGGGAGGGAGGGAGGGAGGGAGGGAGGGAGGGAGGGAGGAAGGGAGGAAGGCAGGAAGGAAGGAAGGAAGGAAGGAAGGAAGAAAGGAAGGAAGGAAGGAAGGGAGGGAGGGAGGGAGGGAGGGAGGGAGGGAGGGGAAAGGCCGAGGTGGCTCAGAGGTTGAGTACTTGTATTCCCGAGAACCCTCATCAGGCGGCTCACAACCTGTAACTCCAGCTCCAAGAAGTCTGACACTCTCTCCCGGTCTCTGTGAGCACCTGCACTCGCACGCACATAGAACATAAATACTACCAGGTTTCGTATTTAGCCATTGAATTATGAAATGAAAAAAAAAACAGTTTGTTCTGGTGAATAAGAAAGTGAGAAGGTCCGTGTGCCAGGACACGAGCCTTGCAAAGCTCGGACCCTGCTCCTTTAGTATAACCTCTTCTTCACAATAAGAGGAACGAAAACTTACCCGAATCTCTTTCTTAAACAGAAATGATAATACAACATTCGGTTTTTTCCCCCTTGGAATTAAATGCAACATGCGTGTAAAAATACTGTGTAAGTACGAGTGGCTAGGTAAATACTAGAGTTAAGTTTTTCCCTAAATGCCCATAACTGCTGATGACCTTCAGAACATGCCTCTCCCACAAGGCTGACAAAGTATTTCCACATTAAACTAAGCTGACCTGCTGAGGTCAGAACAAACAGCAGCTCCTAACTAAAAGCCACATTTTCATGAGTAAGCCAGTGAGAAACTCAAGACATTTTGTTACCAAAACAAAACAAAAATCCCATTGAGTAAGCTTTTATTATACATAGAGTTTTGTTTTTCTGAAGCTTTTGTGTTTTGTTTTGACACTTATTTAGCTCAAACAACTCAACCTAGAAATAAGTCTGCAAACAGTTTTCTGGTTCACACTATGTTTTAAACAGCAGCCTTGACTCTGCTGACTCATTGAGGAGCCTCCCAACCTCAACAGTTGGGGAAAATCCTTTCCTTCTTAGATTAGTCCTCCATCCCAGACAGCCAGGCCTGCCCTAGACTAGCCCAGCTACTCTGTAGGAGACTGGCCTGGTTCCTGAAGGCTTACCTTTCACCTGCAAACCCTAGGGGGGTCTCCAGTCACTGATGCCCCTTCCTCTATAGCACTTGCTGTCTCCCCATCTCCATAGCTCATATTCTCTGCCTGCTCTTTTCTCAGGATGCCCAGACTCAGTGAAGGAACATTAAAGGGACTGCCTGCTTTAGTTTACTAAAGGGAGCCCCTCTGCCCAGGTGGCTGGAGGGGCCAGTGAGAACATAATGCCCTGTGCAATACCCCACCTACCAACTCTAGCTGCTCAAGATGGAGCATGCTAGACCCTCATCCTGCACTCAGCTCAGATTTCTCTGCATAAGAAGAGTTGGTACTGCTGGTCCCACAGGACTGCACTCCATTTCTTGGGGTGCATATACTGCAGCAAGTAGGAACATGAAGCTCCCAGCATGCTCAGCTACAATCTTAGCCACAGATAATTGGCAGGGCCTTAGCCCAGCACAAACATGCCTCAGTCGCATGGATTCTTTGAGATGGAAAGCAGAAGCAGACCACATGACTCTGTACAGACTTCTCAGGGTATCGTCTCCCTCCCCTTCCCCCCAGTAGTGAACCTACCATCCTGTTCCCCGGAGACATGTATGCACACAAGCTCATCCTTCACCATACTCTTCTCTCACCCCTTACGCCGTCTTGGAAGAGGTTTGGCACAAAGCTTGTAAAACTGGTTCTGCTTTAAGCAGGATCTCAGATGCAGGGATTGGATCTGTTCCCAGTAGTGCCTGGTGACATTTGACACAGCAGTCACTCTACTACTGAGTCTGTCTTTCCTGGCCTGGGGGTGATAGTGGTGGTTGTGTTTTTGCAGTGCCAGCAAAGGAATGCAGATTTTCACACAGGCTAGGTGTACGCTCTGCATCTGAACTGTACCCAACCCTCTAATACTGTTATTGAATGTGTACTTTTTTAATCTAAAAACTCTCCTGCTGTCAGAAGGCTCAGAAGACCAAGGTCATCCTCAGCCATAATGAGTTGGAGGCAAGTCTGTGATACATAAGACCCTGTCTCAGAGAAAAACAGAAAAAAGGTGTCCTACTCTGAGATACTGAAGGACTGCTGATGTGGTCCAAACAGAGGACCGCTGAGTGCAGAGGTTCTCATGTAGTTCATGCCAGCCTCCAGCTTGCTGAAGGTGACTTTGAAGCGTGGTGTCCTGACAGGGTGGCGTCCACAATCCGAAAGTCTACCTGTCCGCCCAGGGTCTGCTGATCTTCTCCCCAGCAGTTCATGTCAGTATCTCCGTCTTGTGTGAAATAACGCCATCAGTTTGGAAAGGTCATTTGCGAGGCTGGTGAAATGGCTCAACCGGTAAAGATCTGCATGTCTGTGTGTCTGTGTGTCTGTGTGTTCGTGTGTCTGTGTGCCTGTCTCTAACAAAGGGCTCTGTTCTTTCTTTTAGTGAACAGCACAGAAAGCATTTGCCTGGGGGAAGGAATGGGTGCTTTACAGAAATCTCTGACAGAGTTTTACAAGGGATTAAGTCTCTGACTCCAGCTGACCCCCACTGACCAGATAACAAACAGCACTGTTTATCAGCCAATATCCATAGATGTCATATTCAGCATTCATGGCAACTTTTCATCTTAGAAGAGTGCTTTCAACTTCTGCATTTGCTGCTTTCAAATGCGGGTGTGATGCACATGCATTGTTCCAGTCAGGGGCGTGGAAGAGGACATAACTTAAGATAGCAGCTGTGCATTAGCTTGGACCGTAAAAGGTGATTACATGGGAAATCGTTGGTCAGGCTGATTGCTATGTTGTTCTTGTAAAAGCAGATAAAGCAAACAGGCCGAGTACACAATCGGTCTTAGGTCTTAAGTGACTTCGAAGAGCATTATTAGCTCTGGATGTGAGATCCCGAAGAAGACCCAGTCTCTCAGACTAGAAAAGGTATTGTTTTATCATAGTATATTGCCGCTGGAATGTATTAAGGGTACGCTTCTAAAGCACATGCCCTGTTACATGTAATTCTACATGCAACTTCCATGTGCATCGCGTGTCTTACTAGCATCTTAAATCTCCACCCAGAGCTTTGAGTTCTGGCAGGATAGTGTGCCGTAGATCACCTTGGGACACTCTGTAGTGCCTCTGCGCCTGCAAGAGGTTAGACGTAGCCTGGGTGTGTGCTGGGGTCCAGCCCTCCTCTCGGCTACTTTGTTTTTCTCATATGCTAACTTTGCATCCTTTGCACAAGGCCTTTCAGACCCCACTGCCTATCAGATTCTCCTATATCACCTTCCTGTCCAGATTCTTTTTTTCAAATTTATGTGTGTATGTGTATGCTTGTAGCACATACAGTCATCCTTTACCCCTGAGCCATCTCGCCAGCCCAGGGTCCAAATTTTTATTGGGAGTCAGTCACACAGACAAGGACTTACCCTCATAGCTGACCTTGCTCTAGAGATGATATCGGATGGGATATTCCCAAGACTCAGGAGTTCTCTCCAAGGAACTGCAAAGATCAAACCTTTCTGTGGAATATGTAGGGTTCGAATAACCCAGACCTACTGAGTCGATCCTTACTGCATGATGATGATGGTGGTGAATCCCTAGGCTACAATTTCCATGAATTTGATTGATGGCAACAATGCTGGACCAAAGAGACCAGCCCCAGATATAATCAAAAAGTGGTCATTAGCTACAAGTGAAATTGGCCTTGACCTCTATAGTGAATTTATTGCTCTGGTCATAGTTTTCAAGAGCCAGTGAAGTCCAGAGTGGAGACCAGAAGAGGAGAGGGTAGCCAGGCAGAAGGCTGGTTATCAGCAAAGATCAGTGTGGGGCAATTTAAGTCCATGCCTAAGAAAGAAAGCAGTTTTATCCCAAGAAGCTAGGGAATAGGGAAGACTCCAGACAAGGGAAGGAGGGTAGACTGGAACAAGAAGGTACCCGAGAGGCACAGATCTGGTGGAGAAAAGAAAAGCGGGGTTTTTTTTTTGTTTGGTTGAATTTTGTTTTCTTTTTTTATTTTTTATTTTTTCCTTAATTCATTGCTGTGGGTGGAAGTCAGAAGACAACCTGCAGGAATCAGATCTCTCCTACCATGTGCCCGAGGAATCAAGCTCAAGTTGTCAGGTTGGCAGCAAGTCCCTTTATCCATCAAGCCATCTTGCCAACTCCTGGTTTTGGCTTTTCCAGACAAAGTTGGAATTATGTGGTCATTATGTGGCCCTGATTAGCCTGGAACTCACTATGTAGAGGAAGCCGGCCTTGAGCTTGTGATGATCCTCTTGCTTCTGCCTCTCCAGTGTTAGATCACAGGCTGTGCCTAGCCAGAAGTTGAGCTGTGAAATACTAAATAATCCCATTTTTACCAGAAAAGTGAATTTTTCTCAGATTAGACTGAGGCCCTTTGTCCAATGTCTAGCTCAGTCCAAGCAGTAAAAGCATGGCTTCACAGGCTGGGAGAATAAAAAAGGGTCATTGAGTAGGGAAATCAGGTTCATCGTGTGTGTGTGTGGTGTGTGCGTGTGTGTGAGTGTGTGTGTGTGTGAGTGTGTGTGTGTGAGTGTGTGTGTGTGTGAGTGTGTGTGTGTGCGTGTGTGTGTGAGTGTGTGTGTGAGTGTGTGTGAGTGTGTGTGTGTGAGTGTGTGTGTGTGTGAGTGTGTGTGTGTGCGCGTGTGTGTGCGCGTGTGTGTGAGTGTGTGTGTGTGAGTGTGTGAGTGTGTGTGTGTGTGCGCGTGTGTGTGTGCGCGTGTGTGTGTGTGAGTGTGTGTGTGTGAGTGTGTGTGTGTGTGAGTGTGTGTGTGTGTGAGTGTGTGTGTGTGCGCGTGTGTGTGTGCGCGTGTGTGTGAGTGTGTGTGTGTGTGTGAGTGTGTGTGTGTGTGCGCGTGTGTGTGAGTGTGTGTGTGCGCGTGTGTGTGTGCGCGTGTGTGTGTGTGTGTGAGTGTGTGTGTGTGAGTGTGTGTGTGAGTGTGTGTGAGTGTGCGCGCGTGTGTGTGTGTGAGTGTGTGAGTGTGTGTGTGAGTGTGTGTGTGCGCGCGTGTGTGTGAGTGTGTGTGTGAGTGTGTGTGTGTGTGTGTGTGAGTGTGTGTGTGTGAGTGTGTGTGTGTGTGTGTGCGCGGGTGTGTGTGCGCGTGTGTGTGAGTGTGTGTGTGTGAGTGTGTGAGTGCGCGTGTGTGTGAGTGTGTGTGTGAGTGTGTGTGTGTGCGCGTGTGTGCGCGCGTGTGTGAGTGTGTGTGTGAGTGTGTGTGAGTGTGTGTGTGAGTGTGCGCGTGTGTGTGTGAGTGTGTGTGTGAGTGTGTGTGTGTGCGCGCGCGCGTGTGTGAGTGTGTGTGTGCGCGTGTGTGTGTGTGTGTGAGTGTGTGTGTGAGTGTGTGTGTGTGAGTGTGTGTGCGCGTGAGTGTGCGTGTGAGTGTGAGTGTGTGTGTGAGTGTGTGTGTGAGAGTGTGTGTGTGAGTGTGTGTGTGTGTGAGTGTGTGTGTGTGAGTGTGTGAGTGTGTGTGTTTGTGTGTGTGTGTGTGTAATATTTCAGTGGAGATTGAGGACAAGAAGTTAGAGCTTGTACATGTGTCATGAAAGGTAGGATTGCAGCAAATTGTCTTTTATCTTCTATTTCTTTTTATTGTTTTGTTTGCGGTTTGAAGGTTCAAGCCAAAGAGCCTCTACTTCTGGGTCACATTCCCAAAATGAATAGAAAAATGAAATGCTTTTGGAAATCTTTACAGTTTCTATCAACATCAAAAAATTAAAATAATTTAAAATGGACATAAAGGTCAACCCTTCAAACAAAAGCATGAGCACAGGAGAGGTAATGAATGTGTTTGCAGCCCTGAGCCCAAAGCTAAGGGGATGAATTCTCAGAGGAAATAAACGTCTAGACCACAAGGAAGAAAAAGTAGTCAAATTCAGGGTACTTGTTGCCCAGGACAGGAGAGAGAGCCTGGGGCTTAACTGTAAGAGCCCACACCATACAAAGTAGGCTAATGGGGCAGACAGGGCTGTCGTCGTAACAGTGAGACAGAGCGTCCTAACCCAGTCGCTTTCCCTTCTCACGCCCCTTCTTCCACATATTGTCCAAGGACATGGAATTCTTTGGGAATTCATTCCCGGGAAGCAAAGAAGATCAGTAACTCATGAGCGTGTCCTGTTACTCAGCAGCACAGGGGACTACAACACCAACCCGCTGACTTCTTCCTTCTTTTGTTCTGTTTCTTGAGACAGGACGTAGTATGTGGCCTACGCTGGCTTTAACCTGAAGCTCCTTCTACTTCAGTCTGAGTGTGGAGATTACATGCATGAGCCCCCACACATAATTAGCACACTGTCTGTCTTTTAAAAGTTAATCCCAGCACTCAAGAGGCAGAGACAGGCAAATCTTTGAATTCAAGACCAGCCCAGGGCTACACAGAGAAACACTCTCTCAAGACACGCACACACACACACACGTGATCATTTGATGCTGGCCTCTTAGCATAGTTGTGTAGAGCATGGTGCTGCTGAAAGCTATCATTTGAAAGGGACGTTACGATCAGTTCCCCAGGAACCAGAAAAAATCCTGCCCTCTTTTATGAGAAATTTTTGAAACTTAAAGATTTGATACAGCCAACCATGGTGATGCTTGACTTTAATCCCAGCACTCAGGAGGCAGAGGCAGGCAGATCCCTGTGGGTTCCAGGCCAGCCAGGGATACATAGTGAGACCCTGTCTCAAAAAAGGAAAGATTTGATTTGATTTCTCTGGTCAAATACTGTAGTAGCATATTCATTACAGCACACATTTTAAGTTTTGGTCTTTCATTTCTTTTCCTTAGATCCCAAGAGATGACCCGAAGACATTTAAACCTTGGTCCATACCTATAGCTTAAACTGCTATTATTGGAGGTAAGGTCATTAATTAATTAATTAATATCATTAAATGATAAGCACTCCAAGAAAAGGAAAAAAGGTTTTCAAACTATGGTCCATGAATTTATGCAAGTGCCCCTTCAAATCACTATATTTTAGCCAACATTTTAAGTTACAACTCCAAGCACTCCTGGGTTTTAATAAGGATGGTGCCAGTTGCGAGATTATAGAAACACTGCAGTTTTTCTGTTTAAATAAAGTAAAACAATAAAAATGTAGTAGATCAAGACATTTAAAACACTCTATTCTCAGATTTGTTTCAGAGCTCTGCATGGTAGCTCTATAAGGCCTGGTAACATGTGACTATCATCCCTGTACTTAAGAATCAAGGTAGGAAGATAGATCAGAAGCTAGGTTGCTTTGCAAGTTTGAGGACAGCGTGGGCTACGTGAGACCCTGTCTCAAAAAGCAAAAAGAAGAAAAGAGGGAGGGAGGGAAGGAGAGAGCTCAGTTGTTGAGGTGTGTGCTGCTTTCCCGAGTGTGGTTACCAGACCTTAGTGCCTATACCCCAGCTCCAGGGGACCTGAGGCCTTGACATGCTTGTGCAAACAGCCCTATACACTTAACTAAAAATAAATCTCGAAAGAAAGACAGAGAGAGAGACAGAGAACACCAATGATCTATGTCATCGACTTTTTCGCAGTCTTGAAAATCAGGCACATCTTCAAATAGCTAGACAAAAGCGGCAAAGAAAGAACCGGGTTGGAGATGTAGCTCCAGGGCAAAGTGCTTTGTTAGGCAAGAGGTCCAATCTCCTGCACAAGAGAAAGACAGAAGGGTGTGGAAAAGGAAGGAAGGAAGGAAGAATGAAGAGAGGAACAAAATAAAAGTAGAATCTCTTGCCACTTTACAACTATTTTTGTGTTGAATTTTTTCATGCTGAGCAATTAAAATAAAAATTCATTTTTAGTATCTTTCATCTATATCTTCAACTCTCTGAATTCCTCAAAGTAGCTCCTGTGTTTGCTTTCTAAGCAAATATTAAATGCTGACTTTATACCTCTTGCTAGGCCTGGCTTGTGTTCCCAGCATGTGCAAGAGGGTCTAGAGCTGGAGACCAGCACCCTGTCTCTAAAAGCAGAGTTGGCAAGATGTGTCAGTTGAGTAGGTAGAGGCACTTGGTACATGAGTTTGGTTCCCCAGGACGTAGATGGTAGGAAAGAACAGACTCCATCACATTGAACCAGCTCCCAAAAATTGTTCTCTGGCTTGGAAATCGGTTGTCAGGCCAGGCGTCTTTACCATCTGAGCCATCCCACCAGCTCCTGCTCTGCTTTTCTTGTAGACAGGGTCTCAGGTAGCCCAGGTTGGCCTTGAATTCAGACCCTCTGGCCTTCAGGAATCTTTTTTAGCTTGAAGGGGTTTTACACTGTTTGTAACTATTCTCTTTTTCTTTCCTCAGATATTTCAGTATTCAAGTAAAAAGACGGCTTGGTAATCCTAACTGGGCTCCAAACTGATACTTATACACCATGGGGCGGGAGGGAGGGGCGAGTCACGTCACAGGATTTAGAAGCACTATTCAAACGTAACTACATTAGTGAGATGAATCATTACTCACAGTTATTGCTTAGCGTCGTCAGCCTCGAGGCCACCCGACAAGCACTGCAACGGCTTGAAGGATGTTTAGAGATTTGTCTCTGGAAAGACTGAGTAAACGTCGATGCAGAAGGAGCAGAAAGGAGACCTAGTGTTCGGGCTCCATCTTTGCCGGGATAAACGTGTGCTGACACTGCTCAGTGATCCTTCAAAGCAGGACAAGGTTCCTGCAGGATTTCGTTTTGTTTTCACCAGGGATCGGCTGTGGGTCCAGGCACGTGCATTTAGCAGAAGAAGTGGTATTTTCCTTGTATTAGATGATCGTTCGGCGAGTGAGCATTCCCTTTGGAATTTGAAGGAGGAAACCAGTATACAGCATTTTGAATGCATCACCACAAATTGTTTTGCTTCTATTTATTTACATGGGATTTTGTTTGTTTGTTTGCTTGTTTGTGTGTAGGGGGGTGTTTTATTTTTATGGAAACCATCTGGTCTGATATCAGAGCTTCAGAAATATTGCATGGCTCAGTTTACCATGCACTGAAATAGGTAGCAGAGAGGAAACGAATCATAAATTGTAATCACTCTTGAACTGTGGTTTAAGATATTTAGGGGTTAAAATGTAAGTTGGTGATGGAGGGTTTGTCCAGTATGTTCTGTGTCAGTCCTGAGTCTGAGCCCCAGCACAACAAAAATAAAACTAAAAACAAAAATGATAAAATATGTAAGATCCAGGGAAGTCCAATCTAAGTTTTAAGAGATTTTAAAGGAGGAGAAACTCGGATGTGAATTGGGGCTATTGACCAGAAAGTCGAGGAGAAAGCTGACATTCTACCAATCAGGATTCACCGTCCTACAGGGCGGACTCCAGAGTGGGTGGAGAAGGTGAGGCGGCGCCAGAGGAGCGAGCGGTGAGCTGCAGTGGGGTCGGGAGAGGAGGCTCCGGTCACTGGAGGCCGCAGACGCGCTGGCTCACGGGGCCGGACACGGCGTCCACAGGCCATCTGCTGGCTTTAGAGGTTCCCTGGCCACAGTGGTCCAAGGCAGAAGGTGGCAGAGACACAGAAGACAGGTTCTAGAGCAAAAGGGTCAGAGGCACTAAGGCAAGGGCAGAGAGACAGCCAACTTTTCGGGGGTGTCTGAGGGGGAAAATTGAAATCAATAAAACAAATCTAAGCTCTTTTGAGAACAAATTCCTTAGCTGAAAATGTCAGAAATTTGCTTTATCATTTGTATCATTTTAAATGATTATTCATATAGTTGGGGTTTTTTGGTTTGTTTGTTTGTATGTATGTTAATTTGGTTTCTTGGGGATGAGGGTGGTCACTGGAAATGTATTTTCTTTGTCATGGATGAGTATTTCTAAATACTGAAATGAGTGGGGTCTGCATACAAACTATTCCAGTAAGCTGATGTATAAATCTTAATAAAGTATTTTTAAAAATCATATTGCTCAAGGCCAGCCTAATCTACATAGAGTTCCAGGCCAGTCAGGATTATATAGTGAGATCATGTCTCAAAAAATAAAAAAAAAAAAAAAAAAAAAAACGCTTGAAATAATATACTTCAAACTTGTTCTCTGGGTTTACACCAACAGCCTGGGGCACAAGCTGGGGACACAGCCCCACACAGCAGTCTGAGCATTCTTTTCAAAGACCCCCACTCAGGGAAAGCTGTGATTCTTGATTTTGTTGCAAAAAAATAATTCATGATGAGCAGTATGAACCAGACTTGGAATTTATTAAGAGATTTTTCCTTTATTTTTACTTTATATGTATGAGTGTTTTTGTCTTTATGTATTTATGTGTACCACATGCATGCCTGACGCCCTTCAGAGGTCAGAAGAGGGCATCGATCCCCTGGAATTGGAGTTATATATGGTTATGGGCCACCACGTGGGTGCAAGGAACCGAACCTTGGTCCTTTAAGAGCAACAAGAGCTCTTAACCACTGAGCAACCTTTCCAGCCCCTACCTTTTATTCTTTGTTTTTCCATCAGAAATAACTCATCCCAAATACCACATAGTCTTGTCACGATCAGGGTTCCCTTTAGAATGACCAAACGCCCCAATGTTGGAGAAAATCTAAGGTAAGAAAAAAATACTGGGCCAGAGAGATGGCTCAGTGGACAAAAGCCCTCAGTTGGGCTTGAGTTCTATCCTTGGGTCCCTCGTGAAGGAGGAAACCAACCCAAGTTTTCCCTGACCTCTACACCTGTGCTGTGGCACACACAACCTCCACAAATAAATAAGTACAATTTTTTTTTAAGGGAAAGTACTAATTTCTGCCCCTGTTGTTTTGTTTTGAATTTTTTGAGACAGGCTGTCCTGGAACTCACAGAGATCTACCCACATCCACTTCCAAAATGCGAGGATTAAAGTCAGTGGCACACACTCTGCTCGCCCCTGTGCTAACTTGCTGTGTGTTTCCCTCGCCCCTGTTTGGGCAGGTTTACTCTCTATCTTAACATTGGAAGCTGCTTGATGCCTACGCTAATAACATGAAATTCTGTGGAGGGAGGGGGCTGGTTGTTTGAAACAAGGTTTTACTATGTAACTCAAGCTGGTTTAGAAATTGTGACATTCTTCCATTAGCCTTCTGAGTGCTGAAGTTGCAAGCCTGTGTATGTCACCACATTCAATTGGAAGGAACTATGATTTCCTTTCCATTTTGGAGACAGACCTCAAGAAGCCTAGACTAGCCTTGAACTTGTTCTGTAGCTGAGGATAACCTTGAAGTTCTGATCCTCCTGTTTCCACCTCCAAAATGCTGGGATTGCAGACATGAACAACTCACTACACTGCAGCTTTCTATGGTGCTAAGGATCAAACCCAAGGCTTCTTGCATTACAGGCTAAAACGTTTCCCACTGAGCCATCTCTGCAGCCTGGCACTGTAGCTCTCCACATTCATCCAGGGCCCTATGGCTCCTCTTATGTCTTTGCCCCCCACCCCCAGGACCTGGGAGCATGGGGGACATTTGCATGCTTGTCTTTCTGAGCTTACTCTCTGAAAGAGTTTTCTCTGACAAAAGAAAACAGCCTGCTCCCAGTTCCATCTCAGAAGAGTAAAAATTAATACTTGATCTGTCTTATATAATTGGATAAATAGCAAAAAAGATAGGTTCCCCAATTCTTAAGATGCCAAAAAGTAAAAAATACTTGGCAGAAAGAGTTGTAGATAGAAAATAAAGTTCTCCTCATACAACCTGGAAAATCAAAGCCAAACTCTCTGAACACAAAACAGTAGTTCCTCCCCTTGCAGGTCTCCACAGCTCTTCTGTTCTCAGTCACTTCACTTTTGACGTTTCTTGCTAGATGGCTTCCCTCCAAAACATTCTGCACACAGTCGCCTAGATAGCCTTCCTCAGTACCTGTAGCCACCTATTGCCACTGGGGAAATGAGAATTGACGGGAAAGCGACTTTCCAAAGGAGCTGCCCTGTCACCTGTGTAGTGGTCACCAACACAGACGGTGATGGCCACCCAAAAGTGAGTTCTTTTCCCAAAAGAGGAGACAGGTGAAATCACCCGCGCTCCACCCCACATACTCCAGTCAGGCTGCTGGGAAAGGGATGGAGTGAGCTGGGCCAGAGACTCTCTCTGAGAGTCTGGCTCTTGAGCAACCGGCATCAGGCTAACCGGCAGTGGTTCAAAGGAGCCGCCACAGTTCCTGCTGCTGCCAGGCTCCTGTGTAGCTCATGACTTCTGCTCTGCCAGAAACGCCATGGGCCTGCATTCATTCCCCGCAGCTACCTGCTGTCGCTGATGACAATGTGCTGGGTAGGTTAAACCTCCATTCTTTCATACTCTAGAGGCCAATTAAAGTTCTCTACATGCCTTTCATCCCAGAACTTTGGAGGCAGAGATAGGAGGATCTCTGTGAGTCAGAAGCCAGCTTGGTCCACACAGTGAGTTTCAGGACAGCAGGACAGCAGGACAGCAGGACAGCCTGGATTGCGTAGAGAGACCCTGTCTCAAAACAAAACAAAAAACTAAGATCTAGCTTGTGCAACTGACATGACAGCAGGAGAGCTAAGGAAGATGAAAAGGAAGTGATGGCTCAGACAAAGAAACCAGGTTGCAGAGTGCTTGCCCAACACACACAATGCCTGGCTCACTCCCCGCACCAAGTAAGAAAAAATGTGGTGGTGCACACCTGTAATCTCCGCACTTCGGGAGATGGAGGCAGGAGGATAAAGAGTCCAAGGCTATCCTCAGCCACATAGTGAGGTTGGGGCCAGCCTGGGCTACTTGAAATCCTGTCTCTAAAAGAAAAAGGGAAAGGAAGGAAAGTGAAGGTCCTACAGCATGTGGCTAACCTGTTCACCTAGGAAAGGCAGACACAGACCTCCTAAGGAGTTCTTACCAGTGCACTTCCTGAAGACACAGCTGTTCTGTTAAACTTGTTTAACATAGCTCTTCCTGTGAAACCCCAGCGCTCTTCATTTAACAAAGTACTGTTAAGTTCTTCACGGAATATATGTGTTAAATTGTGTTGACTATTATACTGTACCCCATAAATATGAGCAATTATGTCTATTAAAGAGGGAATGTGACTGGAATTCTGAGTAATGGGCACAGAAAACTAATGGGGGATTTCACTTTAGCACTAATTAGTCACCTCGTGTCCTTTGAATGCCACAGCCTTCTGTCCCGCTCAGGTTCTCAAAGCACTGTGAGGAACACAAAGTCCCAGGAGATCTGGGCACCCCTCCCAGACAGGGCTTGTTTCCTTTGGTTTTTTGTGGTACTGAACGTTAAACCCAGGACTTTGTACATGCTAGGCAAGCACTCTACCAACCAAGCTACATCCTTAGCCCCCAAAGACAGTTTAATAATGCACCTTGTGAGTCGGACCCCAGGACCAGACAGACGGCTCAGCTGGTAAAGCCATTGCTATACCAGGCTAACCTGAACGATTCCCAGAACCCACAGTGGGGGGAAAAAGAAGCAACTCCTACAAGTTGTCCTCTGACCTCCATAAACAAGGACACGAATGCACATGAGCTCACACATATTTTTTTATTACCCAATGTTTATTGGGATGTCTTTTGATTCCTTCTGTACCCTTGCTTTCCTCCTGCAGGCTGGCAGAAGACACTGGAGCAGTACTCCCCTCTCCCCCTCACATAAGACTATCATTTGTGCATAGCTCAAGATCATGGAGATTTTATAGAACCTAGACATTTCACACCCACGAGCAGGAAGCAGGTCCTAGCATCTGGCACTTCTCATGTTTCTTTTCCCTTCTGGAGAGGGATGAAGATATTTTTCAAGAGGCAAGTTTTCATAAGGAAGTAATTTTTTTTAAATTATTATTTTTAAAATGAGTGAGACTCAGGCCAGGAGTGGCTCAAGCCTTAATCCCAGCACTCGGGAGCTGAAGCAGATAGTTACTATGAGGCCTGCCTGGGCTACGTAGTGAGACTCTGTGTAAACTTACAGACCCTCATATATTTCCGCTCTTTCTCATCAGATAAATTGGCACTAAATTTACTTAATAGGGCCGGGCAGTGGTGGTGGACACCTTGAATTCCAGCACTTGGGAGACAGAAGCAAACAAGCAGATCTCTGTGAGTTCAAGGCCAGCTTGGTCTACAGAGTGATCTCCAGGACAGCAAGAGTTACATCAGAGAAAACCTGTCTTGAAGAACCCCCCCCCACACACACACACACAATTATTTAATGGGAATCCATGAGCTTCTTCTGGAACAGTAATGATCAACTGCATTTTAGTTATTTCATTCAGAGTAAGATAGCTCTACATACAAAGTTGCATAAAAGTATACATGTGAAACTAATTGGGAAATGATTACTTACTCTATAGATGTAAGATCTGTTGTGACTTCCTGATTATTGGGCCTAGTAGCAATAATCTATACACACTGTAGATAACAGTTCCACTACTGTTGTGTGTTAGCTTTCTGTTACTGTAACAAATACCAAGAAGAAAGATTTATTTTGGCACAAGATTGTTAAGGTTTCTTTGTTGTTGTTGTTGAGACATGGTCTTACTATATAGCTTTGGCTGTCCTAGAACTATGTAGACCAGGCTAGCCACAAACTCGGAGATCTGCCTGCCTCTGCCTCCCGAATGCTGTTGTGAGGCCGGAGACCCCCCGGCCCTGGGCTTTAATCCTAAACTCTTAACAGGAACTTAGGCTTTCTCTACTCAATACAATAATTATTGAGTACTTTCCAGACCTCCCTGTTCCAAGAACTAGCCCACCCCAGAAACCATAAAACAATTATTGTCAGGCTTAATTCAAGGGCACCGTGACCCAGCCCAAATTCCCAAAACTAAAGTATGAGAGGCAGCTGCAGCCGCCGCCTAATAGCCTTGGGCAAGGGACTTTCCACGTTGACTAAGACCCTAAATGTACATTTCCTGGTGCCCACGACCTTGCTATACGCCAGCTCCAATCAGCTTAAAGGTTAATTGGCCCTAACCTATCAAAATAGAAAAACAATTTGGGGACCAATCGACTTGTACCAAATCGGTTTATGCCTAGCAACTGTCTGTATTTTGTATAAAAAGCTTCGTTTTCTGCTTCTCGGGGCCGCTTCTATCCTGCGTGTTAGAACAGCTCCAGCACTGGTTAATACACCTCTTGCTTTTTGCATCGATTATCCGACTGTGTCTCTCTGTGGGCGTGTCATCAAGTTGGGGTCCGGTTCGGGAACCCAACACTGTGATTAAATCTGTACACCACTACACCCAGCTAATTGTGAAGGTTTCAGTCCATGGTAGTTGTCTAAATAATCCCGAAGCAGCTTCCCCATCCTGGTGATATGAGCAAGTCTACACAGTGCACCCGTCGGTTTTAGATTGGAGATCTATGAGCCAACAAAAATGAACAGGATTCTCGGAGAGTGCTGTCAATAGAACATCTCAGTTTATTGAAGCAAGGGTGGTTACATTTATAGGAAAAAGGCAGGGGAGGGCCCTTGGTACCCAGGGATGGGGCCATTTGTTAAGACAGCGATACTGGAGTAGCCTCATTTGCATGTGGAGCTCATGCTTAAGATCAAGGTCTCTCTTGCGTAAGGTTATCAGAAAATGGGCTCAGCCCTTAGGCTTCCAGCTACGGTATTCAAATAAACACCAACCAGGCCACATTCCCTTGCCAAATGAACTTCTGTGAAGCAGACAGCATTTAGAATTTATCTGGGTTTTGCCAGGGCTAAGAAAGTGGGAGCAGCCAAACTCCTGCCGCTCTCAGGGTGAGAATTCTGGAGTTCAAAGCATGCCTGGACCCACTCTTAGCTCTAGACAGCTCCACAAATGGTTGGGTCTGTGATAAGATTAGTGGCAGGAGCCATAGTAAAGGAAGAGAAAGGACGAGACCATGAGTATATGACAGACTTCCTAAATTCCCAAGCCCCCCGCCCCACTATTTCAGCCCATTTAAAATTCTAAAAATTAAAGTGTACGTTTGTTTAAAAGAGTGTATTAATTGTGGTTGGAGAGATGGTTCGGCAGTTAAGAGCACCCACTGTTCTTATAGAGGGCCTTGGCTCAGTTCCCAGAACCCATGTGGAAGCTTATAATCACTGTAACTCCAGTTCCAGGGTATTTGATGCCTTCTCTTGGCCTCAATAAACAGACATGCACATGGTACACATATACACATGCAGGTAAACACATTCATACATATAAAGATAATTTTTTAAAAGAGGGTATTGAGTTTTACTAAAATGTCCAAGTTATTAAGCAATGCTTGTTTTTATCTTATGTCAAACCTTAATAATTATAGTTTAACTATTAGAATCCTATATGGCAAGAGAAACACATGGTATTTAACACATTTTTCATTTAAGTAAAATTCAAAAGGTTGTTGTATTTTACAAAGGTTTTTCATTATAGACATTTAGTGGCAGTATATGGACTGTAACTCAGTTGTCTGAGTGCTTGTTTAGCACACACTAAGTCCTGGGTTCAATCCCAAGCTTGAAATAAAACCAGGTATGGTAGTGAATGTTTGTAATCCCAGCCACACATATGCTTAATTTTGTATACAAGTGTACAAAGATAGACAGATAAGATAACGTATTTAGACCAGGCATGTCAGGAGCTCTATAACCGGCTACAAAGTCCAAAGCATGGTTATATCCGTTTCCCAGATCACTGGGGAGAAACAAAGTGTTTTCCAAACAAGTTCTTGAAGGGACCAACACTGTTACTTGTTTTTGAAGCGAAATCACTACGTACCCATTTCTACCAGCAAAGTGAAGAATCAACACCAAGTTCACGTGCTGTACTTAGTGCCTTTTTATTTAAGTAGATCACAGCTTTTAATGAAAAAGTACCACAGAGACTGAAGTAATGACAGAGATGTTGGCAGACCTTCTTTCCAAACTTAACATGAATGTGGGTAGAAGCTTCCGAACCTACCACTTCAACTCTAGGGGATGAGGACTAGCTCAGTGTAGAGCACTCAGAGTCCTAAGTTTGAGGCCCCAGTACTGAAAAAAAAAGATGAAATCATCTAAAGACAAACAACAAATTCAGATGTGTTTATTCGTGAAAAGCTAGTAACTGTAAGGTAAGAACAATAGACCTGTAGCTCTTTTGTCCAGAAAGAAATGAAGCATATAGAATTTTTTGGAAAATATTTTTATTTATTCTTTGATAATTTTATACAAGTACACAACGTATCTTTTTTTTTTTTTTTTTTTTAAAGATTAATTTATTTTGCTAGGCAGTGGTGGCACACACCTTTAATCTCACTCAGCACTTGGGAGGCAGAGGCAGGCGGATCTCTGAGTTTGAGGCCAACCTGGTCTACAAAGTGAGTGCCAGGACAGCCAGAGTTACAACAGAGAAAAGAAATCCTGCCTCAGAAAAACAAACAAACAAAAGTATTTATTTTATTTATGAGTGCTCTGTCTGCATGTACACCTGCATATCAGAAGAAGGCATCTGATCCCATTATAGACGGTTGTGGGCCACCATGTGGGTGCTGGGAATTGAACTCAGGACCTCTAAAAGAGCAGTCAGTGTTCCTAACCGCTGAGCCATCTCTCCAGTCTGATTGTAAGTTAATGGAATTTTAAAAAAAAAAAGAAAAAAGAATAATGAAACCAGAGATTTTGTTTCTTTGAAAACAGCAACAAAACTGGCAAACTTTTAACTAGCTGGGGATACAGGTCAGTTGGTAGAGTACTTGGCTAGCATGTATAGTCTCCAGCATCACATAAAACTGGGTGTGGTGTGGCTGGAGAGAGAGCTAGCAGTGAAAAGTGCATACAGCTCTCCCAGAACAGAGCTAGGTTCCCATCCCCTAGGTAGGTGGCTAAAAACCACCTGTAACTCCAACCCTGGGTATCTGGCACCCTCTCAGGCCTCTAAGGACACACACACACACACACACACACACACACACACACACACACACACAAAAAACCTTCACATACTTTAAAAAAAAAAAAAAAACCAAAGAGCCAGGCAGTGGTTCAATCCCAGCACTTGGGAGGCAGAGGCAGGTGGATTTCTGAGTTTGAGGCCAGCCTGGTCTACAAAGCAAGTTCCAGGACAGACAGGGCTACACAGAGAAACTTTGTCTCAAGAAACCAAAGGGGAAAAAATAAACTAAAGCAAACAAACAGAAAGGAGGGAGGGGAGTGGCAGGTGCCTGCAACCCAACAGTTGGGAAGTTGAGGCACAAGGAACAGAAGTTCAAGGTCAAGGCAAGTTCCAGGCTAACTTGGGATACAAACACCTGTCTCGCAAAAATGAAAATAAAATTTATTTTAAAAAAGGAAGAAAGGGAAAAAAACCCCACACACAAATAATAGACATCTGAACCACCTGCTAGTTAAATAACTTAGATGAAATAACAAATCCCTGAAAAGTTGTAAATTACCAAAACTGACTCAGGAAGAAACAGAAAGGTTTGAATAGATCAAGAGCAAATAAAAGAACTGAATTAGTAACTAAAATCCACTCACAAAGAAAATGCCTGGCCTAGGCAGATTCACTGGTAAAATGTACATAAAATGTTTCAAAAAGCAGAAATACCACTCTTGTACAAAAATGCTGTGAAGGGGCTGGTAAGATGGTCAGTGAGCAAAGATGCTTGCCGTGGAGCCCAAGAGCCGGGTTCAGTCACCAGGACTGTGTGCTAGAAGGAGAGAACCAATTCCTGAAGGCTGTTCTCTTCAACTCCACTCCAACTTCAACTCCATATGCTGTGTTCTGCTTTACACATACAGACAAAAATAAAGAAGCATAAAACATATTTTAATTATTTAAAGAATGTGCCAAGAGTAGTTAATGAAGTATTTTCATTCAGGAAATCTTTAATTTTAAGCAGGGAAGCCAATCTGACCTAGTAGCAATGAAGAAAAGTTCAAACATACTCATGATGCTGATAAGGACTGGAGACAGAAACTGGCTAGGCAGGTTAGAGTCGGGGATCCTGACACTTCCCTTCTTGTTCTTGGCCAGGAACTCAGAAGGAAGCTCTGGTTTCTTATCACTACCGAAATGAGCCACATTGGAGGCTATATTCAAAGATATGACACCAAAACTGCAGTCCAGACACATCTCCCTATGGCAAACAGCTTTAGAATCGGAGCCCTGGATTTCTTTTCACGGTGAAAATCATATCAAAACAAAAACAAGATGCTGGGTGTGGTAGCACACTGCCTGTAGTAGAGGCAAGTGGGTTTCTGTTGAGTTTGAAAGCAGCTTGGTCACTACTATATAGTGAATTTCAGGACAGCTAGAGCTCCAGTGAGACAAAAGAGAAGAGGGGGAGGGACTGCCTCAGAAGGCAGCCATACTAAGGGGATGAGAGGAACAATTACCATCATAATGAGATGATGTCTTATTATCAAGAAGCCCCAGTTACAAGCCATTACTGTGTAGCTCTAAGTCAGCCCACTTTTCTGAGTATAACTTTTCTTTTTTTCTTCTTTTCCTTCTTTCTGACATTGGTAAAAGCCTGAGCAAGTTTTCACTGGCATTTTGGGTCTTCTCATTACTTCTGGAAGCTACTCCCTTTTGCCATGCAGCCAGATGCAGAAATGCAGCCAAGTGCAGACACGCAGCTGCTTGCCAATCTCCATTGCTGAACAAGTCGGCCTAACTCAAAAGACATGGTTTTCTCTCTTCCTCTTCTCCATCTTTCTCAATCTCTAAAAAAACTGTCCCCAAGCTCTCTACTGAGTTCATTTTTCAGTTCTTTTATTATGGAGACTAAGAACCCAAAGGAGGAACCCAGTTTCCCTGGTAACATGGCACTCAGATGGGACTCCCCCAAAACTTCCTGCAGCATCATCAGATGCAGTCATGAAGGTGGCTAACATTTTACCAGAAACTTCATTATTTTCATGTTGGAGTAGCAAGGTTAAATGTTACAGATTTTTTTTTTTTTACATTATTCTGTTTTTGTAATTCAGTGTATTTGTGTGTGTGGACACACACTGGTCACAGTGTGTGTGTGGAGGTGAGAAACAACTTCTTTTGCTCTCTTTACAGCATGTGGGTTCGTGGATAGAGTTCAGGTCAAAGCTGGGGTCCAGTGCCTTTCCAGATGAGCCACATCACCAGCCTTTGATACGTCTTTAATGTCTATTTTCAGTCTTTCTATAAGAAAAAGAGCTCCCCATTAAACTGTCTGTCATCTTTTTTTCTCCATGATAAACTCTGTAGTTACAATAGATGTACTAGCTTCACAGATTTACTCTACGCCTCTGGAAACGTGCTGCCTCCTGTCCACTGAGGCAGTACTAAAATGAGTAGGTCAGTCATTGCCATTGAGTTGTCAGTCTAGGCCACAACACACATAGCTGAAATATCAGAAAGCGAGTACAACTTAAAAAGGAATGCATTCACATCAGATGCAGCAACTAAGGAACGTACAAGGGAAAGGTAGTAGCTAAGATAAGCTTAGCATAGGAAAGTAGGATTTTGTGTGTATACTCATAATCAAGGTCTCTATATTACATAGCTCTGGCTGTCCTGGAACTATTTAGACCAGGCTGGACTTGAACTCACAGAGATCCACCTGCCTCTGTCTCCTGAATGCTGGAATTAAAGGCGTGCATCACCACACTTGGCAAGGTAGAGTCTCTTAATTGAACATGTCACTTGAATACACAGCTTGTCTGGCTAGTCACCTCCCTCCAGGGACTCCCTTCCTCCACTTCCCATGTGCTGAGATGACAGTGGGCTGCCATGAGTTTGAACTTGAGTCCTCATACTGTGTGGCAAACATTTTACCCAAGCCATGTTTTAATTTTTAATGACTTTCTAACTTCAGTATGAGCTTTCGTCAAAGACTGCTCACTGCCTAGGTGGTATTGACCCCTTACGACATCAGTCAAGGCATCAATGGCATGGGAAGCAAAGGCAGAGAATGCTATTCCTGTGGTCTTGCATGTGAGCCAAGGCATTTAGATAGACACTAATGAGTAAGGTCTGGGGCTACACTTAGGCAGACGACGCTGGAAACAGTAAAGAGGCAGTGCTGTGAGGAGGCCTCGTTTAGCTAGGGGAACACAAACATAAATCATCTGGGTTTGGTGACTGATCCTGTAATCTCAGCACCTGGAAAGCTGGAGCAGGAGGATTTCCAGTTCAAGGCCAGCCTAGACTACACAGCAAGATCCTGTCTCAAAAATACAAAGATAGGGTATAAATCAAGATGGCACTGGAAGGGACAACATTGGGAAGTATGGACTAACGTCACCTCTACCTGTCTCTGGTCTCCAGCTCAGTGTCTGACCTGGCAGTTCATTATACTGATGGAGCTGGGTTCCAAATGTGCTAGTGGCTCTTCCACTAACAGTTCTACACGACCTTGGGTGAGTTAACTGACCTTGTGCCTGCTTTTCCCAATAAGATAAGACCAACAGTAGTGTCCTGAGAAGGGCAGTTTCAAGGATTTAATGCAGTTAATAAAGTGCTCAGGAGAATGTCGGATACATGGACACACACACACACACACACACACACACACGCACACGCACACATTACACAAACACAGCTTTTTAATTAGTGGAATATTGTACCCTTAATGAAGCAGACACAAAAATAATGTGGGGGAAGATGGTGGTCTCTGACCCAGAGTATGAAATGAGACTTCAGGAGAAAAGCCAGAGGGGACAGGGGCTAGAGAATAAAAGTAGGGAGACTTAGAGCCATGATCCCCACTTTCCCAGGTCCCACCAAAGTTCAGTCCCACTGGCACCTGCAGTAGTACCTCCAACAGGTCAGGTTCTTCCTGCCTGGATTCTTTCCACCACTGCTGCTTCAGTTTGGAAAGGGATAGAGCCTAGATCCAACAAATAGCAGCTTAATGACTTATAGGTGAATTGGAAACTCCTTTAAACACAGTAAATGTTAAACCCTCAAGAAAACAGGCGCCGGTCATATATGAGTAAAGAAGATTACAGGAGAGGGGGCTGGCAGAAACACAGACTACTGAGTAACCGACTACTCAAAGCAAGGTTCTAAGGAGACCTAGAACATACTAAATATTACCAGGCAAGCAGGGTGAAGTCTAAGAATGACTGATTTTGCTATAACTCCAGGAAACACTAAGAAGTAACTTTCTGTCCAAGTTGGTAAGTAAAGGCAGGCAGCGGTCAGAGAGTTAGGAAGGCGATTAATACAGACTTATTTTTTATCGGTATGTACGGTAAGAAAGAGAAGCCGGGACAGGGAAGGTGACTCTAAGCACACATCCCGATTCCGGGTTTCTGCGGTGGGAGGGCGAGGAAGCACACCGAAGGGGCCGTTTCATCTGGCGTCCCCGAGGATGCACTGCAGGTGAGAGCGGCAATACCTGCATCCCGGAGACCGATGAAGGCACATGCTCGGTCCCGCAGAACCAACTACAACTCTGCGGGTGGAGGCCTCGGGAAAGAACGAGAACCTGCCTTCGACACGTCCGGGACAGCGCCGCCGGCAAGCGCGCCGGCAGGCCGGGGGACCCGGGCCCGGGCGGGGCGGGGCGGGACGCGCCGGCGGCGGAGCGCGATGGCCGCCCCGGGCCTCCGCTCCCGGGGGCTGCGGCTTCCGGAGGCGGCGTCTGGGACGGGATGGGACGGGACGGGACGGGGCGGCCGGGAGCCGCGGCGGCAGCAGGGAGGCAGGCTAGCCTGGGACAGGCGCCCGGGAGGCGGGCTAGCCTGGGACAGGCGGCAGGGAGGCCTGGGCTCCGCCGCGGAACGGAGGCGCCCACTCGCCGCCGCGGCCAACAGCGCCCGAGCCGCCACCCCGCGTCCGACGGGCGGGAGCGAGCGGCGCCGCAGAAATCTCGCGATAGCGGGCGGCCGGCGGGGGTGGCGCCTCTTCCCCTCCTCTGCTCGCGTTAGTTCCGGTCGCAGAGGAGACAGCGCCGCAGTTGCCGCCAGCTCGGGCATTTCTGGCTCTTTTCTCTTCGCCTTAAATTCGGTGAGGCGAGTGCGGCGCGGGCCGGGAGGCGGCGGCGCGCCCCGCTGGGCAGGGCCGAGGGCGGCGGCGCGGCTCGGAGGGTCGGCGGGGCCCGGGGCCCGGGGCCGCCGCTCCGGCGGGCAGACGAGGCCGGGTGGCGGCGCGCCCCGTGTGCGCCCCGGCCGGCCTGGGTAACAAAGCCGCCGCGGCCTCTGTTGGGTGATGTACGCGTGCGGGGTTCGGCGGGCGGGGCGCAGCCGCCGCCACCACCGCCGCGGCCGCCGCCTCCGCCGCTGCTTTCGCGGGAGGGCGGGCGGATGTACGGGGCGGCGGGGGCCCCGGCGCGCAGCGCCTCGGCGCCTGTGGTCCGCTCGGCGCGGCGGCCACCACCGCAGGCGACAGGGTCGGTGGAGAAGGGCCCCCGGCGCGCTGGGGCCCGCCGCCGCGGCCTTCCGAGGCGGGAGGCGCGGGGAAGGGTGTGGGTGCCGAGACACGTGCCCGGGGCGGAGGTGGCTTGGGCGGCAGCGTTTGCGACCGGCTCTCGGTTCTGCAGCCTGGAAGGGTGCAAGCGGTCCCCACGGTTCCGGGCGGTGCTGTTCAGGGGGGATCCCTTGACAGATAGGTCGTGACCGGCGGTTCTCCGCTGAGTTCTGGGTACTCAGGAAAGCGGGAGATGCGGAGAGCAGGGCAGAAGAGCCTGAGCTGGTAGGTCTGTGGCCGGTGGTTGGCCCAGGCTGGCGACGCCGAAATGCCTTATCAAGGTGGAGTCCAGCACTTAAAGGGGTTCTTGTAAGAGGGAAGGAAACTTGGCCTGCCTCAGCTCTACTGCCGATTAACCGAAAGTGTGTGCTCGGTTTGATCTAGTTGTGATTTTGACTTAAGGTTTGATACTTTGTTTTAGAAGTTAATGTTACTGGCACAGATTCTATTTTTAAGGCTCTATTTCTCTTTTTCCTAGGGTGTCTTTTATGAATAATCAAAAGCAGCAAAAACCAACGCTATCAGGCCAGCGTTTTAAAACCAGAAAAAGAGGTAAATACTTGTTAATCTCCCTTGTTAATCTCTCTTTCAGATATTTTGTATCTTGGTTTCTTTCACAGTCTGCTGTATGTTACTGCACAAGAGAAAAATAACAGAAACTTGAGTTTCTAGTTGACTGCTACTTCAGATAGCAACACCCTTAGTATTTCACTGTCTTCTCAAGCCTTCTCTTTTTCGTGTCAGTATTCCTTTTACTGTGGAAACTAGTGGCTAAGATAAAGGCTGTGGTTTTTAAGCTGATAGCTTTAAGAAGAGTCTGAACAATGAAGGCCAAAAGAAAGGATGACACTCCTAAAGTCACTAATTTGACCTTACTTTTTGGAGATGTGTGAGAGAAGAACTCGTTGAGGTCTTGGGAAAGGTATGGGAGAAAATCAACCTTGAATTTACGAGATTATGGAATAGGGTTCACATGGGGTGATTTTTTGTTTGTTTGTTTGTTTTTTAAGATTTTTAACTAGAGTCTCAGGCTGGCCTCCAATGCCCTCCAAATGTTGGAATTGAAGGCATGATCTCCTAGTGGCATCCAATCTGGAGATTGAACCTAGGATTGTCTTTATCCCAGCACTCAGGAGGAAGAGTCAGGGGGATCCCTGAGTTTGAGGCCAGCCTGGACTAGAGTGAATTCCAGGACACATGGGGCTACGCAAAGAAACCCTGTCTCAAACAACAACAGAAGTTTAAATGGTATTCTTTGAAAACACACATTGCCCAGGCATGGTGACGCAGATCTTTAATTCCAGCAGTGAAGAGCCCAGTAAATGGAGGCCTATTTAGTGAGTTATTTGTCAGCTGTGCCTGTGTAGTGAGACCCTGTCTCAAAAAGATACGGCACACACTAACCTGTTGAGTGATTTTGAGGAAATAGAAATCGGACCAACTACTGGTCTTGGGTCATTTCTGGTTTTCTACCTTTTATAGACAGTTCGACATGTATATGACAGCATTTCTTTGTACTTTCCATGGTCAAATCCCTTAGGTAAAACCAGGAATACTTTTATTCTAGTTTTTGTAGATATAGATTTAGCCAATAGATTTTCTTAAACTAAAGCAATTTGTCAATAATGAAGAAAAATATGTGTTCTCTTCAGTTTGTAGATTCCTGGCATCATCTTGATATAACTGAAAGGAACAAATAACTTTTATTGTTAGCATCTGGGAGGTGTCACTTCCTTAAATCCAGATAAAGATCACTCATGCCTGGTGTGGTATGGCACACCCATAATTGTAGCACTCCAATACTGAGGCAGGAAAGTTACCATCGGTAACTGGACCAGCCGAGGATACAAAAGACCTTGTCTTTAAGCCTCCCCCAAAAACAAAAAAAAAAAAAAGCAAAAGGATCACTTAATATAATACCTCCTGTTTCTGGGTATAATCATCCATGTTTGCCTGGAACTAAGAGAGCTTTTGAAGACAGACTTTTAGTAAAATTAAAGAAATCCTGGAAAAAATAATTTTTCTCTCAGGTAGCCTCAACTTTTTATTTGTAGCCTAAATTGTCGAATCAAGACCTTAGCAAAAGGCTGTCAGTGGCAGAGCACTTGCCTCTCATGTCTCAGGGCCTGGGTTCATCATCTCCAGCATCACCAGTAAACAAAACACCTGCCCTGGAGCGCATGAAAGTTAGATAACTCAGGATAAGGCTAAGTGTTTACTATATTGTATTATTTTATACTCACAGAAACTTTGTAAAATACATGTTACTTTGTAAGGGAATATAGATAATTGAAAATGGCCAATTTGGGCCTGGAGAGGTGTTTCACCAATTAAAAGCACTTGCTGCTACTCTTGCAGAGGATCTGGCTTTGATTCCCAGCATCCACATCAGGCAGCACACATCTGGCTGTAACTCCAGTTCCAGGGGATCTAGTGCCCTCTTCTGGGCTCCTCAGGCTCCAGGCGCATACACATAGTGTAGGGTTGTAGTGTAGGCCAGGATTGCAGACAGGTAGGTTTTGTTTTTGTTTTGAGGCAGGGTCTCTTTGAATTGCCCTGGCTGTCTGGAACTCAGTGTGTAGACTAGGCTTACCCTAAACTCACAGATCCACTCGCAGATTTTCCTGCCCAGTTCATGAGGTAGATCTTTTTTGTTCCCATCTTTTCAAAAGGGAAATTGCGTAACCAAAAGAGTATCTTGGCTAGTAGTTCAGAGCATGCACCCTGGAGTCAGCACTTGATTGTTGGGCTGGGCATGGTGATGCATACTTTTAATCCCAGCATTCAGGAGACAGAGGCAGATGGTTCTCTGAGTTCTGGGACAGCCTGGTCTACAGAGTGAGTTCCAGGACAGCCAAGGCTACCCAGAGAAACCCTGTCTCAACACCCCCCCTCCAAAAAAAAAAAAAAAAAAGATTGACCTAATAATTACCAGGTTTAAAACCAAATGAGCAGTTGAAAAGAAAAGCCAACTTGTTGTGGACATTTAAGCAAAAGGGGAAGGGGGAGCCGGGCAGTGTTTAATCCCAGCACTTGGGAGGCAGAAGCAAGCGGATCTCTGTGTTCAAGGCCAGCCTGGTCTACAGAGTGAGCTCCAGGACAGCCAGAGTTACAACAGAGAAACACTATTTCAAAAAAAACAAAAAACAGAGAAAGGGGGAAGGAACCACCAAAGAGTAGCATGGTCAAGTATGGTCATACGTACAGCTACATAGTAAAATCTTGTCTCAAAAAACAACGAAACAGAGCCAGGTAGGAGGATCTGGTGAGTTTGGGGCCAACCTGGTCCATATAGTTCCAGGACAGCCAGGGCAACACAGACCCTGTCGTGAAAAACCAAAAGAAAAAGCAAAGCAGGGCTCTGGATATGGTTCAGTAGAGTGCTTGTCCAGCATGTATAAAGCCCTGTGATCTGTTTTTAGAGCTGAACATATGAAGCTGGAGGTTCACAAATTGAAGGTTAGAGTGAGTTTTAGGCCACCCTGACGCAGATGAAACCCCATCTCAAAAACAAAAAGGAGCTGAAAGTGGCTCAGTAAAGTGCTTGCCACACAAGCATAAAGACCTGAGTTTGCTCCCTGGCACCCACATAAAAGCCAGGCATAGTAGTAGCTGTGATTCAGTCATGGTCGAGGCAGAGACAGGAGGATCCCTGGAGCTTGCTGGCCAGCCAGTCTATCCAAATCAGTGAGCTTTAGGTTTAGTGAGGGACTCTGTCTTAATAAGATGATACAAAATAAGATGGATACAAGTTAGGAAGACACTGTATCAACTTTATAAAGCTGGGGCTAGACTGTAGCTCAGTAGTGCTTGCACAGAATGCACAAGACTAGAGTCTACACTCAGTTCTATAGCATTTGGAAGTGCAAGGCTAGGCAGATAATTATAACCCTTTCTCAAATAAAAAAAGAATGAAAAGTAGAAGATAACTTAAGTGTGCAAATTTTCAGAGGAATAAAGTATAACTGGTATAGGAAGGTTAATATTAAGGGATTTTGGATTTTGCTTTTGTTTGTTTTTTTTGATTTTTGAGACAGGGTTTCTCTATTGTAGCTCTGGCTGTCCTGGAACTCACTCTGTAGACCAGGCTGGCCTCTAACTCATAGAGATCAACCTGCCTCTGCTGGGATTAAAGGGATATACCACCACTACCACCCCACTTTCCAGCCCCCTCCCCACTCTCTGGCTTTATTTGCTTTTGAGACAGGATCTCACTATGTAGACCAGGCTGACCAAGAGCTCAGATCCTCCTGCATCTGCCTTTCTAGCGCAGGGATTAAGGGTTTGTGCCACCATGACTGGTACAGGTTAGTGTTTATTAGAGCAGGAATTCCTAGCATATTCAGCTTGTAAAGGTATAGCAGCAATACTTGACCTGGTAGGTAATCCTGCCTTGGGCTTGCAGAAGGGACATTGGGTTGTGTTTAATCTTTCTCCTGTCATGCTTACTTGTCCAAATCTTTGGTACTTTCCTTTTTCCAGCTATTGAATTAAATGAAACTCAGTAATTTGGTTAACTAAGTTTCATAAGGTGCTTGTTCATGCCATTTTTGATAAGCTTCTTGAAACTAAATTTCTTTTCCCCTCCCAGATGAAAAAGAGAGGTTTGACCCTACTCAGTTTCAAGACTGTATTATTCAAGGCTTAACTGAAACCGGTACTGATTTGGAAGCAGTAGCTAAGTTTCTTGATGCTTCTGGAGCAAAACTTGACTACCGCCGCTATGCAGAAACACTCTTTGACATTCTGGTGGCTGGCGGAATGCTGGGTAAGTGGGTTTTCTGGGCCCAGTTTAGAGAAGTGTAATAAACAAATAATCTAATGACTTACTTTATGTGCGCTGGTGTCTTGCTTGCATATCTGTGTGAGGGTGTCAAAGCCCCTGGAACTGGAGTTACTGACAGTTGTGAGCTGCTAAGGCAGTATTGGGGCCTGAACCCAGCTTCTCTGGAAGAGCAGCCAGTACTCTTAACCACTGAGCAGTTGCTCCAGCACCCTAAACCTTTTATTTTTTTAATATTTACTAAAGGGATTTTCTTTTGTATATGTGGAGGGGGTCTCTTTGAGATGCTTTCCCTACATATCCCGGCTAGCATGGAGGTCACTGTAGATCAGGCTACACTTGGGTTGGCCAAACTTTTTCAGTTTTTTTCCCCACTCTTTCAGTTTAGTTTTGAGGCATTGTCTCATTTACATAGCCCTGACTGAACTTGATGTCTTGTTTCTTCCAAGTGCTGGGATTAGAGGCTTGGGCCACCATGACAGACAAGGAACTTTCAAAGATAGTATAAAGAGAATAGTATAATGAACATCTGAAATGTTACCCAACTAAAGCACCTAATACAGCTTTACTTGGTCTATACCCTGCAGATTTCACACAACCATGGCATTTTTTATTTTTTTTTAAGATAGGATTTCACATGGATATAGCTCAGGCTAGCCTTGAATTAGTAATTCCTCTTGCCTCAGCTTGCCTTCTTCATTTGTTAGAATATGAAAAATGAGTTTTTTAGCCAGTTGTGGTAGCATCTGGTATTCAGGAAGATCATGACTTCCAGGTCAGCCTAGGCTAAATGACAAGATCCTGCCTTACAAGAACAGGAAGTGCTGGTACAATGCAACTTCTCTTGGGTGTTTAAAAGTGTTACTATTGATGTAGAAAGTTAAATATAATCTAAACCAGATCTGAACATGTGCAGTTGGCCTATTCAGCACTATTAATTGATTCACTGAGTTTCTTTCAGTAAACATTTTTATGTTTATTTGGTATGTGCATGTATGTATGTGGGCGTTGTGTATTCGATTCTCATTCCACCACATGGATCAAAACGCGGTGTCTCTCGGCAGCAACCACCTTTACCCACTGAGCCTCTGGGTGGGGGTACGGCTTGATTGCTGTGAACATTTTTTATTTTATTTCTATATAATGAGCCATCTGACTATTTGGATTTTAATTTATCTAGGAATGTTACCATTTTATATTGGACATCCTTATTAGTATGTAAGGCTGAAATTATCACCCATTTAAGATGAAGATCACTGCAAATTTACTGTTAAATATTTCTTAGCCCCAGGTGGTACACTGGCAGATGACATGATGCGCACAGATGTCTGTGTGTTTGCAGCACAAGAAGACCTAGAGACCATGCAAGCATTTGCTCAGGTAATCCAAACTGTCTGTCATATAGCTACTATCATTGGGGAGTGTCTAAAGGATGTTCTGCTTTTAAAGGATGTAGGTAGAAAGTTTAATTTGATTTTAAGTTTTAAGGATAAAGGTCTTGATGAAATATTGTAGATTAGAAACTTCTTATTCAGGAGAATGAAATGGGAAATAAATTTGCTGTGATTGGGGGTTTTGTTTGCTTTGTTTTTAAGACAAAGTCTTGGTGTCTTGCCTTTGCTGGCCTCCAGTGCCCAGCCTTTGCAGGTGTCCCCAGAGACCAGAGGCATCAAATCCTCTGAATCCATAGTAACAAGCAGTTGTGAGCCTGTCCATTGTTAGTGCTGTGAACCAAACTCCTGTAAGAGTAGTGAACACTCGTAACCACTAAGTCATCTCTCCAGCTCTTAGATTTGTTTCTTTGGATTTACTCTTTTTAAGAAAGGCAGTAGCCAGGCAGTGGTGGTACACACCTTTCATCCCAGCACTTGGGAGGCAGGTGGATCTCAGAGTTCGAGGATAGCCAGAGTTACCACAGAGAAACCCTGTCTTGAAAAAAAAAGAAAGAAAAAAGGCAGTAAATCAGGTTGGTTATCCATAATCACAGCATTTGAGAAATTGAAGCAGGGGGATTGGAAATTCAAGATGATCCCCAGGTATATAGTGTGTTCGCTGCCAGCATAGACTACATGAGAGCCTGTTTACATCCTCCTACCCCACTTCCACACAAAGAAAGTTAGTGAGCTGGCTGTGGTAATTCATCTGTAATCCCAACACGGAAGAGACTGAGGCTAGGAGATTTCAGATTTGAGGCCGAGTTGGGCTATTTATAGGGGGACTAGCCTCCAAAAAGCTCCGATGAACAGAAAAGTCAATTTTCTGCTGTTACTGCTGTGTTGAGCCATTCTGTAGACATTCTTTTCATTTTGAAGAAAAATAATGAATTTATTGATCACACTGGCCTGGAACTCATTTTGTAGCCCAGCCTAGGCTTGAACTTAAGCAACCCTAGTGCTTCAGCCTTCCGAGTGCTAAAAGCTGTTACCTTCAGCTTCGCAGTTACATTTTTACTACTTGTAAGCAAAGAATTTAATCTATCTAACCTAGAATTTGTTGTCTGCGTCTAGGGAAAGTATAGCTGTGTTTTATGGCCTTACTGTTACTTGAGTGATGGTGAGTCTTTATTTAACGTACAGTGATAGAAGTCACTGAGAAGTGGCTATTCAGTGCTCGTGTTTTTGCTATGTGGTGAGATTATCCAATGGGGGGTTTTTGTTTTTTGTTTTTGGTGTAGAAATGACTTTGATCTTTCCTTCCAGGTTTTTAACAAGCTAATCAGGCGCTACAAATACCTGGAGAAAGGTTTTGAAGATGAAGTTAAAAAGGTATGAGGGGAGTTGGGAACAGCATGTACTTAGCATACGCAAGACGCAGTATTCGGTTCTAGCACCAGAATAGAAAGGGAAAAGACCAGATAGGGATATGCTGAGTTCTGATTCAGCCACAGAAGCAGGGATTGTTCAGAAGATGGAGGGTGAGATCAGAGTGTGAGATGCTAAGGAAGTTACTTGTATTTGAGTCCTAGTGCCAAATATTTCATAAATGGATATAGCAGCAGAAAGTCTGACAAAATTGAGTATCAGGCTCTGTTCTAACCTCTAGATATTAATAAAAACCCTATAGGGCAAATTTTATTGTTTACATCTAATATATAATGAAACCAAGACACAGAAATTAAGTAGTTTGCCCAAGACCATTGGGTTAGTGAGTCTTATAGTAAATGATAGGACCCTCAGAGCTGAGTATAGTTTGTTTTACTACTTCTCTTAACATAATGCAAGTGCTCTTTTAACCCTACTTACTTTTACAGTTGCTGCTCTTCCTAAAGGGATTTTCAGAGTCGGAGAGGAACAAGCTCGCTATGTTGACTGGGGTTCTTCTGGCTAATGGAACACTTAATGCATCCATTCTTAACAGCCTTTATAATGAGAATTTGGTTAAAGAAGGTGATTAACTTAGATTTTGTAAAAGCATGGTTTACTGTTCGTGGGAAGGAGGGTATCGGGACATTCATGCATGCTTGGAGGTAGCGAGGGACTTTGTTGTTCCTTTGATGATACCTACTTTGGGGTGCATGGACTCATTCGTTGGTCTGGAACTCACGGAATAGGTTGGCTGGCCGGCCAGCGAGCCCAAAGGAGTCGTTTCCAGGTCCCTAGTGTTGGGAGTGCAAGTACACACCATCGTGCCCTGCCTTTTTTCTTCTCCCTTCAACATGAGTTCTGGAGATAAGACTTAATGTCCTCATGTTTGAAAGGCAAATGTTTTGCCAACTTAGGTATCTATCCAGATGCCTGTGAACTTAAGTAAGCTCTCTAAACAGATCCATCATTTTGGAGGCCGAGGCAGGAAGATTGTCAGGTGTCAGAATGAGCAACATAACAAAACCCTGTCTCAAAGACTTATTTTTATCTTTGTGTGAGTTTATGTACACCACATGCATGCAGGAATCTTTGGAGGCCAGAAGAGAATGTTGGGATTCCAGGAACTAGAGTTAATAGGTGGCTATGAACTACCTACTGTAGGTGCTTGGATCTGAACTCAGGTCCTCTAGAAGAGCAAGTGCTCTTGATCACTGAACCAGCCATCTATTCCAGCCCCTTCAAAAATAATTTTTTTAAGCATGCTAGTTTAGTCGGCGCTTGATTCATGGCTTTAGCATGCAAGTTGGGGTGTGTCTTTAGAGTACAGCTGATACCCAGGGTTGAAGCAAGTTGGATTGTATGTACTAAAATGAGAAGTCTCGTGGGAACTTAGAGACTGTGTCAAGTGAGGAACCCATTGATTAAGGCAAGTGTTCTACCATCTGAGCCACAACCCTGGCCCCTACAGTCATTTTTACTTGCTTGTTGCTGAGAATGTAAATTTCCTTTTATTCTTAGACTAGCACAGGTTAGCAAATAAATTATCAGCTGCGACTGGATCAGTAGCTTAAAATTAGCAAATGACAGAATAGAGGGCTTGGAGTGAAATGGTGATATTGGCACAGGAAAGTGGAGGGTTGGGCTGGACTGGGAGGAGCTGAGGAAGGTTCTCTTTTAGACAAGCTTCTTTCTTTACAGGGGTTTCAGCAGCTTTTGCTGTAAAGCTCTTTAAATCATGGATAAACGAGAAAGACATCAACGCAGTTGCTGCGAGCCTTCGGAAAGTCAGCATGGACAACAGACTGATGGTTTGTACCTCTCCTTCCCAGCCCTTCCACCCTTCAGTGATTTGATGATGAAGACTTCTCGTTTGTAAACCTGAAAACTTTTCATTTGTCGTAAAGACCACTTCTTAACTGATTGTTCTTTCAGGAGCTGTTCCCTGCCAATAAGCAAAGTGTCGAGCACTTCACGAAGTATTTCACAGAGGCAGGCTTGAAGGAGCTTTCGGAGTACGTCCGCAACCAGCAGACCATCGGGGCGCGGAAGGAGCTCCAGAAAGAGCTTCAGGAGCAAATGTCCCGCGGTGATCCATTTAAGGACGTAAGCTGCTCTAGTGTGAACCATTTCATAATGTATAGATCTGTTTTATCTGCATACATGGCTTTGTACCCTGTGCGTGTGTGCCTGGGGCCCAAGGAGGTCAGAGAGAAGGTTGGTTCCGCTGAAACACTTTCAGGTCCTGGAAGAGCATCAGTGCTGGAAACGTCTGAGCTATCCATCCAACCTTGTTTAAGCCATCTTTTATGGCTACATTGTTACATGGAAAATTTTCACTCAGGAGCCTCAGGATATTTTCACTAGAGTGAGCTTGGATTAATATTTGGACTGTCTTTAGTCATTTTCATCTGCTTATTTTAAGTTTTACTGATTCCTAGATACAATAACATTGAAGGTTTTGTAGTGTATATGCCAAGGGACAGACATTTTTCACTTAGAGCCAATTTGTTGTTGATTGTGTTAACATTAGTTTAGGGGTAGGCATGTACACATACCTGCTTGCTGAGCCATCTCACCTGCCCAGGCTAGTTTGTGTATTCAACATAGGTTGAATCTCAAGGCTCTGTCCCATGGCAAAGGTTTTCTGTTTGTATGTGGTACAGGTAGAATTTGTTGTCAGTTCATGGAAAGGCTTTTTTTTTTTTTTAATTTGTTTTATTCAGACATGGGCTCGTTATGTAGCTCTGGCTGGCCTGGTACTTTGTAAACCAGGTTGGCATCCAGTTCAGATCCACCTGCCTCTGCCTCTGCATCAGGAGTGCTAGGGTTAAAGGCATATGCCCACCATACCATGCCTGGCTGGAAAGGCATTTTAATTGCTTCTGTAAAATGTCTAAACTTGATGTGTAAAGTATGTTTATATTAAAAACAGCTTCTGTTACTTAAATTTGGATTATTTTGCAGATAATTTTATATGTCAAGGAAGAAATGAAAAAGAATAACATCCCAGAGCCAGTTGTCATTGGGATAGTCTGGTCAAGTGTGATGAGCACCGTGGAGTGGAACAAAAAAGAGGAGCTTGTAGCAGAACAAGCCATCAAGCACTTGAAGGTATCGGGATGGCTCCTTGTAGAGCAAGCTGTCCCCCTGGGGTGTGTGTGGGCTGTCCGAGGATTCGCCACGTCTGTGGTGCTGGGGTGCTCCACCAGGAGGGAGACATCACTTAGTTTTGATACTGCTTATAAGGCTAACTTGGCTTTATTTGGTTTGTAAATTGAAAATAACACATTTAAAAGTAATTCAAGCCTGTGAGTTGATACTGCTGAGGGAGTATTGGAAAATGGGAAGATCGGTTTTGTTTTGTTTTTTTCTTAGCCCACAAAAGTATACTTAGCAGAAGTAGTTAGTAGATTTTTCTGCTTTACTAGTTTTAATTTCCAATAAACTGACTATAATTCATGTTGGTAAAGGTGAGTTCTGTCCTGTAAGGATTTTGGAATGAATGGTCATTATAATAAGTCATTTTTTTTTCTGTTAAAGCAATACAGCCCTCTCCTTGCTGCCTTTACTACCCAAGGTCAGTCTGAGCTGACTCTGTTACTGAAGATTCAGGAGTATTGCTATGACAACATTCACTTCATGAAAGCCTTCCAGAAAATAGTGGTGCTTTTTTATAAAGGTAAATAAATCTCCAGTTTTGTGAAAGATGTATTAAAAAATCCTTAAATAACAGAAATAAGGAGAATTTGGACATAAGCCCTCTGTGTTCACAAAAAGTGAAATCATCTGTGGTTAAAGTGAGTGTTGTACTGATGGTTTTTAAGACAGGCTATCACTGCTGCATTGACTAGCGGGGAACTTACACGCCAGACTGACTCACAGATCCACCTGCCTCTGCCTCCCAATTGTGCTGGGGTCAAAGACAATTCCTCACACCAGAATTTATTTGGTATATTGCTATTAAAATATCTGTGAACGCTGTTCACAAATTAGATACAAGTTAAATT
Organism: Cricetomys ansorgei; assembly: GCA_026225945.1. NCBI lineage: Eukaryota > Metazoa > Chordata > Mammalia > Rodentia > Nesomyidae > Cricetomys > Cricetomys ansorgei. Next base: position 664,747 of record JAMJFZ010001562.1, on the reverse strand, counting down.
CATAAGTGACCCTATCTCTCCCTCCCTTACCCTTATCCTCAGAAAAATGACTTAGGTGCCAGGTAGACATTTGTATCCTATGAGGTTCAGTGGAAAGGTTATGTTCAAACTTCCTAATATAAATGACATTGTTTGTAGCTGAAGTCCTGAGCGAAGAGCCCATTCTGAAGTGGTATAAAGATGCACATGTTGCAAAGGGGAAAAGTGTCTTCCTCGAGCAAATGAAGAAGTTTGTAGAATGGCTCAAAAATGCTGAAGAGGGTAAGTCTTCCTTTGTGACGTTTACTTAGAAATTGGGTTTGTGTTGTCTTTTTAAACAAGACTTCACAACGTAGCCCTGAGTGACTCCATTTGAACTTGTGGCTGTTCCCTTGCCTCTGCCTCCCAAGTGCTAGGATTCAGGCACAGGTCACCTACGGGAGATCTCCACACGCTCCTTTCATCCTGTTGTCACTTGTATCTGGGGAGATTCTGTTTATATTACCCATGGTCATCTCTTTAAGCCAAGAGGGGAAGCTAGACTCGAATCGTTGTAATAATTTTTATGTTTTATTACGTTTTTATTTAGTGGATGTGTGTGGTTATGAGTGCCATGGTACATGTGAGAACAGCTCCCCGTTAACAGGGATCACGTGTGGGTTAAGACTTACAGCAGGCAACTTACTGCGGCCTTGCTGGCCCCATTGTGTTTTTTGGAAATTGAAATTTGAGATATGTAACTGTATACTTGTTTTCAATTGATACTAGTCAAATTCTTACTTGATTATAAAGTTTCAAATAATGGAAACTGGCTTCCTTAAACGGTGTTTGACTGTTTTTCAAACTCTTTTTTTTTAGAATCTGAGTCTGAAGCTGAAGAAGGTGACTGAATTTTGAAACAACATCCTCAGTAAAGCAAACAGGAGTTGTAGATAAAATGTCATGTCTCATGTGTCCTGGTTCTTACATCTTCCTACCTCCCTATATCAAGCATGATATAAGGGCTTTCATGGCAATTTTTATTTTAACTTTTTATGGTTACTGGAAATGTTGGGTTTGGTTTCTGAAACCATGTGTAAGTAGCTGCAGGAGCTGTAGAATTGATTCTGATGTTCATTGGTTTTTCAGTTACCTTCTACCTCCTGTATTTTCTACTGTAATAATGTGATGTAAGGCCTTCCACAGTGAGCAGTTCACTTTATTCCCTGGGTTTTCTATATAAACAGTTTTCAAGATATGATTTGGTTAAAGATAATTTGTTACAAAAAATTCTGTTTGCAAATTAAATTGTAAAAGTATCCAAAGTCTCAAAAGGCAATGATTTGTGTGGTAATTTAGTATGTCCAGAGCCTGTTCATCAATGAAAGTCCTAGACGGTTGAGTCCTTAACATGAATCCTGAGCATTTGGACCATTGCTTATATGTAAGCATTTTCTTGTATTTTTAACCCCAGGTGTTGTTTGCTTTCTGGTTTTCATCCTTAGTAAAGCCATGGAGAGCAAACTTGAGTTTGAGAAATCACATGTGGCAGAGGTTAGAAGAAAGCTGAGCTTTTTCCTAGAAACTTGTGTCCATTTGTATCTTTCCAAGTGGAACAAGCAGGGTACTCTTCATGCGACGTTCTGCTCAGGATGTGCTAGACTGTTAGGAAGGGTTCCGAAAGGCGTGTGAGCCAAGGAAACATCTGAGATTGTTGAGAATGTTTCAGGTGAGCATGTTCCAACAGGATCTAAACACGACTCCATTTCCTGTGTGACAGTAAAGAGCAGGCATGGTGGTCTCCCACTCAGTTGTCTGGGCCTGGCTTTGTCCTAGATGCAAGCACCTAGTAACATCCCCAGTTGCCATTTTTTAATTGCCGTGAGCCGAATATTTCTTTTAAAAGATGAGTCCATTTATTTTAGTGGCTGCCTTTTTCATTGCTTTTCTTTTACTATTCATTTGTAGTTAGTTGGTAGGGGGAAATGTAGCCACCTTTTTGGGAAAGGCTTGTTATAAAAGTGAACATTTTGAAAGTTTCATAATTGGTAAAATAGTCTAGAATAATGCCACCAGAGACTGAGTGGAAATTGCCCATTTTGAAGGTGCCATTCTTAGAAGCCAAGAATTTGGTATTTAAAGTTTATCTTGAGAGAATAACATGTAATATAATTTTAAATAAAGGTATAGTAACCTTAAGAGCATTATAGTGAAAACATTGATGGGTGGGGTGAATTTGTAAAATGAATGACTTTGATAAAGTTTTATGCACAGGCAAATGTATTCATTAGATTCTGTGTAGTGATCTGCTTTTCCTTTGTAATTTGTAGTCCTAAAAAGATTTTTTTTTTTTTATATATAAATAAAGTCCATCCTTACATTTAGGTTTTATAGATCAGTCTTTTTTTCCCCCCCATAAATCTCATTGACCTCTAATGGTGTGCTGTATGTTGTGCTCAGATGTCTACTCTATAAGCATTAATAACAGTTCATTCTTACAACTCAGACTAAACACCACAGATTTCAATGTAGCTGAAACTACATTGCCATTTCTACAACCAGACTCTTGCATGTTACTGCCATTTGAAACGCACCGTTTATTATATACTGTGTATAGTGACAGAGTGTGGAGTCTTCCAGAACTACATTATGATCTTTGATCATAGATTTTTTTTTTCTCTTCATACACAGTATTTACTTAAAGTAGTACATTGGTAAGGCACCTGTGAGTATAAAAGGAACAACTTATGAAATCTCATTTTGAATTTAAGTGCCAACCTATGGCTTCTGATATGTAATTCCTAATAGAGATGTTAAAACTGTACTCTTAATCATGATTGGGTAACTGTTGACTTTCTAACTTGGTGTCAGTTTCTAAGGCTTTTAGTCTCTTGGATACCATACTGTGTATTTAGAACTGATTAAGTGTCACCTAACCCTGGGATTATTGTCCTAGAAATAATTGTTCTTATAAAAACTCCAGATACCAAAATGCCACATATTTTACTTATTATTGATGGTGGTGAGGGGGAAATGCATGTGACCGAGGTTTACTTATAACAGTGTTCAAGCTTTTTCCATTATCAGAACCCCCCAGAAACCTTTTTTCCCTAGTAGCACCCCAATAAATTTTAATATAGATACACTACATACTTGTGTCTGTGCTTTATACAAGAACGAGTAAGGGTATTTTATTACCCCCCCCCCGAGTGAACTTACATTGAGAAAGTGTGTTTTAATAGAACTTAGAGAAGTTTAATGATGTTTTTAAATGTTCATTATTCTCAGAATGTAAACGTTTTTCTATGAAGGTCACTGGAAATTCTGTCTCTAATGATGTGATAAACTACTACTACTGAGGCTACAGAGATGGTCTGTATCCTAGGCAGGCTGTAGACTTTGAATCCTCTTGCCTTTGGATCTTTGAAGATCCTCCTGTGTCTTCCTCCCCAAGTGCTGGGTTTAAATGTATACTTAACCACATCCAGCATCAAACAGGTTCTCAGTTGGTTTGTTTTTTCAAGATGGTTTCTCTGTGTAGCCCTGGATCTCCCTCTATAGACCAGGCTGGCCAGAGAACCACCTGGCCTCAGGTTCTTTGATTTCTTCTAATGTGTAAAAAGCATTGGAAACCCTGAAGATAAGTGATCTATTTCAAAGTTGTGGACATAGCACCAGAAAAATGATTTTGAAATTTATTAGTCATAGTTTTTTCTATTGTCATGACAAAATGCCATGACCAAGGCAATTTATAAAGGCATTTAGTTTGGGGGCTCACAGTCCCAGAGGGATAAGAGTCCGTGATCATGATGGAACATGACATCAGGGAGACAGGCATGAGCAGTAGCTGAGAGGTTATATATTGAGACAGCACCCAGGAGGCACAATGGAAATGGCATGAGCTTTTGAAGCCTCAAAGCCTATCCTCAGACGCGTACTTCCTAACCCCAATTTATGAGGCTATACGGGTCAATCTCATCTTGACAACGTGTCAACATCCCCCGGAGTCAGCTTTCAGGACGTAATAACTTGGTTGGTGTGGATATAGTATGCCAAAGTTTGGGTGTATATTACTGAAGTATTTGTGTTGTAAATTTTTTTTCATGTAAAAAATCAATTTCTTTAGGATTTTTTGGATGTTCCGTATTAGTCTCATTTATCTATCTTAAATACTTCAACCAGGCCTTAGTTTAAAATACTAGGAATAAACTGAGCATGGTAACACATGCTTTTAATTTGATCCAGCACTCAGAAGGAAGTGGCAGGCTTACCTGGGTTCAAGCCAGTTAAGGCTAGTGAGAGGGATGGGGGATGAAAGGTTTTCAGTAGGCTTGATTTAAACAACCTGGGCAAATCTCTAAAAGTGCTTTTGGCAGAGCACATGTCTAGCCCCTCACACTGGTATAAGGCACGCAGGGGTCTCTCACGGTTCTATTCACTCAGAGCAATAGTGAAGTTAAATTCGACACCATGTATTTGGAATTACCATGAAAATTCTGTCCCCTCACTTGATGCCAATTCCAAAGCTGGGTCTCTGGCCTTTAAACATTTTGTTTGTGCACTTGTGTGTGCCTACACTTATGGGGCCACATTAGTGCACATGTGAAGGTCACGGGACTTGTAGAAGTCCATTCTCTACCATGTTAGTTCTGGGGATTGAACCCAGGGAGGCATCAAGCTTGGTGACAAACAAGGCCTCATTCTTCAGTCCTTAATGACCTTGATTCACATGCCCTTGACTAGAATCAAAGGAGTAACACCAGGCCTTGATACGATTCTTTTATGGCTCTGAGCCTTCGTGTGGGTATTGGAAAGAGGTCCTTTTAACCACTGAGCCATTTCTACAGCCTGTTAAGTAATGAGGTTGAAGTGTAGCTCACCAGTCAGTGTTTAATGTAGGTAAGATAACAGATCACTCTAGAACTCTATCACAAATTTATCAGTCAACATGGGTGCCCTTTACCACATAGATTATAAGCCACCATTCAAACTGTTTTCCATTTATATAACACTTTGCACACCCATGCAGAGGTCAAGGCAGGCTTGCTCTATCCTCTCTGCCTTACTTTCTTGAGGCAGGATCTGTTTGCCATGATCATTTGCACCACCCAAGCCCTTGCCCGGCTTTTTAATACAGGTGTTGAGCATTTAATACAGGTGTTGAACTTTGTTGCGCATGGTTACACAAGTGCTCTTGCCACTTCTCCCACCCCAATTAGGAATATACGGGTTTACCTTTAGGGCTTGATCCGGAGTTGGAATCCTTGGCAGCAAGGGAGGATTTGTAAATTGACCTGCAATTCTTAAAACCTCAAGGCATTTTTATGCCACACATTTTAAGTATCCGTGTAGAAGTTAAAGAACAGCTTTCTAGTTTGTTTTCTCATGCTGTTTCCAGGGATCAGACTCAGGTTGTCCAAACTGTCAGCAAAAGCCTTTGTCCAGTGAGCCTGGATCAAACAGGTACTCACCACAACTATGTGTCCACACACATGAACAAGGATACATATAGTCATAAAATTTATGACTGGCACACTACATGAACCTTGATTCAGGAATATGACCAAAATTCTAGAAGTTTATTTTTAGCCTGAAAGAATACAAGATCTTAGTAACAAGCAGAATACAACACCATAAAGATTGGGGGGGGGGGGGGAGTAGCAATACACTTTGAACAAGAATAAAAGGAATCTGGGTGGTTGGTAGTGGTACACATCTATCCTAGCACCTGGGAGGCAGAAGTAGGTGGATCTCTGAGCTCCGGAGGATAGCCAGAGCTACACAGAGAAACCCTGTCTTTAAGAAAAACAAAACAACCCTTGGCTCGTCTTTAGTTTGGCTTCATATAGTTAACTTAGAGATGGATGGACCAGTACTCACTTGTGGGGCTGTCCTAGAGCTAAGAGTGAGTAGAAGTTGGCCTTGAACCCCATATTTCCTCATCCTGAGAGCAGTAGGAGTTCGGGTGCTCCTCACTTTTTAGGCCTGGCCAGAACCCATTGCCTGCTACACAGATCATGAGCAAAAGAATGTGGCTTGGTTGGTTCTTATCTGTGCTGTAGTTGGAAGCATAGGGCTGAGTACATTAGTAAATGGTTAAGGTGCCTTCCTTTTCCCCTGTGAGACCACACCTTATGAAGGTATCCTTGCAGAACCTTGATGCTTAAGACTTAAGCTCCACATGCAAGTAAGGCTACTCCAGTATCCTTATTATAGCCAATGGATCCCCATCCCTGGTTACCAAAGACCCCCTGCCTGTACCCTACAAATGTAACCACCCTTGCTTTAATAAATGGGTATGCTCCTCTAATCTGACCCACGCCCTGTGCTTTCCTTCCTAGGGGCTGAGCTGGTGGCCAACAGCTCAGCCATGCTCCAGGTAGGGAAGTGAAAGAAAAAGAAAACACTTTCTTTTGTTTTCAAGACAGGGAGGGTTTCTCTGTTGTAACTCCGGCTGTCCTGGAACTCAGAGATCTGCTTGCCTCTGCCTCCCAAGTGCTGAGATTAATGGTGTGTACCACCACCACCCAGCTTCCTTTTATTCTGATTAAAAGCATGAGTCACCACTGCCCAGCCAATACTCACTTTTTAATCCCATAAAAATGTAAATAAAGTAAAGGCTGTGGAGATGGTTCAGTGGCAAAGAGCTCTAGCTGTTCTACAGGACCCAGGTTTGATTTCTAGCACCCACAAAGCAGCTAATCTTAAGATCAGTTCAGGGGCCCCAACACCATTTTCTGGCCTGTACAAGCACTGCACATAGGTGGTGCAGACATACGTGTAGGAGCAACACCCATATAAAGTAAATCCAGACTTTAAAATGACTGCACAAAGACTACACCAAACTGTATACAGACTTTTATAAATTCACAAGCCCAAAGTTTATTCCAAATAAATCACTCCATAGTTACTAAAGATCCTTGTTACTTGGCTTGGCCATGTATTGTATTTAATCATCTAAATGAACAATATAAACGAATGTACAAAGCTATACAAAATAACTTAATATTTAAAGACTAGACTGATACAGTCTATAAAATCTCCTTCAGAGCACTGTTATTTATTTATAAACCTATGTAGGCTTTTTAAGCGGGTAAAAGAAAGGGTGCTTTAAGGCTTCTTTGAGAGTAATCCTTTTGGCTGGATCATACTCCAACATTTTCCCAATGAGGTCAAAGAGAAGCTCATGTTCAGCATCCTGAGAAAGCATAAATTCCTGAAACGGAAAAACATTCTTACTACTTGTTCCGTCATGAAAACAGAAGAAACTTCCCTCTCCACAACCATGGGATGCCAGGTTATTGGGCTGCTTTTTTAAACCATTATTACAGTGTTCCTGGGGGTGGGGAAAAAGCCAAGTACAATAGTGCACGCTGGCCTGGGCTACATATTAATAGCAAGACCCTTGTCTCAAAAAGCTAAACTCAAAACTAGAAACAGAGAAACTAGAGGGTAAAGGTCAGCAGTATACTCCAAGGGCCTGGGTTCAGTCTCTACATGAGACTAAATGGAAAAAAGATGGGAACATCCATCCAAGGCTTACCTTCAGAGGTTTACAGCGCCGTGAAACGTATCTGCCAGCAGAACTGTGTTCATCCCAATCTAATCGGTCACGATGGAAATATTTACGTTTCCTAAAAGTTAAAGAATGTTCACATTTACCATGTTGACCTCCCAAACTTAAAATATCTAGCAATTATTATTCTATCAATTACTGTGTTTTTTTTTTCAGATTAAATATATTTTTCTAGAAATTTAAGATATAGCCAAGGAATAGAAATAAATAATTCATCAATTATATGATCTGCTATTTCAGTGCGAAAGAATGTTTCTTTTCTTTAATCCAGTGGTACTAAAGATGACATGACTTCAGTAAATATACCTCGTTTTCTGTATCATATGCTTTGGTAGTGGTCCAAGAATCCTTTCCATCATTGCTAAATGTTCCCTGCTATCATGAGTCTAAAATAAAAAACACTTGTTAGTGAATACTTACAGATCTCGTCCCATTCTATAACCCAGTTCTGGTTTTCTAGTCCCAGCTGATCAGAAATCAAAGAATCATCAAAAACGGCATACAGCTTAAGGTCCAGGATAGCAAAATATTACCAGTGCCTGAAGCTTGCCAGTAATCTTCCCTAAATGGTTGGTGACAATTGCTTACAATTTATTTGTAAAGCTACCTAAAGTTATACAATTTTAATTATTTTGTGCCTTATTAGTAGGCTAAAAAAAACCTGTTGTGTAAATGTATTCTTTGAATTAAAGTAATTACTTACACAAACAGGCTTCTTTTTAAAAAAACAAAAAGCTCTTAAAACACATCATCCTCACTTACCGGAAAAACTGTAAATCCAAGATAATACTCAATAAGAATGCATCCTATACTCCAGACATCACATGGTTGAGACCACCCTAGGGCTGCAAAGCAAAGTATAATTTAAGAGGATAAATCCTCACTTTATCAAGGACATTTTACCATAAAATTCAAAAATAATTTTAAAAGCCCCAGAAGTAGATAGGGAATCCTCAGAGCAATTAAGACAAGCAAAAAAACTGTCAAGTTCTGAATTTTGTGGTTTTCTATATCATGTATAAAGTGCCTGATTTAATCTTGCATTTTGATTTTTGTTCACTGCACCCCAGGAGCATTAGGCTACACCATATAGTCTCGCTGACATATATAGGTACATTGTAGTCAATACATTTTTCCCCCCAAAGTACATTCTTTTTCAAGCCAGACTCTATATGTGGCTCAGATTACTGGACAGGAACAAATCTTCCTGTCTCAACATTATAGGTCCTGGGATATAACATCACACCTGGCACCTGGGCTTGTCTAAGCAGATTCTATGATGCCCATTCAACAACACATTTCTCAAAATAATCCCATTTTTAAGGCTAAACCACTTGCTAGTTCCAGAACTGGCTAGTTGAGACTTCAAGAATTTTGTTTTTGAAACAGGATCAAAGAGATCCACTGGCTTCTAATTAAAAGTGTGTGCCACCATCCCCAGCAATTTGAAGTTTCTTAATTAGCTTGCTTGCTTTTTTTTTTTTTTGATAATCCTGGGTATTGGACCAAGGGCCTTGCCACTTTAGGCAAGAGCTACACCACAGAGCTAAATCCTCCAAGTCCAGAGTCTTAATGAGAAAATAATCCACAAAAGTCATACAAATAATGTCCAAATAATTATGTTAGCTTCAATAAAGCAGTGTAGATTGTTAAAGCATAGCAAGTACTGACCTAAAATCACTTCAGGTGCTCTATAATGTCTTGTAGACACCAATGTGCTGTGATGTTCATCATCATATGTTGCACTCCCGAAGTCTACAACTTTAATATCTGGATTTATTAAGGTACGTTCATCACGTTTCTGAAAATCATTAACGACAAGTTATAAAGACAAACTACTGAAGCACAAAATATTCATTAGCACTGACAATGATGTTATTAGGGACTTACCATTTTGGGATTATAAGCCTCTGTGTAGTCAGACTGCACAAGTAAGATGTTTTCAGGCTTTAAGTCTGTGTGAGTCAATTTATTACTGTGCAAAACTGGAAAGAAGTACAAAGAGTTGGTATAACCTCAAAATCCATAACAACAAAGACATAAACCCAATGGGGTAACAGGTGTCTATAATCATAGCGCTCAACAAGTAGAGGTATGAAAGACTGTCTCAAATCACCAGGGACTGAAATGCTGGATGTGGTATTCGCATATTCCTAAAATCTTAGCACTAGTTCAGAGTGTGAGGCTAGCCTGGACTACACAATGGGACTATGCCTCTCAGTAAGAAGTCAGCCAAGAATAATGGCTCCCAATCTGTAATCCCAGCACTTGGAGAGAAAGGTCACAAGGACTTCAAAACCAGGCTGATTTACTTATCTTGTTCTAGGCCACTAAGTAGTGAGAAATTCTGTCTCAAAACAGGTGGCAGTGACACATGCAAGCCATGTGCATGTTGGCAAGGGAGGTAGGGTGTGTGTGTGTGTGTGTGTGTGTGTGTGTGTGTGTGTGTGTGTGTGTGTGTGTGTGTGTGTGTAGAATGTTTCCATAAGAAGCTGATTGTTGCATTTAAATTTTCCAGGGCTCTAGGCATCAAGGTCTTAAGCATATACCCTTTTTCCTTTGTTTTAAGACAGGGTCTTATGTAATCTAACCTGACCTTGAACTTAGATACAAACCATGGATGACTTTAAAATTCTATCACCTACTAAGGGCTAGAATTACAGGCATGCATACCACACCCAGTTTATGTGGCGCTAGAGTCCAAACCCAGGGCTTTGTACATGCTAATAAGCAAGCCTCTACCAACTTAACCACATTCCTAGCTATGTTGGATAACAGCACTATTCAGTGAGTTAAACACCACAGACTAAGAGCTTGTGATCCAGTAAATCTTAGTTCACACTTAATCATTTCACACCTCTGGAGATTAAACCCAAGGATGTGTGTTTAAGTCACAACCCCATCTGTGCAAGACACAGTCAACTACAGCCATCACAATGTACGTTAAATCTCTTGAACCAATTTTTAACAAGTTATCTTTTAACCAACTTCATCCCAATCCCCTCAAATTTGTATTTACTCTCAGGCCAGATTTTTAAATCCCACATTGGGTCTCTCATCTTTTAGACGTCTGTAATGGAGACAGAACAAAAGGCCTAATGCTCTGTCACTGAACTAGAGCCTGCAGCTCTACTAGGTTCTCCTTTTTAAAGATCCAGATTAATCTGACATTAGTCTCAAACTCAAGTTTTTGGAAGACACATCAAGAACTTACAGTTTACAGATTTGCATATCTGATATGCCATCTTCCTGATATGATCCAGTCGAAATGGTAGAAAACCGTTTTCCTTAATGAAGTCGTAAGTACTAAGCCCCAGAAGTTCAAACACAATGCAAACATGACCACGATGTTCAAACCACTCCAACATCTGGACACAGCGGCTATAAACACATGAAACAAACTCAATAAAGCTTACAATTCAGATCTATCTGAAACTACTTCCCAAGTTTTAATTTGATACTTACAAAGTACTGTGTGGATCCGTTGTATTTAAATGTTCCAAAACTTGTATTTCTGATCGAGCAGCTTCACAATATCTATCCACATTTTTAACTATTTTTACTGCTACATGTCTACCTCCCCTACAAGAAAGAGTAAATTTAAGTTAAAAAGATGATAACCCCAGCTGGGAATAATGGCCCATGCCTTTAATTCCAAACACTCTGGAGACCGAGGCAAGGAAATCCCTTGCGTTTGAGGCCAGCCTGGCCTACACAGGGTTCCAGGACAGCCAGGGCTACACAGAAAGGCTACATATTCAAACTGTTCTAGTCGCACTTCAATTGCAATACAAACAACCTTTAATTTTAATAGATCAGTAATGCTACCATTTACTGAATAGCAAAGACTTTAATCTATTCATGAATTATCCTTTGTTCCTTCAACTAAAGAATATGTAGATGTGGAGCAGTGGTGGCACATGCCTTTAATCCCAGCACTCAGGAGGCAAGTGGATCTGAATTCAAGGTCAGCCTGGTCTACAGAGTTCAAGGACAGAAAGATCAGAACAGTCTAGGTTAATACTATGTTGGGATAAACTACCTCAATCTGCATTCCAAGACTCAAAAACAAATGTAGTAATTTGTTTCTATAGTGTCCACCGTCAAATACCATCTCCAAATCTTCCTCTGTTCCAATTTATCAGAAAGTTGATGCTAGGTCTTAAAACTGTATAGCCTCTTTCAATTCAACTCTTTTAGGAAACTTTTTGCCATTCTTGGGACAGGAGATGTACAGCTAATCCATAAAAGTGGTTACTTTGCATATCCTATGTTACCCCATGTCCTATCCTCAGCACTAAACACAAAAAAGATTCATTTATTTCGGGGGGGGGGGGGGGGGGGAATAAAGGAATAAGGTGCAAAAAAAAAAAAAAAAAAAATCTATCTTTAAAGCCAGGGGGTAGTAGCACACCCCTTTAATTCTAGCCCTCTGGAGGCAGAGGCAGGTCTACCAGGCCAGCCAGAGTTACAACAGAGAAGCTGTCTCAAAATCAATCAATCAATCAATCCTATTTTTAAAAGCGTCATTAGTTGGGGGCTGGAAGGATGGCTTTGCAGATAACAGCATGTACTGTTTTTACAGAAGTCCAGAGTTCAAGTCCCAGTACCCGAAGCGGGCAATTCTCAACCGCCTATATAGATATCCTCTTCTGGCTGCCCATGCATGAGTGCACACACACAATTAAAATAAAAATCTGAAAACATTATCAGCATGTTAATTCCCTGAGTCTGATCACCAACATGGGCACAGGTTGAGGAGTGTGAGAAGCACCAATCAAGATCTAATCTAGATGGGTGGACCCATCTAGAATCTAGAATAATCATCAGCCCTGTCATCAGAATGAGTTATAAATTTCTTTAAAAAAAAAAAAAAAAAAAAAAAAAAAAAAAACTTATACTCCTTGTTCTTGTTGCTGGGAATTATACTTTCTGCCCCCGTCCCCAGGAAGCTACATATAGTTTTGTTAAAAGAGGCTAGATTTGATGGATTCATACCTTTAATTCCAGCACTCAAGAGGCAGACAGATCTCAGAGAGTTTCAGGCCTGCATAGTGAGACCCTGTCTCAAAACCAGTAAACAAAACTAACAAGTAAACAAAGGAAAAGTACCTTAACCCATGAATTTCTTATACTCTAGGTCAAAAAACGCAAGTCAATAGGTTATACTGCTATAAGCTAAATTAATTTTCTCTACAGAAGATCTCAAAATATAATTTTGAAACTTACATTTTATGATCGATGCACTCCACTACTTTTCCAAAAGCACCTTCACCTAAAGTATCAACAATTTCATCTAAAAAAGAGAAATAAACTTCACTCATAACAAGAAGTGGAACATGTACTTATAAATGCTATCAATGCAGATTATTCTAGGTGATGCTAAAAGTTCCTTATCACTAAATTACTTATCAGTCAATACCATCCAAAAACAAACAATTATTCTTAGATCTAATTTCATTCTCACACTAATTTCATTAACTTGATTTACTGTTCTGGAATTTCTGTATAACAAATATTAAAACTCTAAAGAAAGCAAAGACAATCCCTCCCACCAAAAGAAATGGAAACAAAACAAAAAACAGAAAGAAAAAAGATTTTCAAATCCCTGAAATCTTAATCTATATAGACATATAGATTATGTTATCTGAAAGTTAATAAGTGTTGAAAAATATTCTATACATCTTGCACTTAGTACGTCTCCACTCTGACAGATCAGGTGACCCTCCTCATCATCCTCTACACTCCTGGTTCTTTTCCTTCGGTGACTCTTCTGGAAACGTCAAGTGGGCGGCACCAAGATCATCCAGCCAATCAATATACCCGAGTGAATTCAGGGCAGAATACGAAATTCATTCAGCGGGGAGATATTCAGGCATTCAGATACGCGCCAGGCCACAAACGGTTGGCAGGAGCAATTTCAAATTCAGTCCCCAGAAATTCACAGGGCACATAGTTTATGTTAACAGGAGAAAAACATGGCAAGGAACAGATTTTCAATAAGATACTCAAAGCGGTAAGGCAACAAAACATAAACACAACTGTTTTTCTTTAAAAAGAAATGCTTATCTGTAGCATTCACTGAAACACATTTTTAAGTTTCTAGTGTCCTAATTTAATGCTACAAAATTGCAGGACGTAATATTTACTTGTAGTATACTGTGGCCAAATTAAGATTCCTTAACTAATTAAGAAAAGTATTAAAGCAGTAAATAAAACCATAGTAGTCCTAATTTTGGGAGGAAAAAAAGATTTGGTATATAACATTATAGCACTTAAAATGTCATCTGATATGACTTCCAAATTAATACATGACACCATTAAGTTCAAATCTGTAGTTTGTTTAATGAGAAAAATATTACAGAACATTTTAAAGTAATTGTAACTCTTACACAAAAATACCTAATTCTTTGTGATAAGCTCTGAACTTATCAAAACAAGATTTCTTAAATTAGCATTAAAAAAAATCTTCCAAAATGCATTACTTTTTAAGTTATCACTTCCACTAATGTATTGGAATGACATCAGTAGCTAATCAGTGACTAAGCTATTATTATTATATTATTATTATTATAGAACTACACATGCATTGTTTTCATGAACTTCCTATGCAGTGCTCAAATACTGAAAGAATACTCCTGCAAGCTGGAGTTGTGATGACTTTAATCTTAATGTTTAAAAAGTGCTCATACCCCGTATGAACGATGATATGAAGTACTGTGGTGAATCCTGTGTTTACTTTTGTAACTGCTTCTTCCACTTCTACCAGAGGACTTGCTACTATGATTCTGATATCTGCTTTCATGTTCTCCATAGTGATATCCTGGCTCATATCCCATGCAGTCATTCCTGTACTCATCAACATAGCGCCGACTATGATAGTCTTTCTCATTTATGAATCTGCTTTCCAAATAATAGCTAGAGGAGAAAAGTGTATTTTATAGTAACACCAAACAGACAAAACCACCCAACACTGAATTTTCAGTAGTCCTCTTTACAGTGAAGGGGACTGAACTGAAGGCCTTTGCCCAAGTTATGCACCGAACTACAGTCCTTCAGTAATCTCTTGATTTACAATTAAAAGATTCCAGTTTTCTCATCACTTATGGCCCCAGAGCTTCATGCATGGTAGGCAAACATCACATTTGAGCTACATTTCCAGGCTAGTAACAGATTTTTATACAGAAATACTTTATGTGCCTTGTAAAGATTTATTATTTATGTGTGTCTGTGTGGACAGCAGTCATGAAAGCCAGAAGAGGGCATCCTGTCCCAGGAGCTGGGAGCCAAACTGTCTTCTCCACGACCTGGAGCACTCTTAGCTGCTGAGCCACCCTCCCAGCCTAACTGCCCTTCTTACCTATCAGATGTTTTGGAGTGGTTGTATTTGCAGCGCTTATGCTCACGGGCACTGCTGTGTGACCTCTTCTTTCTTTTATGATTGCTGCTGCTTCTCCATGTTCCATAATCCCAGTCTCTTTCATCCCAGTCAGGACAGTAAGTTCTCTTTGAATGTCTCATCTACATAAAAGACAGAATTTTACAGTTAAACTTATTTCTGTGACGTTCAGCAGTAAAACCGTTGCAAATTCACACAAGTTGATTTTTATTTCCTTTCCACAATGTTCTCACTATGTAGCTCTGTTCTGGGACTATGCAGTCAGTGCTGGCCTTAAACTCGGAAATCTGCATCTGGATTACTGGGTTCCAAGACATTTCATACCTTTTGTCTTAAATCAAAATTCTGAGACAAGGGGTGGTGGTGCAAGCCTGTAATCCCAGCACTGAAGAGGCAGAGGCAAGGGAATCTGAGTTCAGGAGGCCAGCCTAATGTAAAGAGTGAGTTCCAGGACACCCAGGACTATAAAGAGAAACCCTACCTCGAAAAAAAAAAAAAAAGCAAAAGTTCTAAAACTGTTGTCGACTATCTGAAATCATAAAAATTACTGCACTGTCTCAGATTCTGGAATCTGAATTTTAGTCACAGATTTTCTAACTTGTTCGTACCATTCCAAATTTATAAAAGTGAGAGAGAAGGTATTTCTATAGAACTCAGGTAAAATTTTACCATCACTCTTCCAGAAGTCCAAGTTCCATGCTCACACATCACATGCTCAGGCAGCATTCCTCCACTCAATCCCTACTAGAAACAAATCTCCTACAATAGTTTGTCTACAACTCAATAAAAATGCTGTTTGGCAGATGACCTCATTTTCCAGTGCTCCCTCAGGTAAATTTCCATGGAGCCCGACAATAACCCTGACTAACAAAGTGACATGGGGAAAAATATGAAGCTATGGGAGGCAGAAGGCTCACCGCGTGTGAGCAACTGGTCTGCCTTTTATGCTGACCCAGCAAACTTCAGGCCTCACTATTGAAGCCAGTTTACTTACAGGGCAGTCCATGATGGATGATAAAACTGTTTACTTAGAGTGGAGATGACGTGTACTAGCAGGGTGCGCCCTCCCATTTCCTAAAGGTAAACAACACCCCTTAGGAGGGTACATTTTACAACTTTTGTTTACAAACGGAAAAAAAAGTGGGGGGTTCCGAGACAGGGTTTCTCAGTTGTAACTCTGGGTGTCCTGAAACTCACTCTAGACCAGGTTGGCCTCGAACTCTGCCTGCCTCTGCTGGGATTAAAAGCAAACACCACCACTGCCCGGGGGGGAATTCTTTAACTTTTAACATTGTTAAAAAGCACACCCTTTGAGCCCCGTCTCAGACACGTTAACTAGAGGCACTTGAACCCTAACCCTGTAAATCATCTGCTCTCTCCGACAAGCCTTCGGTGTGCCTTACTCTTTAGGACACCTCGGACTGGCGTCATGCTGGCTGCCTCCCTCCGAGATTCGCCAACGCCGGCTTTGCCTCGGCAGGCTCTCTACCGAGGACGGGGAGACCGCCCGGCGGGAAGCTGTCCCCGCAGCGCCCGCCGCTGACGAGAGCTTATCAGCCCGCGGGTTCGGCCTGGGCAACAAACAAACCCTTCGTTTCAAATTTAAGAAGGAAAAAAAATCAGCGCCAACAACTACGTCATGCCAGTAATTCCCGGGGTCCTCGAATCCGGTTCTTCCCTCCACCAGGAACAAGATCACCACCCGGGGAAGCGGAGCGAAGGCCGCGCCCAGCGGCGCCATTCCGGGCACCAGCGCGGCCCTGCCCCGCCGCCATCTTAGGTTTGGCCGCGGCCGCCGGAGCGCTCAGGACGCCGGGGGGCGAGCGCCGGGCCGGCTCGCTCAGGACGCCAGGGACCGAGCGCCGGGCCGGCTCGCTCAGGACGCCGGGGGGCGAGCGCCGGCCCCGCGCTCAGGACGCCGCGGCGAGGGCTCCGCGGCGCCGGGGACGGCACCGCTTTGTGCGGCCCTGCCGGGCGGGCCCGCGCGAATCCGGGGGCAGAGGAGCAGGTGGAGGGCGGCGCCGACGCGAGGGCCCGGCAGACACCGCGGCTTACCGTTCCGCAGACTCCAACCTCGGGGCAAAGCCTGCCGCACGACGGAGAGAAGCGCGCGACCGAACACCGAGTCCCGGCACAAAATGGAGCTGACAGCCGCAGCGCGGGATTCTTCTGGAAAACACCGGTGACGCAGCAGGGCGGGGCCTGGCCGGCTCTGAGCGCGCAGGCGCGGACTCGCGGGCGGAAGGGGCGGTCTGGGCGGTGTCCGCATCGCTGCGGCTTCTTGAAGCTTCTTAGCTATTGCAGGTTAGTGATAGCGTCTCCTCTACCCTACAAAAAAAAAACTGAATCTGACTCTGTGAGCACTAAAAGCAAGGAAGACGAGGGAAGCACGGTGAAGAGTAGCACAGTCCTGATTGCAACCGTTTAAACGTTTTAAAACTACGCCAACGAAGTAGCTCTGCTTTGTAATTGGTTTGCGCTTGTACTAAGGTTCTGTGATCTATTTAAAACTAGTTTTTAGTGGTTGGATATGACATGCACTGAAATTAGGTTATAAATATTCCCCCAAGGTTTTAAAAATGGAAGAAGTGGGTGAACAGGTAGGACCCTGATAGTGTAAGTAGACAGTCATATTAAAGGCTTTGAGGATGGACCTCTCCTTGACTCCACCTCCTAATTCCTTGGTAACACTAAAAAGGTAAACACCAGCTTTGCAATTCCTTAAGCCTCCATTGTAAAAATTTAAAAAAACGAATACTTGTGGTCCTTAGGTGGAGGCCTGACAGTCTGATATGCTTGAAAGATAATTAAATACCTTTACTTCCTCCTTAAGAGTTAATCAAGGGCTAGGCTTGGTGGCACACACCTTCAAGGATGCCTGCAAGACACCCTGAGCGTAATCCCCAGGGACCACACAGTGGAAAGAGAGAGCCTACTCCTGCAACAGCATCCCACACAAGAAATGGGGGGGGGGGGAGCAGTATTTTTTAAAATCCATTTTTTAAAAATTGTATGAGAATTTTGCCTACATGTACATACATATGTGCACTAATGGATGCTTATTGCTCAAGGAGGCCAGAAAAGGGGGTCTGATCCCTTGGAACTGGACTTAGAGATGGCTGTGAGCCACCACAAGTGAACAAAGCTGGGTCCTCTACAAGAGAAAGTGATGAATCAGCCTGTCTCCATCTTGGGCTTAAAAGCCATCTTCTGGTAAAGACAAACTAGGTTCATTCCTGTTTATGATTAAATCTGTTTCTCAAGGATTGGACTATGCCCCACCTGTATCTTAATTACTAAGGGTTATGTTCAGCCTGTTCCAGGAAATCGCACCCATGCCTTTGTTTCAGGTTGTTATGGCCAACTTTTTATGGTCTACTTCTGTGATGCCCGTTTATTTGCCTGCCAAACTCCCCCATTTGGAAACCTCCTACTCCTGACCTATAGAAATTATGTTCCCCACAATCAACGCTGATCTCATGAACCCCACCTTACATGAACTCCACAGCCATCTTACAGCAAAGCTTGTATACACATACAAAGTGTGCTTTATTTTGGTCATGATGACTTTGGTAGGTGGTTTCTCTGTGGGATTAGCATCAGTGCTCTTAGCCATCTAGCTGTTTCTCTAGCCACCTACAAATATTTTTTTAAAAACTGAATATACCTGGGACTGTCAATCACCTAGCCAATGCCCTCCCCAAATCTGATTCACCTGAAATTGTGCTAAGGAGACAGATTATATACTTATCTTCCCCAAGAACCACACCTCTTTGTAGCCACTTAAAATGCACCAGCCCCCATGCCTGAGACCAAAGAGTGGCAACTGCACTAATAGTAATTTTTGTTGCTAACTTGATGAGACTTATAGTCACCATGGGAACAAAGCTCTAGATGTCTGTGGACCTCTAGACTGGTTGGACAAGACCCACCCTAAATGTGGATGGCACAATTCTATGGACAGGGTCCTGGACCAAATGAAAAACAGGCCAAGCTAAGAACCAGCATTCATCTGTTTTCTGACTGTGGATGCAATGTGACCAACCACCTGCCTCAGATACTTACTGCCTTGATAGACCTTGAGCAATGAGCCAAAATGAGCCCTCCCTTCTGTGAGCTGCTGGTCAAGTATTTTATTACAGCACCCAGAAAAGTAACTATATTATGTCTGCTTTATCCTAGTAATTTGTAAGTATTGAGTTCACATCTTCACCTTTATTACTGTAATCTGTATCATTTCAATATTTTTTTACACAAGGTCTTATTCTTGTAGCTCCCTTTGACCTAAACTCTCTATATTTAAATTAGGTTGTCCTCAAACTTGTGGCGATCCTTCTGACTGTTTCTCATGTGTTAGATTACAGGTGTGTACCGCCAAGAGTACAAATTGAAAGTAAGAACGATGTTCTCTAGTAACAAGTAAAGTATCCACTCTGCTGACTAAAGCCAGTCCGTGTATCATACTGGCCATGTGTGTCTGTTAGCTCCTGTACTGGCTGGCTTTATGTCAACTTGCCTATATTAGATCCACACCCTGTATTAGGCCAGGTCATCTCCCTGTTATCTTTACAACTGTAAGTGGGCCATCCTCATAAGACTTTTGCCCCTTTCTTTTTCTTTTAGACAAAAGTTCACTACATAGCCCTGGTTGGACTAGAATTCTCTATGTAAACCAGGCTGGCCTTGAACTCATTCTGTTTCAGAATGCTTGGATTAAAGGTATGTGAAACCATTCCAGCAGAATAAGCTATTCAGAACCCAAAAGTCTCAGTAGTGGCACTATTTTTAAAAATTGGTAACTTAACCATGATGGCTTACATCTGCAATCATAGCATTAGGGCCACAAAGGATTGAGAGGTAGAAGTTAGCCTGGGCAACCTACCAAGACTCTATTTCAGAACCACCCACCACCCAAAACAAAATAGAACAAAATACCCAACCTCCCCCAGATAGAAAATGACAGACTGGCTGGCTTCTAGACCATATGGTCCTCTTCTTGTATCAGGATCTTACTTTGTAGCACAGCCTGGCCTCAAACCCATGATCCTGCCTCTGCCTCACATATGCTTCCCTCACAGGCAGCTTTCCTCCCTGTCTGCAGAAATGAATAGTGAAGGGAGAGTACCTCTAGGATAGATTAGCATGCTTGAAGATTGTATTTGAGTGTTCAAAAAATTCCTGCATCTGAAGATCAGCATTTGAAAATGGATGTTCACGTGTAATAAAAACAAGGCATTGTTTTGTATTTAAATTAAACATATTAGACAACAGCAGGTGTGTACCGCCTGCTCAAGATTTGGAATATGCTTAAGACTGGGGGCGAAAGCTATGGGGCTCCCAGATGGATGTCATTACTATAAACATCAGAAGGATCACAGTCTGATATAATCAGAACCAGATGAACCACAATGGGTGTGTTCCAGTGAAGTATCTGCCAAGTATCTGTCCAGGTCAATTTTAGCTACTGAGCAAATGGGTTGGCATGAATAGTTATGTCCTTGATGTGTACATCATTAAGAGGTCTGTATGTCTTCTCATTTACTGGTAACTTCTCCAATTCATCCAAAGTCTCCAGACCATCTATTACCCTGAAAGAGAAACAAGGTAGCATGTGTCAATTTCCTCAGCTTGAAATATAAAATATCTATAGCACTGATAGTCTCCAGAGAAGAATGGTGCCTTCTCTTCCCATCATTTGGTCTGGTTGTGCCTCCTGGACAGAAGTGGCAAAATGGATCAGAAAAGCCAGTCCCATCCACAGAAGTCACGAAGCAGAGTCAAGTAGCCCTGAAGTCAGGTGGCTCAGGGCCCACACTTCCGGGTCTTCCTCATGATAACTGGGTGACTTTAAGGACATGTATACATGCTGCTATGGTTTGGAACCTGAGTTCCCTCAAAGGTCCATGTGCTAGAGGCTTGGTCCCCTGCTTGGGAATATTGGGAGTTAGAAAAGCCTTGAAGAGATAGGGTCTAGGCCTGGGGAGATGGCCCCTGTGCAAGCGTGAGGATCTGAGCTCAACCCTCAACACACCTATATCCCAGAGCTGGCTGAGTGGGGACAGGGAGATCTCTGGGGCTTGTTGGCTAACCTGTCTAGCTGAATCAGTGAGCTTCAGGTCAGTGGGAAACTAAGGAAATCACCTGGTATCAGCCTCTGTTCTTCACATTCATGCCCATCTGCATCTGTATACACACATAAAAAAGGAGGGGCACAGTTGGAGATCTCTGGGTCATAGTCTTAAAAGAGGACTGTGGGACTTTATCCCTTTCCCTCTCTTGCTTTTTGGCCATGAAGTGAGCAGTTTTGGGCTACCACATGCTTCCATAATGTGCTGAACACACCAAAGCACTGGGACAAATGATCATGGGCTGAAACTTCTAAAACTGTGGGTCATAAAAAGCATTTTCTTAAAAACAAAACAAAATACATGGTTGGAATCTGAGCCTATGTATTAGCTAAGGAGAAATGATTTTTTATATAATAGCTCAATGTAATGCAAAGCAAGCTTCAGGGTTTATATATGTATTTGAATTTTTATTTTACGTGTATAGGTGCAGTGCCCAAGGAAGCCAGAAGAGGGTGTCAATTCCCCAGGAACTAAAGGTTGCAAGCCACGAATGTGGGTGCTGGGAATTGAACCCTGTTCCTCTGGTAGAGCAGACAGTGCTTTTAATGATGAGCCACCTCTCCAGCCCCATGAAGCATGTTCTTAAAAATAAACAAACAAACAAAGTTACATTTACTTTGCATTTCCACTAAGATATAAAAGAACATAGGAATGACCAGGCTTAGTGGCACATGCCTTTAATACCAGGACTTAGGAAGAGGGGACAAAGGCATGCAGATATCTGTGAGTTCAAGGCTATCCTGATCTACATAATGAGTTCCAGGTCAGCCAGGGCTCCAGAGACCCTGTCTCAAACAAACAAAAACAAGACAAGAAAAGCACATAGGAAAGAATGCAAGAGGGATAACCACAACAACCATGCCTTCTAAATGTGCTCCTGCATTAAGACAATTAAGTTCTGTAAATTATCTTCTGGTCTGTATGAAAAACAGAGAACTTGGGAAATTCTAAGCTCTAGCAAAAGAGAACAAGTAGATTTGAAGGGTCAAGGATCTGGGACATGACGTCTTTGGGAAACCACAGAAAACTTACATGTTATCTTTCCAGAAAAGCATGTGTCTTTACAGCTTCGAGTAGTTTTTGGAGGCTGGAGAAAGGGTTCACTGGTTAAAAGCACTTGCTGCTCTCGTAGAGGACCTGGATTTGGTTCCCAGCACCCATGTGGCAGCTCTCAGCCATCTGTGAGCTAGCTCCAGTTCCAATGGATCCAAAACCCTCTTCAAACCTCTACAGATACCAGGCATGCACATGGTGAACATTCAAGCACCATGCACATAAAATTGAAAAAAAAAAAAAAAAACCCTAAAAAACAAGTAATCTATGAGCCTAAGGCTAACCTTTACAGTTGTGTTTAAATTTTAGTAAGATAAGACCTGGAAACTACTATTAATAGTAGTTATTGATGAGTTAAGGAAAAAATTAAGAGCCTTTGGATTGTTAGTATGCAGACACAAGGATGATTGGATGCTCGCAGCCTAGTGTTCAGGCACTATATTAATACGCCAAGCCAGACACAGGTATCTGGAACATAAGTAAATGATGGGGGCCTCTAGTTTTTAACCTAACTTAGTATCCAAATTATTAAATAAAACTCTAGCAAAGCATGGAGACTCACATCTACTATCTCAGAACAGGGAAGGCTGAGATATGCATATCATGAGTTTAAGGGAAGTCTGGGCTACAGTTTTATTTCAAAAACTAAAAATTAAAACCAATATAAACCCCAATACTCTAGAGTCATATTTTATATTACTGGGCATGAGAGACACATGTTGAATCAATAAATCTTACCTCCCATTGACTTTTAAGAGCAACTTTGGGTAGAGTGTTTATAATGCTTGACTCTGCAATAACTCCCAAAGAGCTCCCTAGGACCATTTCCATCGAGCCGAGAAGCATTACATATTCTCCCTTATTGGTAAGGTGTGGCCACACTGTCAAGTTCTAGATCTTCTGGGAAAGTTCTTTATTTTTAACCCTTTTGAAATTACATTTATTTATTTATTGTGTGTCCTTGTGAATGTGCATGTGAAGGCCAAAGCATTTCTGTGGCGTTTGCTCTCTCTTTCCCACTTCATGTGGGCTTCAGTGATCAAACTCCAGTTGTCAGGTTTGTACACATAGCAAGTGCTTTCTCTACCTATTGGACCATCTTGATAGCTCAATGGAAAGTATTTAAAAGATCCTTGGCCAGCAAGAACCTTCAGCTCCTCCTCCTTTCTGCCCGACACTGTTCTGACTAAAGCTGTGCTGCCGGGATAAGCATGAGGTAAGCTTGGCAATGAAAACCAACGATGGCTGAAAAGCCAAAGGTGCCTGGAACACTGGTGACAAATAGGGCCACCATGCTTGACCATCTTCAAGTCGCTATCTTCAGATATGTGGCTTGCTGTCAAATGTTCTTAATGAAAACATTTATCACTATTAATTTGCATAACAAACCCAAACAATTCTTTGGTTCCTCTTAAACAAAAACAAGAAAATGAAGCTGTGATAGTGTATAACTTCCTCAGGGTCAGAGAGCTGAAGATCCATGGGCCTAAAGTCCAGGTATTGTTAGTTGTGCAGCAGTCCAATCCAGCCTGAGCTGTGCTATGATCACGGCCATGCATGTACATGATGTGCTAAAGAAAGAGATGACGAGAACACTCACTTCCCAAAGACCGTGTATTTCATGTCCAGATGCGGCTGCTTGCCATAGGTGATGAAGAACTGGGATCCATTGGTATTTGGGCCATTATTAGCCATAGATACAACACCTCTAACGTTGTGCTAAAAAAGACAAATGAAAGCATTAATTTAACTGTTCTGATAACAGCAAATCCCAAAGGCAGACTGAAACACACTCTGCCTTCCCAATATTCAGGGGACTAAGAGATCATTTAGCTAGCTTCTATTAGTATTAATCCAAATTTGCAGCTTGTGTATTATCTATGTCCCTGAAAACCCAAGCTTATGCAACCATCATACCTCCAATCAATTCCATTCTCACTTTGGAGAGTCACAAACACTTTTATTCCTACCAATGTACAGCAGCAATATTCCTTACATTTGAATTAAGAAATTGTGCTGGAATTAAAAAATGGGGCAACAAACCCCAAATCCCCCAAATCTCTTCTTGCATACTGGACTCTAGGCTAGTTTTTTGATAAACAAAGGAGTTGGACTAGTTCAGGGGTCTCTTCAAAATGAAGACACTCACAAGGGTTGGCAAGGTCGCAAACTGACATTTGGGCAGAGTCTGGCAAAGTCAATAGTGTGTCTCATGCCAAGGAATTTTTTCTTAACCAATGGTCATAGAGAATGGATCAGTGAGTCTTCCACCCATGGCCAGTCAATCAGTTGATTACTCCAGGACTGGGTGATCTGAGGAATGTCTCACATAGCTTGAATATTATCAATACTACTAGTTCACAGAGCATGGCATATGCGAATTTGAAACATCTTACTGAAATGAGTGAAATGAGTCTGAGCTGTACCACATGGTACTGGGTACCACACAGAGGTGCCCAGTCAAGAGCATCAAAACAGAACTAACAACGGATCACTCTAGCATTTGCTGCTACCAGGTGACACTGGCCAGGAAAGCTAGACAGGCGCAAATACATCAAAACAATACGTCATTATTTCTGTAAAAAATGACTGCTACTCAGGTGTGGTGGCACATGCCTCAGATCTTAGCACACAGGGAGCAGAGGTAGGAGGACTTCTAGTTTGAGACCAACCTGAGCCACATAGCACAAAGGCTGCAGTATGCCTTTTCACTATTAAATATGCTAAAATGTTTTCATTTGATAATTGATGAGCAAGTGTCTCTTGGAATATATGTACAAGAGCTTCTCTGGAGTATACAGCATGTGGACCTTGAATACCCATCCTCAACTCTGGAGTGCAGGACAATGGTTTTTATTTGTTTGTTTGACATGGTCTCATGTAACTCAGGCTAGCCTCAAATTCATTATGTAGCTGAGATTGACCTTAGCTTTCCTCTTGCCTCTACCTCTCCAATGCTGGTATTACAGGTGTGCACCACCATGCCTAGTACATGCGGATTGAACCCAATGCTTTCTGCCTACTAGTCAAGCATTCTATCAACTAAGCTACATCCCCAGATCAAGAAAAAGGTTGGTCTCAAATTAGTAATCCTCCTGCCTTATCTTCTTCAGCATTTGCTCATCAAGATGTGCCATCACAATTGGGATTAGCTTTTTTAAATTAAAAAAAAAAAATTTACTTAGCCAGGTATAGTGGCTCACATCTTTAATCCCAGCACTCAGGAGCCAGAGGTAGGCAGATCTCTGAGTTCTAGGCCAGACTGGTCTACAGAGCAAGTTCCAGGAGAGAAAGGGCTACACAGAGAAATCCTGTCTCGAAAGACTAAATCATCATCATCACCTTTTTAATTTTTAAATTTTTGGTTTTTTTGAGATAGGATCTCTCTGTGTAGTCCTAGTTGCCCTGGAACTCACTCTGTAGGCCAGGCTGGCCTCAAACTCTGCCTCCCCAGTGCTATGATTAAAGGTGTGCACCACCACTGTCCAGTTATATTTTTAATTTTTAGAAATGGTTTATTTATGTGCACTGGTGTTTTGGCTGCATGTATATCTGTGTGAAGGTGTTGGATCCCCTGGAACTGCCATGTGGGTGCTGGGAAATGAAGCCGGGTCCTCTAGAAGAATAGCCAGTGCTCTTAACTGCTGAGCCATCTTTTCTGCCTTTATGTATTTGTAATTTTTAAAGTTTATTTTGTGTATATTAGTGTTTTGCCTGTATGTGTGTATCAGGTATGTGCAGTGCCTGCAGAGGTAAGAGTTGGGTCCCCTGGGATTGGAGTTACAGATGGTTGTAAGCTGCCATGTGAGCACTGGGAATTGAACCCAGGTCCTCTGAAAGAGCAGTCTGTGTTCTTAGCCACTGAGCCATCTTGCCAGGCCCTAAGACCTGATTCTTTATATGTACTTTTCAGTAGAAGCTAACAGAAGTATTAAGCAAAGATAATAGAGGAATACCCGAAGTCTAACAGAGAATAACAGAAGGGGAGACCTGGCTGGGGAGATGGGTAATGATCAAGAGCACTTGCTCACCCAGAGGAGCCGAGTCAGGTTCCCAGCACCTACGCCATACAGCTAACAGCCAGCTGCAACCTCAGCTCCGAGGTTCTAACTTCTCTGGTCTCTGCACGCACCTGCATTCATGGGCACATACTCACACGCTGCAGCACAGACCCACCGATTATTAAAAATAGTAAAAACAGCTGGGTGGTGGTGGCTCACACCTCTAATCCCAGCACTTGGGAGGCAGAGGTAGGAGAATCTCTGTGACTTTGAGATCAGCCTGGGCTACAGAGTGAGTTCTAGAACAGCCAGAGGTAGAACATAGAAACCCTGTCTCTAAAATCAAACAACAACAACAACAAAAAAAAATAGTAAAAATAAGTCTTAAAAAACAAAAAAGTTGGAGAGCGATGATGTCTAATACTGCAACCAAGACGCCTTTCTTTCCTTATCGCGAAAGGCCAGTGAGAGGGCCAGACACGGCTCGCTTTAGTCCCAATGCTTGGAGGAGAAGCGGGAAGACCACTATGAGTATGACCCGGCCAAGGCTCCATAGACCTTCGATAAGCAACAAAACAGAAACAAAAGATGAAAAGCCAGTGACTCATGTCATTTAGCTCAAGCTTCATGGTGAAACGTTACCAGCTGATTACTTCAGGTTGGACCCAAGGACAAGCTCTTCCAGGATCACAATGAAGCTGACAGGCGATCTCAGAGCTGTCACTCATTTCCACTACCACCACTTACTGTGTGTGCAAACACTACAAAAACCTATATTAACTTCAAAATGATGTGCTTCTTAGGTCAGGGTCTCATTATATAGCCTTGGCTGACCTGGAACTTACTATGTAGACCAGACTAGCCTCAAACTCATAGAGGCCCACCTGCTGTTGCCTCCCAAGTGCTGGGATTAAAGACATGCTCCACCACACCTGACTCAAAATGATGCTAATGTGTTACCACTATCTATAAATCAAGTTTCCAAGTGTAGCCAGAAGCAAAGGATATACCTTCAGATATTCACTGTATTCATCCTCAAACTTCTTGCCCCAGATACTGCTACCTCCCCTTCCAGTACCTGTATAACAAAACAAGCAAATCAAAAGAGGCATCTAATTAGACTTCAATGAGGATTAGACATCTAAAAATGGAAGGACTGCTTTATATTATAATATTCATTTATCTATCAGTCTATTTATTTATTTGGTGGAGATTTCATTCATTCATATGCTACACAAGTTTTCTACCACTGAGTTATATATCTCCAGTATTCCCATATTTTTTTAATTACTATTTTGAGGTAGAGAATAAGGTAGGGATAACTTAAGGAATTAGGTTATCCTGGTTGGCCTTTGTTGAGGTATAGACACTGAAATCTCCTGACAGAGTAACTTGAGGTGAACTTCGTGTTCTGTAACTCTTGGCATGCCAAGACCAGAGGGAGCATATTTCCTCTATCAGTTTGCAAGGTTCTGCCAGAAAGTTAACTCTTGTTTTCAAGGACTTTTTTTTTAAGTTCTGTACTTCAAACAAAGTTGTTTCTAACTTGCAACTGAAAACATAATTCGGTTCTCAAGGAGATTGTTTAGCCTGCAGACATTTTCCCAGCTATGCAGTTTCTGTGCTAAGCAAAAAATTTTTCTCTGCTTTAAAGTGTATAAAAACCTAGAGCTTCAGTAAATAAAGCATGCAGATGATCACGGTGGTCTGCATCCCCTGTGTCCTGGTTTATGTGCGACCTCCCAGGGCCCCCAGCTCACTAGACGCTGACAGCCTTGGACTTACAAGCCTCCTGTCTTAGCCTTCCAAGTCCCGGAGATAACAGGTCTGTGTACCACCGAGCCCTACTACTTCCCCCAAATTAACAGTATAGACCAGAAAAACGAAATTCTCACAACAAAGAGAAAATCCTCCTCATTAATAATAATAGCCATGGGCTAATACCTCTTTCTAAAAATATCTTGCTACTGCCTGGACCAAAACCAAGTACATTAATTTCATAATTAATATATTATGATACATACTGTATTCCCAGCACCGATAAGGTAGAGACAGGAAGAATATGAGTTCAAGGCAAATGGGCTATGTGATGAAACCCTGTCTCAAAAAAACAAAAAGCAGGGACTGGAGAGATGGCTCAGCTGTAAAGAACACTTGCTGAGCTGCACAAGGACACCAACAAACGTGCTGAACTGCATGGGGAAGAGTCTACAAGGCTTCAACCCTATACAAAGAACCACAGGCAACTGAGTAGTGCTGGGGGCGGGAAAGGCGGTCCTCCCAGCAAACCAACTGGCTGTTTAGAGCCAAATGCTCAGCCCTGAAGACATACATACAAGGAACATTATATGGACTCAATTGGTTATATTTCATAATACATGTGTCTTAGTTAAGGTTACTTTTGCTTTGATGAAACACCACGACCCAAAGCAACTTTGGGAGGAAATGGGTTATTTCATTCACAGTTCCATATAACACTTCATCACCAATAGCAATGATGGCAGGAACTCAAACAGGGCAGGAACCTGGACGCAGGAGTTCATGCAGAGGCTATGGAGGGGTGCTGGTTATTAGTTTGTTCCCCATGGCTTGCTCATCCTGCTTTTGTATAGATCCTAGGACCACTAGCCCTGGGACAGCCCTACCCACAATGGGCTTGGCCCTCCTAAATCAATCACTAAGAAAATGCTCTACAAGCCCACCTACAGCTCTATCTTATGGAGGCATTTTGTAAACGGAGGCTCCTCTTTTCTGACTAGCTTACGTTGAGATGACATAAAACTAGCTAGCACAATACACACACACACACACACACACACACACACACACACCCATGAAAAAAAGAGGCCATGAATTTAAAGATGAGTTGGTTGGGTGGTGACAGGAAAAAGTGAACTCCAGAACGGATAGGAAAGCAGACAGAAATAAAGCTCAGATAAAGTGGAACTAACTAGGGTTTTAAAAGTTACATGAGCCAGGCGCAGTGGCGCACGCCTTTAATCCTAGCTCTCTGGAGTCAGGGGGAAGGGGATCTTTGTGAGTTCCAGGCCAGCCTGCCTGGTCTACAGTGTGAATTCCAGGATGGCCAGAGTTACAACAGTGAAACCCTGTTTCAAAAAACAAAACAAAAGAAAATAAAAATGTTACACACGTTAGGATCTTTCTCAGTAACTGCCAAGAGAAGCTGAAGGGGGTGGAGTTCCTTTAGGAGTCCAGTTATGAGTAAAAAAGTAACAGTTACAAAAGACTTCAAAACTTAAGGCTGCAGCCCCTAAGAAAAAAGTTACAGTCTTTACCATTTAGCTCCCAAACAAAGAAAACTTGAACGCCCAGAACCAAACAACAGAAAGCAGCCATAATATATATCTTTTGAAAGAAAAACCTTTTAGAGGGTGGGTCTATTCAAGGGTTTGGAAGGATGAAAGGGAGAAATGTAATTAAAATACAATCTCAAAACAAAACAAAAACCCAAACAAACAAACAAAAACCTTGAGGCTTTTACAGAAAACCTGGGTTGAATTCCCAGACTACACACGGTGGCTCAAACCATGCAAAATTCCAGTTTCAGGGGATCTTGTGCCCTCTGCTGACCTCAATAGACACCAGGCATGCATGCAGTGCACATGTACATGTAGGCAAATACTTAAAGAAATAAATATATCCTTTTTAAAAAAGATGTATTAATTTATGTTTGAGTACTCTATCTGCAGGTATACTTGTATGCCAGAAGGGGGCATCAGATCCCATTACAGATGGTTGTGAGCCACCATGTGGTTGCTCAGAATTGAACTCTGGACCTCTGGAAAAGCAACCAGTAATCTTAAGCACTGAACCATCTCTCCAGCACCAAATATGTGTATCTTTAAACAAACAAAGACCCTAAACTGTTCTGCAATTGTCAGAGTAGCCCTGTTAAAAAGACTCCATATTTATTTTTCAATTATTGTGCACATTTTTTAATACACTATATTCAACTTTCCTAATTTCAATTAGTGGAAAAACTTACCTGTTGGATCTCCTGTTTGAACCATGAAACCCTTGATATTTCTATGAAATATACAGCCGTTGTAGTAATTACTGGCACAAAGAGCCAAAAAATTCTGAAGAGAATAAAAAGGATGATTGAGAAACAGTTTTGGCAGAAACATACTTCGGATAAGGGTCCAATCACAGTCACTGAAAACACAATAGCAAATTTAACTATGACTTTAGGCATTAGCTACTCTCTTCTCTTGAAATAAAATATTCTATCTTGAGCAGGTCCTAAGAAGCCTGTCCACTCCTCTCCCGCATTCTCCATTGTGGGGTTGTCCTGGAGCTAAGGTGGGGTAGAAGAGGAACTCTTCATTCTGAGAGCAGCAGGTGTTCAGATGTCCCCCAACTCCCCCACTCTGACAAGCCACAAGCTATACTGCCTGCTTTCACAGCAAGGCACACCCCCTCAAAGGTATACAACCTAGTGGTTATTTACCTGAAGGTGGGACTTACTTCTCCCTATATAATCATATGAGGTCTCTTCCTCTGGTCCCGGGGAGATACCTAGGTCCAGGTTATGAGCCCCAACATGCAAACGGGGCTGTTGTACCTGTGCTGTCCTAGCCAGTGGGCTTACCCTGACATCCCTGGATACCAAAGACTCTTCCTCTCTATATAACTAGGACCTGTTCCCTCAATAAACCAAGTTACATCCTCTGCAGAATTCTCCTGGGCATTCTTTATGTCTCAGGCACTCAGAAGCCTCTGCTGGAAGTCTGCATGGGCCCGCAGGCGATGCTGGCTACTGCAGAGCTACTTCTCAGGGATGGGCGTGGGCATGAAGAAATTCCGCAGTCCATGTCAATACTTTATGTCTAAAGGCAGTGTACTCTTTTGCAGTTAATTAATTCCCTGTTCTTGCCTCCGCTCCCAGCTGGAATCTTAGCTCTCTGAGGTTAGGGAATGTCAATGTATCCTAGGCATGGCTGGATAGCCTTTTAACTAATAATTGCATGAATGAAAAATAGTTGACATTTTTCCTTTATCCTTGTCATTTCAAGAGGCTAAGTAATTACAATTCTCTTATATCTTAATTACATTTCCTAAAAAAAATGAGCCAAAACGGGAGGGGAAAGGATCCTGGACACACTATGGTTACAGGATAAGCACCTGTCTACTTACATTTATTTAATATAAACAGACAGGTAAGTGCGCATATGCAGAAACAAGAGGATGAATATCCTAGTCTATCACTCTCAGCCTTTTCCCTTTGAGACAGAGTCTCACTGAGCCAGGAGCTAGACTGGTGTCCAGCAAGGCCCAATGATCCTCTTCTCTTCCCCTCTCCCCCAGCATTGGGATTACAGGTGTGACACACCCAGCATTTTCCATGGGTTCTGGGTCTTTATTCTTACATTGCAAGCACTTTTTACTTGCTCAGTTATCTCCCCAGTCCCATAATGAGTTTTTCCTGATAGTTCATGGAACGTTTTGTTGTTTTTTAGGTTGAATAATTCAATTTCAAAGTGGTAATCCTGTTATATTTGTTGTTGTTTGTTCTAAAAACAGGTCTCACTACATAGCTCTGCCTGCCCTGGAACTCACTATGTAGACCAGGCTGGCTTCAAACTAAGAGATCCATTGGTCTCTGCTTCCTGAGTACTAGGATTAAAAGTATGTGCTTCCATGCTAGTTAATTTTTAATATGTAAATAATGACACTCACCTCACATGTTTTGGGTGTCCTCTCACAAAAGACTTCTATTTTGATATCTCCCACATCTGTATGCAATGTCACAGACTAAAAGAAGGAGAATGTGAGAACAAAAGATGTTTCTTCCGGTAACTATAGGTTCTGTGTTATTTCTCCGACTGAATATTCAAAATGGCTTTGTGAGTGTGAGGAAAACAGACCTGTGCCACCACACCAGCAGGATAATACTGTAATGATCACACCTACTTATTCTACTCTCTTCCTTCTACACTAGTCTTTAAATGTTGGTCTGTTTTTTTGTCCCCTCCTTGGGCACAACAAACCCAGTAAGCACTGGACCATCTCTGAGGAAAGAAGCAGTGGAACAAGAGTGACTAGGAACAGGAAAAACCTTGCGTGGAGGTTTGAGTGCTGCTCGAACAAACTCTCAGGAGGCAGTTTCAGAGAACAGCTTGTGTATTGGCGCAAGGAAAGTGATATATATGTCACAGGAGACCGCATCGGAATGACGTATGTGGTGGTGTGCCATTGATCAGGGCAGGGTACTAAGAAAGCTTCATTTGCATGCAGGGGCTCACAATCAGGCCTGGGTGGTTGTATGTCATTGGCTGGGGGAAGAGGGGAGCATTAAGATAGCTCTATTTGCATAAGCAAGGTCCACAGTGGCCAGGGGAAAAGATCTTATAAGGTCATATAGGGGATGTCCAGCCCTGGGGTCCTCCAGCTGCAATGGGCAGATAAGCAGCAACCTTGGGCCTTGGGGAAGCAGGAGTTTGTCAGTGGCTACTGCACTGGGGCATGTCTGTGCCTGCGGAAATCAGGACAAGAAATCCGGAGTTCTCAGCATGCTTTGACCCCTTCTCAGCTCCAGGCCCTCCATGTCAGCCTTGCAATTAAAGATTACTTGTTCGCATAAATCAGCTCTGACAGATTAAGTTGAGCTTATTTCTCCAAATTTATTTCATTAGCAGAAAAAAAAGAAACTCTGGAAGAGTCATATAGATAAAAAGTGGCATCTATGCTAAATTTTGAACAAAAACATTGTAGTGGAAATAATTATTTTCACTTTGACTTTTTTACAAATTAAAAACAATGGTTACATTTATTACTGATTTTAACGTCCTAACATCACTAACATTTACTGAAAAAAAGCTAAGAAATTGATTTTTCAAAAGTTTCCACCATTTCCTTTGGGTCGTTTCATTTTGAGAAACAGGATTAATAAGCAATCCCTTCATTTACTAAAGACAACAAACTAAATCTGTCAGCATTCCTAAGTGCGCGGAGCCTGCCACCGTACATTCTCATTGGCCTCTTCTTTTCTTGTAGTATCTGTTGCTTGGTAACTTTACTCTTTTTTTTTTCATATCTTATTTTAGGGAAGAAGAAAACTGCTCGGAGGTGTCCCTTTATGTTTACCATTTTTTTTTGAGTCAAGTCTTGCTGTGTGGCCTCACTGTGAGGGTTGGCTCACTGTGGCAGCAATCCTCCTGCTCCAGCTTCCTGTGCCTTTCTTCTTACAACAGTGTCTAGCAGTGACTGTGCTAGGTTGAGGGGGAGTACTTCAGCAGAGATGCAGGAGCTACCCGCCACCCCACATTCTACTGCAGGTTCTACCTGTGTGCTCAGATCCACGGGGAAAGGACACAGTGTGTGTGTTGAGACAGTCTCTCTACACAGACCTGGATGGCCTGCAATTGGAACTTCCCTAGACCAGATTAGGTGCAAGTCACCCTCCTGAGTGCTGGGAAAACACACCTGTGCCACCACACCAGCAGGATGTTGTAACGATCACCCCTGCTTATTGTACTCTGTTCCCTCTGCACTAGTACACACACTCCCTCTCCCTCTACACCTTCCTAAGCATTCCACCATTGAGCTACACACTCAGTACCTTGTCTGACTTCCTGAAAAATATTCATAATTAAAAATATGTAATGGGCTGTAGCGATGGCTTGGCAGTTAAGAGCACTTGTTGCTTTTGCAGGAGGACCTGTTCTGGTTGCCAGCACTCACATCTGCTTGTGACTCAAGTTCCAGGGATTCTAACAGGGCTAAAACCAAACAACCACCCACTTTGAAGAATTCTACAATACTTACCATTCTCCTTGCTGGTGGTTCCAGGAAGCACTATTTAAGTTCTCAAGCCGTACAGAGAAAACTTGAAAATGAGCTTCTGATCCTAAAGGAAAGAGGAATTAATTTATTTTACCCTATCTTTTCCTTCCATACTTGTCATCTTCATAGTAGATTTACAACGAAAAGCTTAGATTAGCATCCTTTAAATACGAATCTGGTCACAGAAGTGTTGAGATCCTACCCAACTCAATAAGCCCCCAACCGCTTTGCTTATTTTCTTCAAAGCTCTTTCTGCAGGCAAGGCGTATCCCCACCTCCTTGGTCTAGCTAGATACTGGAGCTCCCTTTGCGGGACGCTTACCTAAGACGTCTGGACAATCAATTCCCACACTTGAGACTTTTTCAAACGCCAGGTATTACTAACCTGACAATCGTATTTAAAAGCGTCTTACCCCAAGGCCCTCCCTATTCGCTTTTCCCACAGGAGCGGTCGCTAGTAAACAGTACATTGTTCAATCTGAAGTCCCAGAAACACCCTCCGGCCCGAGAGCTCACCACGAGTGTCGGCGGAAGAAAACGGCGCCTCAGCGGGCGCCTGCGGGCAGGAACCAAAGGGTAAGCGCCAACGCCGCGGACGTACCCGCTTCGCTCAGCACAGCCGCAGCGGATGCAGCGGAGACTGCGTCAGGCGCCGGCATGTCTCCGCGCCACCGGAAGCTGAGCGCGGGGCCCCTAGAAGGAGCGCCCTCCGTCTCCGTCAGCCTCCCCTCCGCGCATCGACCCGGACTCGAGGACCGCGCACGTCCCGCCTCGGCCCCTCAGCGGACAGCCAGAGGGCTCTACTGGCAGCCACACCGCGAAGCCAGACCCGCTGCCGCACTACCGTGGCAACCTCGCGCGGGTCTCTGCAGTCGGAAGCAAAACGCAGGGGCCACTTCCGCCCGGCTTGTTTCCGGCTTTGCCGGAAGCTTCGGGGCGGAGCTTCGCGGCGGAGCGGAAGTGACTCCCCGGAGCGTTCCTGGGACCGGTGAGTAGTGCAGCCTCGAGAGGCTCGTGGGCTGTCTGCTCCCCTCGCTGAAGGGGCACGCCAGGCCGGCTGCGGTGACCGTAGGGTGCCGCGGAGGATGAGGACAGAAGAGAGGTCGGGGCGGCAGCACCCCGAGCTGCAGGAAGGGCCTTGAGAGCGCTCGGGCAACCTGAAAGTAGAAATGGCTGTGGAGGGGCTCTGGTCCTGTAACAGTCCAGTCTCCGCTGTACTGCAGCCAGCCAGCCTCTGAAGACAGCTTCTCTCCGGTGTCCTCATTCGCTCGCTCGTGCTGCTTCGCACTCAAGTTCATGGCAGCGTGAGGATGTGGGATTGGAGGGTGAAGTCCTCTCAAGATCTCAGGTGGTCCAGGAGGCCCCATAGTATTTCAAATAATATTTTAAATGTATCTATATTGTGAGCAGTTGTGTCAGAAAGATGGACACATTCGTGTCCTCTCACAATAGAAGTTGATTAAATAATAAAATCACAAGGTACATCAGTTTCGTTGATAGCAGTTTGCCAAGTATTTCCAATCCCCTTGATAGCTGATTGAGGCAAACACGTTTTTTTTTGTTCAAGGATACTATTAACGCTAGATTCACACACCCGCAGTAAATATATCTATGCAGTTGACTATTCTGAATTGCATTGGTTGCTTTGTGACAGTGTCCTGCCCGCCCACTATTCAGCTAAAGTACTCCGGGATGTGTGGGTAAATGTCCGACACTTTTCCTCTCCGAATCTATGTAGCAGTTGGTGTTCATTCAGGGGCAACAGCTCTGGCCTTTTCTTTCCTTGACTCTGCTCATTTGTGGAGTAACCTGTTTGCCTTAATTCTTGTTGATGCACTTAATATTTAAAATTTTAAATAGTGTTCGTGACAGGCTGGCCTTGTACTGACCATATAGCTGAGGATGACCTTGAACCTCAGATCCTGCTGCCTCTACTTCCCACGTGCTAGGATTACAGCCCTGTGCCATCACACCCAGCATCTATATGATGCTGGGAACTGAACCCTTGCGCATGCTAGGCAAGCACTCTGCCAGCTGAGCTACACCTTCAGCCCCTTGAGTTACATGTTTATGAGTCTGTCTTTGTGTGGGCTTGTGCATGTGAGTGCAGTGCAGAGACAGGGTGTAAGGCTCAAGCAGTGATGGGGAGATAATGAGGGTGAAAGAGGGGTGAGCATTTATATTGCATCAGACTGTGCTAGGTGATACACTAATGCCTTTGCTCCTTTAGATGGCTGTGAGGTAGGTTGTCATGTCTCCATTTTGTATATAAGAGAAAAGAGGTCAAATGACTTAGCTGAGCCCGATATGCTGTAGAGTGGCAGAGCCAGTATTGAACCTGGGTCTATGGTGACAGCTCTTTCACTCACATGCTTTATCCCTCAAAGTGCAGAACTGAACTGTACATAGATACCACCCCCCGTGTTTTGACTCCAGTCACGGTTTTTCCTGGTTTCTACATGCTGTCATCTGCACACCTGGTCCCTACAAGTGTCTGGCTTGCCCGGTCCTGGATCTGCAGTTCTTATCGTTCCTTCATGGATCTGAAGGCTCTCCTTTCCTCCTTGAATGACTTTGCATCCCTCTCATTTGCTGAGAGTTGGGACAATGTGGGATTACTGGTGGAACCAAGCCCTCCCCATACTGTAAGTACACTCTTCCTGACCAACGACTTGACGGAGGAGGTCATGGAGGAGGCTCTGCGAAAGAAGGCAGATCTTGTTCTCTCCTACCATCCACCTATTTTCCGGCCCATGAAGCACATAACTTGGAAAACCTGGAAGGAGCGCCTGGTGATCCGGGCACTAGAGAACAGGATTGCCATCTACTCTCCCCACACAGCCTATGATGCCGTACCCCAGGGAGTCAACAGCTGGTTGGCCAAAGGACTTGGTGAGAAATCTCTTGTCCTTTCATATTTAATGATTTCCCTACAAATACTTTGAAATTTTAGAATTCCTTCCTAGTAAAGTTTTGTTTTTAGGGACAACAGGTTTTTCTATTTCTATATAATATTAAAATTAACAGGTTGCTTAAATTTGGTGATTACATTTCATTCGAACATGTATTTGGTTTTATTTTTATATCTGTTGAGTGTTTTGCCTGCTTGTATGTAAGTACACCATACGTGTGCAGTGCCCACACAGGCCAGAAGTGTGTCAGATCCTCTAGAGTTGGAGTTACAGGCAGTTGTAAGCTGCTGTGTGGGTATTTGTAATCGAACCCAGGTCCTCTGCAAGAGCAACTAGTGCTCTCCACCACTGAACCAGCTTTCCAGCCTTTCATTTGAGAAATGAAGTGTTTGTTGGGGCTGGAGAACTGGCTCAGCAGTTAAGAACACTTTTTGTTGCTCATACAGAGAGGATCTGGGTCCCACAGCACTCAGAGAGGCTCACAACTACCTGTATTCCAGTCCCAGGGAACCAGTGCCCCTTCTGACCTCTATGGACACACACATGGTGGGTATATATACATGCAGGCAAAACACTCATACACACAAAGTAATGAAATAAATCTAAGCAAAATCTGGTTTGTTTGTTTTTTTAGTTTGTTTTTTGAGACAGGGCTTCTCTGTTTTAACTCTGGCTGTCCTGGAACTCATTCTACAGACCAGGCTGGCCTCGAACTCAAAGAGATCACCTGCCTCTGCCTCCCAAGTGCTGGGATTAAAGGCGTGGGCCACCACCACTGCCCGGCCAAACAAAATCTTTTAAGAAAATAAATAAATAAATAAAGCAGTGTAAATTGATGTAATTGATGATGTGGTGGTGTAAGGCTGTAATCCAGACCTCACACTCCAAGTGCCCTGGACGCTGAGTCAGGGTGTAAGGCTGTAATCCAGACCTCACACTCCAGGCGCCCTGGACGCTGAGTCAGGGTGTAAGGCTGTAATCCAGAACCTCACACTCCAGGCGCCCTGGACGCTGAGTCAGGAAGGCCAGCCTGAGCTACATAGCCAGGTGCTATATCATTCCACCAAAAGGAAAACAAACGGGACGACATTTTTGTTGTTTTGCTGCTGGATCTCACATAGCTCAGGCTGGCCTTGAACTCTCTGTAGAGGAGTGTCCTACTTCGCTTCCTGTTGCTGAGACAAACACCATGACCAAAAGCGCCTTGAGAAAGAAAGGGAGGAGGGAAGTAAGGGCAGGAACCGAAGTCTTCTTAGAGGAGGTTTTCCATAGGAACACTGCTTTCTGGCTTGCCCTTCATGGCTGGCTTAGCCTGCTTTCTTACAACTCAGGACCTACTCAGGATCCTGGGTCCTCCCACATCAGTCCTTAATCAAGAAAATGGCCCACAGACTTGCCTACAGGCAATCTGATGGAGGCATTTTCTCCAGTTGAGGTTTCCTTTCCCCAGATGGCCCTGGCTGTGTCAGGCTGACAAAAGCTAACCAGCACGGGGGGGATGAGTTAGTCTCAGTGAGGCAGCAGAGCACGAGACTTCATTGCTAGATGGGCTTCACGAAGACGGCACAGTGTCAACAGCCCGGTCACTCTCGCTGCTCGAGTCAAAGCTCAAGATCTTCACAATGTGCTTGTTTAGTTACACAGACTTGGAGATTTTTGTCTGGTTTGTTGTTTGGGTTTTATTTACTTATGTTTGTTATTATTGTGGGAAGGTAGGAGCACACGTTTGTGGAGAACAGAGGACAACTTTAAGGAGTTGGTTCTCTCCTTCCACCGTGGGTTTCTGAAACTGAACTCAGGTCATAAGGCTTATGTGACAAGTACCTTTGTCCATCGAGCCATCTCCCTCCTTCCCCCACCTACTGGAGAAGGGTCTTACTTTGTGTTCAGTCTGGCCTCAAGCTCAGGATGTTCCTGCTTCAGTTTCCCAGGGGTACACACAGCGCATCGGGGCTCCCTGTGCTTCCCTCCAGCGCAGTGAGTGAATTCAGCATGCTTTAGCTTTATTTTGGTATTTGTTTTGGGCTAAAGCAATTTTTTTGTTGTTGTTCTTTTGTTTTGTTTTGTTTTGAGAGAGTCTGACGATATAGCCTTGGCTGACCTAGAACTCACTATGTAGACCAGGCTGGTCTCAAACTCAGAGATCCACTACCCCTTGCTTCTGCCTCCCCCGTTCTGGGATTAAAAGTACACCACCACACCTGGCTTTGGAGTGGAGCCTTTATAATGAAATGACTATTATAAATGTGTCAACATGTCAGTATCTGTGGTCTGTAGTGTTGTTTAAATGAGTAGACTGATCAAACGGTGGGTAATTAAAAAGCAATCAGTGATTCAGTCTTTTCTGTCCCAGGTTCCTGAAATAGGAGTCTTCTGGAAAGTAATTACGAGATAGATTTTATTTCGCACATCCAGACGGAATCTGTACATTATAGTACCTGGTAATGAACATCCACGGGTTATGTGTGTATGTTCACATATATAAACATGAAGATGAATCCTGAGATAGTTCATACAGATTTTACTTATTGTTGTTGATCTTGTTTGTTTTAAAGCACTACAAAAGCCTTGATTTCCCCACAATTTTTTCTTTAGGAACTTGCACCACCAGGCCCATACACCCTTCCAAAGCTCCTAACTACCCCACAGAGGGGACTCACCGACTAGAATTCAATGTGAACCACGGCCAAGACCTGGACAAAGTCATGTCTGCAGTGAAAGGAATTGGAGATGTTTCTGTCACTTCTTTATCTGCTAGGTACATTATATATTCCTCTGATTTTAAAAGTTGTTTTACATTATTTATTTAGTGTGTGTATTTGTGAGGACAAATGCATTCCGTAGTACATGTGTGGAGGTCAGAGGACAACTCGGGAGAAGTGGCTCTCTCCTTCCACTGCACAGGTTCCCAAGGGTGAACTCACACAGGGTTGGCAGGAAGTGCCTTTACCCGCTGAACCATCTTGCTCCCCTTCTCTGTCGCTCTGTTGTTTGCTTTAGTTTATCTTGGAGACAGGGTCTCATGATGTATCCAGGCTGGCTGCAAATCCTGCCCTTGCCTCCATCCAGTGTGAGTGACGAATGTAAGCCACCACTCCTGGCTATATTTCTTTTTTATTTTTTCCTGTGTATGGTGTTTGCCTGTACTTATGTCTGTGTACCACATGCATGCCTGGTGCACATAGAGGCCAGAGGAGAACAAGGGATCCCCTGAAGCTGGAAGTACAGTCATGAGCCACTGTGTAGGTGCTCTGCAAGGCAGTCGATGTTCCTGGCTGCTGAGCCATCCCTGCAGCCCCACATTAAGCGTTTTAACCTTCCTGATATTGCTGGAAGATAATTGTTTTTACTTTGAAGGATGTAGACAGACCCTAGTGATGTATTAATAGAAGGCTCAGGTTTGCCAGTTTCCAGTAAGCCAGTGATTCCCAAGCACCCGATGGTGCCTCTGATAAAGTCCATCATTTGGTCACTAGGCAGAGATACTCTTTCAGCTACTTCATTTTAGCAGCCATGGAAAATCAGGGAAGATAGGGACTGGGGTATATCAGAGGCAGAACATATGCCTACCATGTGTGAGGCTCTGGTGATTCCCAGCACCACCAAAAAATAAACAGAAAGAAAAGAAGAGGAGGAGGGAGGCTATAAAGGCTGGGCTGCTGAGATAGCTCAATGGTGAAGGTACATGCTGCCAAGTCTGATGACCTAGGATCGATCACTCGGCCCCACACAGTGGAGAGAGAGAACCCGCTTCCTGCAAGCTGTCCTCTGACCTCCACGTGCCATAGCCCAAATGCATGTGTTCCCCCACCCCACCCCACAATGCGATTAAAACAACAACAAAAACAGGAAAGAAGAGTAGCAAGATGTACAAAGGTAGGCTTAATAATTGTTTTTAAAGACAAGATAAATGGCTTTTTATTAAACTGGGAGTCTGTATAGGGCTACAGGAAGAGATCACTTTGATGCATGGATTGTTTAGGGGTTTTTTTTGTTGTTTTGTTTTGTTTTTTGCAAAAGGCTCTCACTATTTAGTCCAAAGTGACCTCAAACTCACAATCTTCTTGCCTTAGTGTCTCAAATACTGTGATTCCAGAGGTAATTACAGCCACTGGAGTGATGGTTTTAAGTATAGATTTCTTTTTTGATATGCTGGAGCTTGAAGTGCGTCATAGACAAGCACTCTCCCACCAAGCTCCACCTCCTGCATTAAATATGGGTTTATTATCATAAAATCATTGCATATCCTTCAGTAGTTTGGGGGAATTTCTGGAATCTCAAAAAGACCTCACTCAGGGAACTTTGAATGGTTTAAATCATGGGAGCTATTCTGCCACACTAAATACCATGCAGATACTAAGAAAAATAAGTTGAAAATAAAGTATTAAAAAATTCAACCGACGGCTTTTGAGGTGGCTCTGAGGTAAAGAGGCTTGCCGCCAAGCCTCACGCCCTGAGTTTGATCCCTGGACCCACATGAGGGAAGGAGAGAACCAAGTCCTGAAAGTTTCCTCTGCCTTCCATATGTGTGCTACTACGGTGTGCATGCACACACACACACACACACACACAAATTAATGAATGGATAAAAATGAAAAAGTTTAATTCTGATTACATAAAGGTTCTCTGTTCATTCCAATTAACCCTAGATTCTCAATGCAAATACTCCTTTCCCATTGTCTGTAGAGAGCTAGGTGCTTCTGTTTCTGTTTGTGAGACAAGATCTCACTTTGTAGCCCACACTGGTCTCAAAGTTTTGATCCTTTGAGATCCTTTGATCAAAGGATCCTTTGATCCTTTGCTTCTGCCTTCCAAGTATTATGATATTGACATGTGTAATCCTTCCAACTATATGTTCCAAGCATATAGGAATATAAAGAAATAGTTTTTTTTTTTACACATGTTTTGGTTTTATTTAATTAACTAATCTTATTTATTTATTTATTTATTTATTTATTTATTTATTTATTTATTATTTTTGAGGCAGGACCTGTGTAGCTCTGGCCTTCCTGGAACTCACTCTGTAAACCAGGCTATGTAACAGATCTGCCATCCTCTGCCTACCGAGTGCTGGGAATAAAGGCATGCACCATCACACCAAGGGGTATGCACATTGTTTTCTTAACTAAATGGCATGCTGTGGGTTCTGGGAACTGAACTCTGGTCCTTTGCAAAGAGCACAGGCATTCTTAACTGCTAAGCCATCTCTCTAGCCCATTTGTTTGTTTGATTTTATCTTTTTTGTTTTGTTTATTGGTTTTGCTTTTGAGATAGGGTCTCTTCTATGCAGACCAGGAGGGCCTTGAACTCAGAGAACCCCCTGCCTCTGCCTCCCAAGAGTTAGTATCAAAGGTGTACGACACTATGCCTGGCTCGTGTGACTTTAAGATAGCCCAGATTAGCCTCTAACTCCTGACCTGCCTCTACTTTCCAGATGCTGGGATTACAGGCATGTGCTGCCCCTCCAGGTCAGATAACGTTTTAAGGTGTCTTTTATTTCTAGAATTCTATGATCAACAAAACTGGGGGTTTTTGTTTGTTTTTGTGTTTTGGCTTTTTTGGGGTTGTTTGTTTTGAGGCTATAAAAGTCTCTAGGTGCCACTTAGGGTTGAGAGACCCTAGAGCACTGCCTCTCAGAGCGGTTCAAGGACTTTGTCTTGTATGGGTCCTTACTGCAAGTGCAGACTCGGGCTCCCTTCCTGTCCTGTGTAATTCGGATTCAGTAATTGAGAACTACCTTCAGTGGACAAGACGCTTGCTGCCAAGCCTGATGACCTGATTTTGAGCCCCCGGATTTATATGGTTGGAAGAGGGGTTGACTTCCACAAGTTGTCCTTTGACCCACATTGTGGTGCGTGCATACCCACATGCGTGTAAAAAAAAGTTCCATTTTCTCCAGCTCTGTTCATAGATGTTGTTTTACAGGACATGTTGAAGGATCTAACTGCTGTTGTTTTAAGCTGGTAGATACATTAAGATATCAGAGGATTCTGAGGCAATTTCCATTTGAAGACACCGTTCCATACGATGTCAGAGGGTTCTGAGGAAGCTGCAGTTTGCGAATACTTTACTGGTTTGGGATTAAGCAAGTTCTGCTGATCACATCTTTGGTTTCATATAAATCTATTATAGCAGATTGTAGACTGTGGGGTATTTAAAATACTTTTAACCTAGTCAAAAATGTGTTGTTGTTGTTTTTTTTTATAGGTATGATGATGAGGAACAAACACGGATCAGTCTGAACTGTACTCAGAAAGCTCTGATGCAGGTGCTGGATGTTCTCTCCCAGAACAAACAACTTTACCAGAAAACTGAAATTTTTTCATTGGAGAAGGTAAAAAAAAATAACAAGAACAACAGAAAAACAGTCTTCCTGCCCTCACGTCGCTGTGCACTTTAACAGCTGTGTTGATGCTAACTGGCATCCAGATGTCGCATGCGTTTAATGTATGAATGTAGGTGGACTATTGTTCTCATCCTGTAAATTAATTTGTAAGTCAACAGTCAAGGGCCAGCAAGATCGCTCAGTGGGTAAAGGTGGTTATGGTGCAGCCTGGCAACCTGAGTGTGATCCATAGAACTCACAGGTGAAGGAGAGAACACACACGAACACAGACTCGCACACACTTGCACGTACACACACACACACTCACATACGATGGTACGCTGAGGACATATTTCTGGAAACGTTATTGTGAGGAGGAGATAGTCTAGGACTAGGAAAGCATTGGTCTTTGTGGTTTTAGACTTGGATATTTATTTCCCTCCTGCATTAGTTCCTTTTTTATTGCTGTGACTAAACACCATGGCATCTTACAAAA
Organism: Cricetomys ansorgei; assembly: GCA_026225945.1. NCBI lineage: Eukaryota > Metazoa > Chordata > Mammalia > Rodentia > Nesomyidae > Cricetomys > Cricetomys ansorgei. Next base: position 621,093 of record JAMJFZ010001562.1, on the reverse strand, counting down.
CAAAGTGTGTAATTGGGCTTACGGTTTCAAAGCTTAGAGATGGCAGAGCAAAGGCATGGTGGTAGGAACAACTGAAGCTCACATCTCGATCCACAAGGAGGAAGCAGGAACACTGGGAATGACTTGAGTCATCTGCAACCTCAAAACCTACAGCCAGTGACCTCCTCATAACCAGTCCAGTCCTTCTAATCCTTAAATTTATAACTTAGTTTTGATTATGTGTTAAAAACCTAGGAGGGTGTGAGCTACCAGAAGTTAAAATGTTTTCATTAGGCTTGCGTCCCAAACTGTGGATGAAACTTCCTGTCGCAAGCTTATGCACATAAATCCTACTGATTCCAGTTGCTCTATACATTTCTTAGGACTGGGGATAGATAGTATTTCTAACTTGTTCTTCTCTTCAGCCTTTGCTTCTGCATACTGGGATGGGACGGTTGTGCACACTGAATGAATCTGTCTCCCTGGCAACAATGATAGAGCGAATTAAAAGGCACCTAAAGCTACCTCATCTTCGCTTAGCTCTTGGAGTAGGGAAGACCTTAGGTAAGTATCTCTTACCATCTAGCAGATCTACTGAGACTTTGGACAAATTTTGGTTTTATTTATTTTTGACACCTGATCTCATAGAGCATAGCGTGACCCCAAACTCCTGTTCCTTTTGCCTCTTTTTTCCCAAGTGCTGGGATTACAGATGTGCACTGCTTTTATTCATGTAAGTGATAGAGAACCTGTTAATGGCTTAGGAAAATAATTGGCTTGCATTGTCAACCAGGGTGGGCTGGGCTTTGATGTGGAATACATCTCCCTAAACGATAAAAATTATTTCTTAGTTGTTCTGTGTTCATCTCCAGTCAGCATTGGAAGTCTGCTAAATATAAACTGGTCATCGTTGCAGAGGGAATAGAAGGCTTTAAATCATTAGGTAAAATTCTAGGCTGGGCTGGGCAATGGTAATGCGTACCTTTATTTCTAACACCTAGCGGGTGGACCTGTGTGCTTGAGCTGGGTCTACATAGTGAGCGACAGGCCAGCCAAGGGTACACCATGATACCCTGTCTTTAAAATCCTAAATAAATAAATAAATAAATAAATAAATAAATAAATAAATAAATAAATAAAATAAGGAGAGGGTGCCTAATATATTTTTTACACGCCCACCCCTTTGCTTCACTTTTTAAAAAAGATTTATTTAACTTGAAGTTTTTGGTTTTCCAAGAGAGCTTCTCTGTTGTAACTCTGGCTGTCCCGGAACTCGCTTTGTAGACCAGGCTGGCCTCGAACTCAGAGATACACCTGCCTCTGCCTCCCGAGTGCTGGGATTAAAGGCATGCACTGCCACTACCTGGCTCACTACACCCATTTTTAAATGAAAACAGCATAATTCATACATTGGTGAAGAGACTAGTTACTGCATTGGGTTAGGATTTGTAGTATAAGTTGTAGTGCTAAACTGAAATGGTTATATATCGCTATATAACATTGCTTGTTGCTTTTGTCTTGAAGAATCCCCAGTCAAAGTTGTGGCCCTGTGTGCTGGTTCTGGGGGCAGCGTTCTACAAGGAGCGGAGGCTGACCTTTACCTCACAGGTAGGACAATGTCTGGATATCGTCCTTAACCTTACTTACTTCTTAAATAGAACGGTCAGACTGCAGGACTGTGCCCGGCACAGTTGTAGTGCAACAACAGCCTCTTCCCATGCATTCTGTTTGCTTTTGCCGTGCTGGCTTTGAACCCAGAACCTCCTGCATGCCAGCAAACATTTTTCTGCTAAGCTGTACCACCAGATCCTAATAAATGTGTTTTGAACTTGAACCAAACAGGAATTTTACCAAATTGAAGGCATACTGTGTTGTGTGTAGGGAGGAGAAAGCACTTGACAGTCTAAACCAATAGTTTGCCCCCCAAGTTGACTTCAGTCTGTGTTAAAATAAAGTTATGGCGCTTAACTGAGAGTCCAGATGTTGAAATTTCCAATGCTCTTTATTAATCAAAAACCATGTCAAATCTCAGGGAATTCTATACCTGGGCAGCTAGGCAGAGAGCTCTACTCCAATGCTTCTTCCCCCATTGCTCTCCTCTTGGTTCTTCTCCCTCTCCTTCTCTTCTTCCTTGTTCTCTTTTGTCTGTCTCTCTCCTCTCCTTCTGCTCCTACTATCCTCCACCTCCTATTCCCTACTCCCTCCTCGCTCCACCCCTCCATCCCCCTGACCCTCAATCAACAAATAACAGGAACCTCCCGTGGGGGGTGGAAGCTGGGGATGGCACAGAGGTGTAAACAAGTAAGAGACTAATCTTAACTAAGATATTATCCACAACTAAACATACCACAACAAGTCTGTATCTATTTAATAGTGTTTCTTCTCAGATTTCACGTCAGCTAGTGGGATGCTTTTGAAGCCTTGTCACCTTGGCTGGAAAGAGGCTCCTTTTGACCCAGTGCACATGTTGTGGGAGCCGGTTCTCATCGTGTGGTTCCTGGGATTGACCTTGGTTGTCAGCTTGAGGGCAAGTACCCTTGGTCACCTCACTGCCTCACCACCACCACCACCATCACCCCGTCACCCCTTTGAGGCAGGCTCTCACTGAGGAGTCCTGGCTGGCCTGGAACTCACCCTATAGACCAAGTTGACCCTGAACTCAGAGAGCTCCTCCTGCTTTTGCCTCCAACATGCTGGGATTAAAGATGTGCACCACCATACCTGGCTGCTTTGGCTTGACGTGGTCTCACTATGTGCCCCACTGGTCGAGAACTCGGTATGTCAACCAGGCTGACCTTGAACTTAAAGCAACTGCAGCTCTCTTGTTTTGTTTCCAGTGGCTGAGAGGACAGACTTGTGCCACTATGCCCAGTCCCAAATGTAAATTTTCCAAGTGCACATAGGAAGCACTAGCCATTGGTGACTTCTCTCATGTGCCCAACTAAGTGGAGCACCCTCTCATGCAGCCTGTGCTGAAGAGATTTCTCTGCTTACAGTGCCTTTTCCTTTGCCCTTTGTTGTACTTTAGTGATAAGTAAAAAAAAAAAAAAAAATCCTAAGATTTTTCTCACACTGTCCTTCCCCTGTCTCTCCAACCCCCGTTTTTTTGTACTGACTCCCACCGTGCATTTCTGGTAGAGAAAACATGATTATTTTCTGGCTCTTAGGCTTCCACTCTGTCCTTGAGGACATAATCTAGAAAGACACTGGCTAGTCTCCCCCCTTTTTTTCATTTGGAGGTCTTACTATACAGCACTAGCCGGAGCTGGCCTGGAACTTGCTATGTAGACCAAGCTGGAACTCACAGAGATCACCTGCCTTTGCCTCAAGTGCTGGGATTAAAGGCATGCACCACCATCATGCCCTGTTTCTTTTTTTTTTTTTTTTTGAGACTTAGTCTCACAGTGAAGGTCAGGCCAACCTCAAACTTGTCATCTTTCTGCCTCAGTGTGCATCCAGCTCAGTCCTGGTTAATTTTTATTAACAATTAATTGAGGGCTGGGGAGATGCTCGTTTGGTGAAGTGCTTGCCATGCAAGCATGAGGACCTGAGACTGGTCCAGAGCCCACAGTAAAAGAGTCATGTGCAGCAGCCCATGCCTGTCATCCTGCTGTAGGGTGAAGACAGGACCTCTAGGGCTCACTGGCCAGCCCGTCTAGGTGAGTTGCTGAGCTCCATGTTCAATAAAAGACCTTGTCTAAAAATGAAGGTGGAAAGAAATTTATAAATATTTCCCACATTCACATAAGGGGATGTCCTTGTACAAGGGACACCGAGGGGTGTCAGCGCTTCATACCCAAATGGCTCCCGAGTACCTATGTGTGCACATAATCCTTTACATATATATGGAGGGCTTTGAGTTTGTCATGGCTATGTCCTTATATCAAGCAGAGATAAAGGAAGCTTAATTAAAGAACATTGGCGAGGCTGACAGCACAGCTGGAGTAAGCATCAGGAGCGCTGCCTTGGAGAAGAATCTCGACTTCAGTGTGGGGAGCTAAGGTGTCCTTGATAGACAGTGAAGGAACCACATGTGAAATCCTAAAGGGTTACAAGGGACAGAAGCATCACCTGACCTGATTACTGTTCGGAGATACGGCCAAAGAACTTGGAGGCATTTTAAAGTGCTTTCCCCTTTGTGCACAGTTATCCACCTCTGCACCTTAGGGTTGGATAGAGGGGGATAAAGTCCACTAGACAGACTCCAGGGCCGCCTCTAACCATTCCCTTTGCTGCTTCTCCTGGATCTGTGTTTTACTAACTAGCACTGTCTTTTCTTTAAAAGTACATATTATTTATGCATGTGTACTTTGAACATACTCATCCCGTCACACGCTCTTGTCCTGCTCCTGCTGATCCCTCTCCTCTTCCCAACTAGTTCCTCTTTTCTTTTCCTGATGACCCAGTGAGTTTCGTTAGGGTTGTTCACACCCTCCTCTGGCCTCCATGGGTACCCACACACATGCACACATGGCGTGTACTCACAAACACACATATGCATTTGGTTGAGGGAAAAAAATCTAGTTCTTAAAAAATAATAAGGTAGTATGTGCATGAGATAAATTCAAGCCATTCCAAAATGTTAAGGTATTTTAAAGGGTGCTCCAATACAAACTATTCCTAACAGTGAACTGATACTATAGTGTAGAATTGAAAATAGCTCACTTTCCAATAAGAACACATTTTTCTTATTTTTACATTAAGAAACTTAACTGGGCTTGATGGTGCGTGCCTTAAGTCCCACAACTTGGGAGACAGAGTCAGGCAGATCTCAGTGAATTTGGGGCCAGTCTGGCCTACAAAGCAAGTTCTAGGACTCCAAGAGCTATACATAGAAGCCCTGTCTCGGAAACAAACAAAGAACAATAATTAAAAACATTTACTTTAATGGCTTTATGTCTGTAAACATTGGTCAACGTTAACTTTCTGTGAACAAACCAAATTGTACATAACACACACACGTATGTTTTTAGTTTTTCAAGGATTTCATATGGTTTGATTATATTTATCTCCCCTCCCCCTCTCAAATTCAGTCATCAAATTCCCAAGTGGTGTTTTATAAAATGCAAAACATATTTGAGTTTTCCTATGTCTTTTCACAGTAACTTTCTCACAAGGCGTTTTTTGTTTGCCTGCTTATTTGTGACAGGGCTGCAGTAACCCAGGATAGCCTCCAACTCACTGTTTAATAAGCTGAGGCTGGGCTTAAGACTCTTGATCCTCTTGCCCGAGCATCCAAAGTTCAGAGGTACACACTGTCATCCTTAGCAGCATTTTGCATCAGTCAAAGAAAAATATGTCTAAAAATGCTACAAAATTGTTTTGAGTAATAGAAGCGTAAGAGGAAAATTCTACACCTGGACTTATGTGACAGGTTATAGTAAAAATACTGGCACATTCTAAATACCATATGATACTGTCTTCAGGCCATGAGACTGAAGTACAGATGGAACAAAGTGAAATTCATGTTTTGGGCTCAGTGAGTGAACACACTTGCCTTGCAAGCCTGATGACTGGACCAGATCCCACAAAGGGAGGAGAGAACTGACTTCTGACCTCTGCACATGCACCATGGCACACTCATGCCCAGTTGTATCTCACACACACGCGCGTGCGCGCGGCACACACACACCCAGTGCCCCCTGTCTTCTGTCCCTTTCTGATATACTTGTTCCTGAACATAGACATGACTCAGCACCATAAAGTGACGTGTACAGTTTGAACCTTTTCTTTTCCTGTGCTAGGCAGCAAACCCAGGAACTTGTGCAGAAACAAGCATTGTATGACTGACCACACCATAAGCCTTCAATTTCTGTGCACAGTAGTACGGCATTGTGTCCATTCATCCGGAATACAAACATGGGCTTCCTGCTGCAGTGGTTCAGGGAGCATAGATTCCATGTCTAATATTTAAGTAGCTATTCTTTCTTCTTGGCAGGTGAAATGTCCCACCATGATGTTCTGGATGCTGCTTCCAAAGGAATAAATGTCATCCTTTGTGAACACAGCAACACTGAACGAGGCTTCCTTTCTGATCTTCAAGAAATGCTGGGTGTTCACTTGGAGAATAAGATTAATATTGTCCTGTCGGAGACAGACAGGGACCCTCTTCATGTGGTTTAAAATGCACAGACATCATGACACAGGCTATATATCATTTTAATCAAAATAGAGATGTGTAGGAAGAGATCATGGCGCTGTCATCCTCCTGTAGAAGGGTATTAGAATGACTTAGCATTTTCAGTTCCTTTCATTCTGGTCCATAGGGTAAAAACTGTATGTAAAGAGTACATTAAAGTCAAATACTCATTGCAAACTCTTGGAAAAGGTGACTATACCCTGTATATAACTAGGCATTTCTTTGGTTGTTTATTTGTGACAGGGTCTTTTGTAACCCAGGATAGCCTCCAACTCACTGTTTTTAGCTCAGGCTGGCCTTGGATGGATCCTCCTGCCCTGAAAGGGCTGAGATGGAGGCATGCACTTACATTCTTGGGAAGTAATTCTATGTAGATGGGATGTGTCGATCCCAAAGATCTCTGCTCTTCGGTTAATCTTAAACATCATTTAAAAACAGATTGGGAGCGGGGTGTGGTAGTGCACAACTGTAATCCCAATATTTGGCAGGCAAAGGCAGGAGGCTATGAGTTCAAAGGCTGCCCAGGCTATATAGTCCTGTCTCAAAAGAAAAACAAAAGCAGTTGGAGAGATGGTGCAGCAGTTAAGAACACTTGCTGCTCTTGCAGTGGAACCAAGTTCACTTCCCAGCACTAACATGGTAGCTCATAACCACCTGTAACTCCAGCTCTGGGCATCTGAGGTCATCTTCTGATCTTCATAGGTACCCATACTCACAAAGATAAGAAAAACAAAAGGAAAAATTGGATTTTCCTAAGCAGCATATTTGGGTGTGGTCAGTCATGTGCTTTTTTTTTTTTTTTTTCCTGAGACAGAATTTTTCTCTTTGTAGCTAGCCTTGGCTGTCCTGGAAATTTGCTCTGTAGACCAGGCTGACCTCAAAATCACAGAGATCCACCTGCCTCTGCTTTCTGAGTGCTGGGATTAAAGATGTGTACCACCATCACACAGCCAGTCATGTGCTTTTAAGTTTGGCATCAGGACGAGATGTTTATCAGGATGTTAAAACGTCCATAGGTGATCATCTACGTTTCTATTTATTCCTATGAGTTTTGGTTTGGTTTGGTTTTTTCCGGGCGGTGCAGGGATCAAACTGAACACCTTGTATATTAACACTCTTGTTGGCTGGAAGAGCTGGGCCTAAAAACGAGGCAGACTAAAGTCTCATGCAATAGCCAACTTTATTCAGAGCATCAGATAATTTGTACTTCGAGGATTAAGAAGAGTCACCTGAGTAAAGTGTACAACACAAGGACAAGCCGCATGTGGCAAAAACATGTTTTCCATAAAGGCCTATGAGCAAGTAACAATGGTCAGCCGTAATGAATAATCTAAAGTGAACTTACACCTAGCCGGTGCACCTGGGAGAGGCAGGAACACATTCCAAGAACAAATCCGTATTTTTTAAGAAACTGAGGTCATAAGACTCTTGTCTTCTCACAAGCACTCAGAATTCCCCTCGGATGACTCCATTCTTGGATTGTGTTCAACATTGTGTATCGAAGGCAAGAATTCTACTGCTGAGCTCCAAATTCTTGTAATTTTATTGTTAATAAATGGTGTTAAGCGCTCAAAATATGACTAGTGAGTACTACGCAGCATTTCTTGCAGGTACTCTAGGAGCCAGACTCAGAAAGACACATTCTCACGAAGAACCTAGAGTCTGTCTGTGTGGGTCTGTGCAAGTCATAAAACCAGAAAGGGATGAGACCAGATGAGGAGATTTTAAGGAAAAGGATATAAGGAGGGTAACAGGATACACGTGATAAGAAAGCATGCACAGACAGACATACACATACACAAATGCCATTCAGGGACGCATTACCTTTCCTAACCTAAAAATTAAAAACAAAACAGCATGGGGCTGGAGAGATGGTTCAGTGGTTAAGAGCACCGGCTGCTCTTCCAGAGGACCCAGGTTCAATTCCCAGCACCCATACAGCAGCTCACAATTGTCTGTGACTCCAGTTCCAGGGCTTCTAACACCCTTACTCAGACATACATGCAGCCAAAACACCAATATATAGGAAACTTAAATAAATTAAAACAACAAAAGAGCTCCCCCCAGTGAACTGAAACTCCCAGCTCAGAAGCAAATTAGCCAGGAATTAGTTTTAAGTCAGGCTATAACTTCTAGATAGCTAAAACTTCTAGGAGCAATGCTGTTCAGAGAAGGGAACGAAGGTACAATAATTATAATAATCTGCCATGGTATCCATTAGACTTGTAAGATGCACTCAAAATCCTTTTCAAGCACTTCAAAATAACTAACACTATAAAATGACTACAAACGGGTCTTCTATTTGTAACAGTAACATCTATTTAAAAAAACTAAAAAGGCAAATGCAAAGATATGCGCATTATATAATTAGATGTTTTGTTAGACTATAGAAGTAAACTAGGTATTTAAGCAAAATTGAAAGTTACTGGAGTTGGGGAGATGGCTCAGTGGGTAAGAGTGCTTGTTCTGAGAGCACAAGGACCCGAGTTTGGATCCCTAGCGCCCCTGTGGAAGGCTGGGCATGGCTGTGCATGCCTGGAACACCAGCACTGTGGAAAGAGATAGGCTGATTCTGACAGCTCACTGGCAGTCCACCTAACCTAAAAGGAGCTTCTGGTTCAGTGAGAGACCACTGAACCAGAAATTGACAAAGACACTTAGCATCTTAATCCGGCCTCTCTGTACAGATGCACTCACAGTAACCGACCACACGCCACAAAAAGGAAAGTGCAAACCAGCAAGTTTCATGTTATCAATGTGTATTTATTTAAAGTTAGTTTGCTAATTTTCTGAAACAGTATTACTGTAGCTCAGGCTGGTCTAGAACTCATTAACTAATCCAGACCGTGACCTCATGTTTTCCTCCTGCCTTGGCCTTCTTGGTGTTGGGATTACAAATGTGAGCTCACGTCTTGCTACTGTTGTTTTGACTCCTGAATGCTGGGATTAAATGTGTATACCTTTAATAAAAGTATATACAGCTATAGCTTTGTGCTATTTAAGAAAATAAAAAATGTCAATATATAAGAATAATGAAGTGTTCTTATTTTCTTTTGTCCTGAAAACAATTACTAAAATGTAAATCAGGATTTTATTTCTTAGTCTGGCTTCTCATTAGTATCACAGAAGTCAAGGTCATGGTACAGACATTGGCTATTTTAAATATGCGTTCTAGATTGGGCACATGACCTATAAATTCCTTATTTCTCCCACTATCTCAGCTGAACAGTATCAACTGTCTCAAGTATGTGCAGACCTAAGTCCACACAACAAGCTGGATCATCTTAGTCCATTAATACCTTTTATTATCATTTCAGAAACAGCAGGAGATGAATCACCGCCTTCCTCATCAGTTCTATGTGACCTTATCTTTGTACTTTTCAGGATCAGAAACAAGTGCACTTGTAATAATTCAGCTCTGTGAGTGTTCAACTGCCCTCAAAAATTAGGGATATCATTCAGTATGAAAGAATCCAAAAGCATCCAGTCTCAAATAATCCCTGAGCACACTTCATCCAAGCAAGTCTCCAGAGAGGTAAAATTAAAGGCACATTTTCCCCCAACTCAATGACCACTGCATAGTACCATACACCAGCCAGGCTAATCAAGGTTCAAAGTGATATGCCCCTTCAATAGTAAATCTTATATGCTGGACAGAGTGATCTAATGTTGGATTTAAACCAGCGTTACTAGAGGAGCGGCAGCTGGGGTACAATGACTCTTCCACATAAAGTTCAAGGGTAAGAGACAGTCTAAGTCTCCTCCTCTTCCTTCTCCAAGAAATCAGCCAATGTTCCATTGTCAACAGGAATTAATAAATATTCTACACCATCGGCTCCCTACAAGATAAAGAATAGTCCACGTTAATCCCTTGTAATGGAGCTATCTGGACATTTCTATTGCAGGCTAAACAACAAAAACTAGATTTTATATTTAAATAAGCATTTAAATCCCTAAGTAGAAAAATTAAGGCACAGGGGACATGACCGTGTGTCTGTCAGACAGTGAGATAAAGCAAAGCACTTTATCACAGGGCAGTCTAGAGGCTGGATGATGACTTTTCTTCACTGCTTCAAGGCATAACCTCTGGACATTTATAAGATTCATAGTGGAGAACGATGCACTTGAGTTACAAACAAAAATCATAAAATCCCCTCAAAATTTACTATATTTTTAGTAAACTTACACCTTGGACCACATTTATCGTTATCCACAGGCTGCAGCTGGACACGCCTGCTAGGTCCTTTATTCCCTTGCCCTTTCCAAATCCAACAATATTGTTTTTTCTGTTGTACTCCCATTTCAACAAGTTCTATCTCATTAGCTTTTGTTGTGTTTTGAAATAGGGTGTCACTGTTAGCCTTGGCGGGCCTGGAATTCAGAGATCTGCTTGCCACTTCTTCCCTAGTTCTGGGACTAAAGGCGTGCGCCACCACACCCAGCCCTCACTTGTCTTTGAATTCAAGTAATTCTCACCTAAAAATATCTTTTGGGGTTGGAAAGATGGCTCAGCAGTAAGAGCACTGGCTGTTCTTTCAGAAGATCTGAGTTTGTTCCCAGCACCAACAAGGCAACTCACAACCATCTATAACTCCCATTCCAGGGGATCAATACCTTCTTTTAGTTTCTACAGGCACCAAGCATGCACACATGTTGCAGGTACATACAAAACATGCATGCATGTAAAATAACTAGAAATAACATTAGACTCATTCCTCTCTAAGTACAGCCCCTCCACTTCACCTTTCTAGAGTTGTCCATATATGTCCCCTCTTCTCCAGCTGACAGCACAGCACAGCCAGTGCCCACTATCACATCGTTCCACATCCTAAAACCCCACATTTTAGTCTACAGCTTGCTGGCCTCTCCTTGGTTTCTGTGACATCATTTCTTGAGTTTGTCCCCCCCTTCTAGCTGTTTCACCGGCCCTTGTCCTTAGTAAATAATATGCACTAGCCCTCACACCCAGTGCTACAAACAGCAGTCTTACCTTCTTTGTTCTTATAAGCTTGTGGTCCCTAAATTCAGTTAACTGGGCTCGCAGTGTGAGATCACTGTTGACAAGGAATGCCTCCCGACACTGCTGGTAAAAATCTTGAAAAGAAAGTCCTGAAGAGATGAAAAGGTGTAAGTTAACCAATACTTTGCTTGTATTTAATCCTAATTTTTAAATTTATTTATTTATTTTATTTATTGAGACAGGATCTCACTATGTAGCTGTGGCCAGCCTGGAACTCATCATGTAGCCCAGGATGGTCTGGAACTCACAGAGATCCATCTGCCTCTGCTTCCTGGGGCTGGGATGAAAGGTGTAGGCCACCATGCCAGGCATAATCAGTATTTTTAAGAGAAGATCTATTTTGTAAGTTATTTTGTGTGTGTGTGTGTCTGTGCGCGCGCGCGTGCACGCCAGAAGAGGATGCTGCATCCCTTGCAGCTGTTAGCGCTGGGAACTAAACATGGGTACTCTTGCAAGGGCAACAAGGTTCTCAACCACTGAGCCATCTCTCAGGCTCTGTAATCAGCGTTAAAGAATCGCCCCATACATAGATTCCCATATAAATAACCATTAGGTGTTGCACATTAGATTAACATTAGGTGTTGCACATTTTGGGTTATAGATTTTAAAGCGGATCAAGTGCTAAAAGTAGTCATCTGTGTACTAAGTAGCATGTAACCTTGTGGGACGTTTTAAGCAGTACAAATAAAAGTGACTTTTAAGGAAGGTAGTAACTTAAAAGTGTGATCACTAAAATTTTTGCACACATTAATACATCTTTGCCAAATCAGATACACCATATATGAAAACCATGAAATTGCCAGATACACATCCACAGTGTGGTAGTACATGGAATCCTAAGAGTAAGTGGGTCTGTCTTCCACTTCCTACTAGCACACAATCTCCTGAGCAGTGTATGTATAAAGACGCTGGAAACTGGCTGCAGGTTTGCACACACATCCACCTTGGAGCAGTCACTTGTCTCTGCTGTGAGAAATGCGCTGCTCTCAAGGGATTCGGAACAGGGAATACAGGGAGACAAAGTCACATTAAATATCACAAATGTCGGATACCCATGTAGGAAGGGCTGTCCTGGTTATCCAGCTGGAACTTTATAAGTAGTCTGAAAATCCCCCTACAGAAAAAACAAGAATCAGATTCAAATAGAGAAATACTCTGTGGTCAAATCCTTAGTTTGGCTTCATTGCCTTTTGTTCCTTTCTCAAGAAAATCATCCTCACAGGGGGGAAAAAACCTTTTATCAAGGAATACACATACACAGAGAAGGAGAGAAGATTTAAGTTGCATACATGCATGTACATATACATACATAGAGTCTAAAAAGGAAATACAAATTTAATAATCCTAGGATAAAAGCTAATAGTACTAGGTGTTAAGATCTCTCTCTCTCTCTCTCTCTCTCTCTCTCCCCTCTCTCCCACACATACACACACACACACTTCAAATCTTTTTTGGAATGATCCAACATAGAATAAGCTTGTATATTAACATACTATACACACCATTTTACACCCAGTCTTTTTAGTAATTCATTTTTATCATATCATTAAAAGCCCCTACTTGGGGTTTGGGGAGGGTGTTATGGCTCAATTGGTAAAACGTTCGCCATGCATATATAAGGACCTGAGCTCACTGGGAAGCACACGTAAGAATCTGGGTGGGCTGATGCACTCTTGTAATGCCAGTGCTGGGGCGGTGGAGACGGCTGGCCTACTCCGACCTACTCTGCAAGACAGAAGTCTTAGTGAGGCCCGAATCAAACAAAATGGCTGATAACACTTAAGGAACACACACACACACTTTGTATAATAAAATCTGAGGTAGGTTTGCTGACAACTTCTGTAGTCTCATGTACTCAGAAGGCTAAGACTTTCTGGGTTTGTTCCAAATTTCTGTATCTGTTCCAGGAAAGCTTGGTTTATACAATGGATTCCAGTGTAGCCAAGACTACACAGTGAGACCATGTCTCAAAAACAACCAAACCAGACCAAAAAAAAAAAAAAAAAAAAAAAATGCCTGAGTAACACAGCAAGCACCCACCTCACATTCACAAAAGAAGACACAACAAAAGCTACGCGTTTTCTCTGTCTTTACGACTCAGCCATTCTTGTTCGGAAGCATCTTAAAAGTTGCCTGCATGCCTAAGCGTATACCGTGTGTACTCGGTTGTGAGCCACCATATGGGTGCTGGGAACTGAAGACCAGCAAGTACTTTGCTCAGACTCTGAGCCATTCCCCAGCCCCCAACAATTTGTTAAGAAAAAACAAGTCTAGCTTTATTGCTCAATTCCATAGGCTAACACTGATACTCTGCCTACTGTGTAACCCAGCACTGGTAACTTTTTATCTCTCTTAAGCCTTTGTAGCAAGTAGGTACTTTTGTTTTTGTCCTAGTTGTTAACTGTCAACTTGACTCAGCCTAGAGTTACCTGAGAAGGGATTCCTAATTGAAGAGATTCTCAGATTAGACTGGCCTGTAGGCATGCCTGTGGAGGCAACTGTCTTTACTGTTAATTGATGTAGGAGGGCCAAGACTACTGTGGGCACCAACCTTAAGCAGGTCCTGGGCTGTAAGATCCCTCAGCATGAGCCTGTGAGCAAGTTAGCAAGCAGCATTCCTCCATGGTTTCTGTCTCTGGGTTCCTGCTAGAGCTCTTTCCCTGACTTCCCTCAATGGTGAACTGTGACCTGAAGTGTAAGCCAAATAAATGCTATTCTCCCCAACGTTGCTTTTGATCATGATGTTTTCCACAACAGCAGAATGAAACGAAAGCAGTATCACTGGTGGACTTAGTAGTACATCCTCAAGTGTACAAAATTTGTTTTATTTTTTTGAAGAGCTAGGATTGCATGGAGAATCTTGCACATGTGAGTTAAAAACTTGTCCTCTGAGCTACATCTCTAGCTCTAAGTGTGTGTGTGTGTATAAATATATAATATTCTATTTACAGTTTTATTCTTACCTTGCATTGGGGGTAAGGCTTCGTAAGACATGAATCAAAGAACTAAGTGGTAGAGATCCAGACTGTTTAACCAGAAGGGAATTCTCATAGGAGGTCTCTTCAGTGTAAGGGCTATATGTCGTAGTTTCATACCAAAGCCAATTATAAAGACTCTGCTTTGCATGATCCCACACTACAGAACATGATCAAAGTAAAGAATTACAATTATTATCATACCGTCATGTTACATAAGATTTCGTTTCAGTATAGAATGAAAAAGCATTAAAGGCGAAGGACCTTAAGGGTAGGAATACAACTCTGTGGTAAAGAACTTGTTCAAAGTATATAAGATCCTGAGTTTATACCTTAGTACCGCATTTAAAATAAAACAAAACATAAAATAGTTCATTTTTGTCACTTCTTTAAATAAATTTGTAACTCACAATTTGCTTCACCTGCCAATTAACATCTTAATCTTTTTGCTGTTTTGAGACAAGGTCTCATTATGTAGCCCAGGCTGGTCTCAAATTCGCAATCTTCTTGCCTCAGCCTCCAAAGTACTAGGTTTACAAGTATGAGCTACATTACTTGGCTAACATCTGAATCTTGATTTGTACATTAAATACAAACAAAATAATTCTTTTAAAAAACTTAATAAGGCAGCCAGGTGTAGTGGCACACACCGTTAATCCCAGCACTTGGGAGGCAGGAGCAGGTGCATCTCTGTGAAACTGAAGCCAGCCTGGTCCACATGGTGAGTTCCAGGCTGGCAAGAGCTACACAGGAAAACCCTGTCTCCTGATAAATAGATAATAAAACTTAATAAGCAGGCTGAAGACACGGCTCAGCAGTTAAGAATGTTTACTGCTCTTGCAGAAGACTCAGGTTCAAGTCACAGCACCCACATAACAGTTAACAGCCCCCTATAATTCAGCTCCAGGGGATCTGACGTCATGGGTCTCTGCAGCATGTGATACACAAAAACTCACACAGGCAAAATATACATAAATAAAATAAGCAAGTATTAAAAACATAATAATTTAACCTTTTGTTTTATTATCATCACAAAATCTGTGAATTTGTAAAATCAGCATTGTGACGCCACAAAGAGTAGGAGGAACCAGAATAATGGTTCCACTCTTCCTCATGTAATCTCAGACACAAACACATTTCTTTAGTGTGAATTTTTATTTCCAACAATTACTTTTTAAATCAAATTGTGACTACCTTTTTGACATGCAGAAAACTTACTGAAAAGCGGTAAGAAATTTTTCTAAGACTAATCACAAGGAAGAAAGACAGTAACATCTAACTTACTGAGAGGAGCATTGAGGTGATCGATAGATGCTATAAGGTACACGTTATGTAAAGATGATAACTGGCCAAGAACTTGCTGGCTGTTGTCTCCTCTTAACATTTGGCTATCCAAATTGTGGATAAGAAGGAAGAGCTCTAAAGAAGACTCTAAAAAGAAAGGGAATTCAATTATTATTTTCAGTGAGGATTTAAAGTCTTAGCACTATGAAAGGATATGTCAATGTAAGGTGCTGGGCAAGCACTGTATACACGAGCAACAGAACACAGCCAGGGCATAGAAATGTTTCATAAAAATGACTGAATGGTATATGGAGCGAGCAAGATGGCTCAGTTAGTAAACTGCTGAAGTACAAGCACGAGGAGGACCTGAGTTCAGCCTTCAGCACCCATTAAATGAGAGTAAGAATAAACATAAAAACGCTCAGGGTTACAGTGAGGCCACACAAACGCGCATGTGCGTGCAAGCATGTGTGCGTGCATGCATGTGTGCGTGTGCGTGCAGAGGGAGAGAGGAAGATGAATTAAGGGATCCGCTCCATGCCAACCTCTGGCCTCCATATGCACTAGTACAGACGTACATGCTCGTTCCTGTTCCCACACGCACACTCATATACTCAATATTAAACATAAAAATGCCAGACAACGATGTACAAATGTGTTACACGTACTTCATTCACATTGACAGAACAAAGAGTAAAATTATTCTGAAATAAAAGGCCATACAGAATTAAGACAGGAGAAACTCTTTTCAGTTAGGTGAAATGCATAAAACAAATTAGTAAATCAAGAAAGACAAATTATTTTAAAGAAATCTAAATTGGCAATGACTAGAGTATCCATATTAAAATAATCACCTTTTTGTCTAAAATTACATAAACACAGAGATATGTTGTGTAACTTCACCCTAAATGCCACAGATGATTTATTCTGTTACCTTCTTTAAATTTGTTTATTATCCAGTCTCGCTGATCCAGTACACTGGAGAAAGTACCCACATGACCGAGGACATCTTCGGTTATAGAATTCAGGATCTGCATCATAGAAGTGCAAGAAGTACCAAATCAACTGCAATTTATTCTGTCACACATGATAAGTACAATTAGCAAATTAATCTTGTTTTATATAAATTAAAAATGATTTTGAGTTTCTCATAAAGTTTGAAAAGCACTTAAAATTTCACCTGGTTTTTAAGTATATCGAATTCACTCTTTTGTTTTTTTGGTTTTTTTTTTTTTTTTTTTGAGACAGGGTTCCTCTGTTGTAACTCTGGCTGTCCTGGAACTCACTCTGTAGATCAGGCTGGCCTCAAACTCACAGAGATCTGCCTGCCTCTGCCTCCCGAGTGCTGGGATTAAAAGCGTGTACTACTATCACCTGGCTTTGTTTTTGTTTTTTAAATACTTTAACAAACAAATTAAGATTTAAATGTTTTAAATAAATAAATTAAGGATAAAAGCAAAGGGGAAGAATAACAATGTGCAAAGATAATGTAAGAGGGCAGGCAATAAATAAGTAACCAGTAAAAAAACATCAAACTATGAATGTAAGCCAGGTGTAGTGCTGTACACCTTTAATTCCAGCACACTAGAGGCAGAGGCAAAGGCAAGCAGATCTCTGTAAATTGAAGGATATCCTGATCTACATAGACACTATCTCAAAAAAACAAAAAGGAAGAAGGGGGCAGGGGGAACAACTATGAATATGTCAAAAGAAACAATACCAACACTAGGGATACTAAAAAAAGAATCCTACACTGACTAATATCCAACATCCACAACCTTGTTATAACTTTCAAGTGATAATCATTTGAAGTAGAAATGGTCTATGATAAATGTACTATAAAACTATACACGATTATTTATACTTTTATTATTTCATGTGCACCAAAATGATACAAAACTATAATAAAATTATAGATTCTATAAGCCTATTTTTAGCCAGTCCACTAATAGCATGGTGTAGTAAATGTAAGTAACACTTCCTTGAGGTCTCAGACAAGTCAGTGAGTGTGCTGGCTAGTTTTATGCTACTTGATGCAAGCTAAGGATCAGAGAGAAAGGAACCTCAATTAAGAAACTGCTTCCTTACGATCCAGCCGTAGGCAAGCCTGGAAGGCATTTTCTTAATTAGTTATTAATGGGAGAGGCCCACCCCATTGTGGGTAGGGCAGCTCCCGAGCTGGTAGTCCTGGGTTCTATAAGAAAGCAGTCTGAGCTAGCCAGAGAGGGAGCATGACCTCTGCATGCGCTCCTGTTTGAGCTACTGTCTCGACGTCCTATATGGACTATGGACTATGATGTGGAAGCATCAGCCAAATAAACCCTTTCCTCCCCAACTTGCTTTTGGTCATGGTGTTTCATCACTGCAATAGTAACCCTAACTAGGATGGTGATTATGTATGTATGTGCTTGTGTGGGTGTACATTTGTGTATGGATACATGTGGAGGCCACAGGACAAACGTGGATGTTGTTCCTTAGATGCTGTCTATGTTTATTTTTATTTATTTATTATTAATTATTATTAAACTTTTTTCGTTATTTTATGTGTATCAGTGTTTTGCCTGCATGTATAGATGTGTACCATGTGCATTCAGTGCCTACAGAGCCAGAAGAGGGTGCGAGATCCCTTGAGACTGGAGTTACAGACACTTGTGAGCTGCCACGATGTGGGTTCCAGAAACAGAACCTGGGTCCTGTGCAAGACCGGCAAGGGCTCTTAGCCGGTAAACCAACTCTCCAGCCCTATTGATTGATTTTGAGGCAGGGACCTTCACTGATGGAACTCCTCAAGTAGGTTAGGCTGGTTGGCCAGGAAGCCCTGAGGATCAGCAATCAGCCTATCTGCCCCCCCCTTTCTTCCCAGCACTAGGATTACAAAGCAAGGCCACCACACCTAGCTCTTAAAAATAAAAGAGAGTTCAGAACACTGAACTCAGATCTTTATAGAATAAACCATTTACCCAGCCCCATGTCAATTTCATGGTAAGAAATTCAAAGTTGAAAATTTAAAACTAGACTGCTCTGAACTCAAACACATAATCTTAGCACTATACAGCCTAACAGGTATGAAGGGCCAAGCAAAATCCTTTATGTTAAGTGTCAGAAGCAGAAATTGCAACCTCACTACTGTGGGGCCATGACTTGGCAGAAGACATATCTTTTTTAATACTTTTGAAACTTACTGATTTCACACTGATTCCAGGAAAGAAACCGTTGATGACAACATGAATGGAATCTTGAAGCATGGTGGTTCGAAACTTTTCCAATAAATCTCTCTTGGACCCCAAACCATAAAGAACAATGTTGAACCCAAGGCTGAAAGTAAATATTAACACCCATAAAATTAAAGTTTAAGACGCCTGACTGTCAGCTTTATTATATTTATACTATATTTATTATTTCTTTTAAGCTTATAAGAATTGCGGAAAGAAAAATGTAAAAGAAAAATGGATAAAAATAAAAGGATAAAAAAATAAAATAAAATACGTATGTGGCATATACCCATAATCCCAGCACTTGGTAGACAGAAGTAGGAGAACTGCTATAATCTTGGAGCCAGTCTGGTTTACAAAGCAAGTTCCAGGCTACCCACGGCTATAGAGTGTGACTCTACCGCTTAAACATAAATAAATAGATAGATAGATAGATAGATAAATAAACGAATAAAATCAAAAGTAGAAAAACTCAGGAAGAACTAAGACATCTACATAGCTAAGCTGTTGGCTCCCTAGAACACAGCAAAAGCATCGTTCACTGTGGACACGAGAGCTCATAGTTCCAACTTCCTATGCAGTTGATATTATAACATTTAGAACAGGCTAAAGAAGAGTTGAAATCCACAGATTAGACTGGGCAGTGAATCATACTACAATATTAACTCAACTTCATTTCAATAATGAACATTTGAAAGTGACAGTGTTAGCTGAAAGTAGTATATCATCCTAGAGAGGCTAAACAGACACTAACAGGAAAGAAGTAGGCAAGAGGAATAAAACTGCCCCAGGTGGAAGGTTTGAATTAATTGTCATGTAGAAAACTGTAAGCATGTCAAGATAATAGGATGTAGAGACTGACGGATACAGAAGATGAAAGGAAAATGTAGTTTTCTGCTCTAAACAACTACATGGAGTGAGCAGAATATCCCACACTGGGAAGGAGGCAGTAGAGAGACCGGTTTCAGATGGGGTTTATGTATGTCCAATTATTTATAGGGCATCCAAACGGGGTCTTTCAACATGCAGTCCAATAGTTACATCTGTGGCTGCTGAGTAAAGTCAGGGTTGGAGATTACCGTGACAAGATTCATTCACTCAAAAAAAGCAACAGAAGGGGCTACAGAGATGGCTCAGCGGTTAGGAGCACTGGCTGCTCTTCCAGCGGTCCTGAGTTCAATTCCCAGCAACCACATTGTGGCTCACAACCATCTATAATGGGGCCTGATGTCCTCTTCTGGGATGCAGGTGTACATGCACATAGAGCACTCATATACATAAATAAATCTTAAAAAAAAAAAAAAAAGTTGGGTGGTGGTATGTACCTTTAATCCCAGCACTCAGGAGGCAGAGGCAGGTGATCTCTGTGAGTTCCAGGCCAGCCAGAGTTAAAACAGAGAAACCTTGCCTTAAAAAGTCTAAATAAATAATAAATAATTGAAAAAAGAAGAGCAACAGAAGCCACGTGAGAGAATGAATGGAACCAAATCCAAATCCACAATTATCTATAGAAGCCCATCAAACAAAGCAGCATTTATATGGGGCCCCCAGACACGCATGGCAGCTAGGACAGAGTGGGAAGGGTATTCCCGGGAGATACTGGCAAGGTCCAAGTAGCAGAAAAGCCAAGGGAATTCACTGGGCTAGTTGAAGGAGGTGAGTACAGGACTAGCCTGGGAGGCAAAGCAAAGCTTGAGTTGATATACTGGAAAAAGAGCAAACTGGTAGGCTGGAGGATGGGATCAAAGCAAAGAGCTGCTATATGAATTTATGATGCACGCATCCATAGCTACCAAGAAAAACTGAGGTCTTTGCAGGAAAAGAATAACAACCCTTCATGGGAGGTAAGAGTGCTAATTTCTGTTCTTCCAGCTACACCTGCTGGCTAGCTTTCTGATTGGTTTTTTTCTTTGTCCCTCTTTCCTCCTTTCCACTCTAGGGATTGAACTCCGTGCCTCAGAAATGCTACCTGCATACTCTATGACTGAGACACAGCCCAGCCTTTGCCACTGTGTGAAATCTTGAAACAGGGTCTTAAGTTGCTCAGACTTATCTTCCTCAGGGACTACGCTATTCTGTTAGCGTGTGGGTATATTTTCATCAGTACAGTTTAAACAGAGTTATTTCGTTTTGAATTGGTGAATTAGCTCTCATGTGGCCCAAGCTGGCCTTGAATTTATTAAGGGTGACTTTGAAATCTATTTGATCCTCCTGCCCCTACATATCAAGGGCAAGGATTACAGGTGCATACCATCACACCAGCTTAAGATACAAGTATGAAAGGTTTAAAAACTAATATGATCGGATTTAATTACTCTTCTAGACATTTTAATGGAAAATAAAATTGTAACTGAAGCATATGAAAAAATGATAAAATTTAAATAATATTCTAAGAAATAATAGGTAATAGTCACATAATAAATTTCATAATGCTCTGAAAGTACATGAACTTAGAATTACAGTAATATATTTTTTTTGGAAACAGGGTCTTATGTTGTAGTGATTTGAATAAGAATGGCCCCCACAGGCTCAGAGATTTGAATGCTTAGTCACCAGGGAGTGGCACTCTTTGAAGGGATTAGAATGTCTGGCCCTGTTGAAGGAAGTGTCACCAGGGGTGTGCTTTGAGGTTTCAAGGGCCCAAGACAGGTCGGTATCTTCCTCCTCCTGTTGTCTACAGATCCAGATGTAGAACTCTTAGCTACTTCCCAGCATATGTCTGCCTGTGTGCGATGATGCCTCCACCATGATGAGAATGGACTAACCCTCTGAACCTGAAAGCAAGCCCCAACTAAATGCTTTCTTTTGAAACAGTTGCCATGGTCATGGTGTCTCTTCACAGCAATTGGACACTGACTAAGACACATGTAATCTTGGGTGGCTTTGAACTTGCTACGTAGCCAGTGATGACCTTCAATTTCTGATCCTTCTGCTTCCAACTTTCACGTGCTGGGATTTAAATCTAAAATCTAATTGACATGTTTATTAATCTTGACTTTTTTTTTTTTTTTGGTGGTACTGGAGGGTGAACCTAGGGTTCAACACAATTTTTTTTTAAATTACATTATTTCACAGGGCTGAAGAGATAGCTCAGTAGTTAAGAGCACTTGTTCCTACAGATGACAGGGTTCAGTTCCCAGCACTTACATGCTTGCTTACAACCATTTGTAACTCCAGTTCCAGAGGAGCTGGCACCCTCTTCTGACTTCCTTGGACAGCAGGTAAGCATATGAAGCACATGCAGGCAAAATGCTAGCACACATAAAGTTAATCTAAAAAACTTTTTAATTTACGTAATTTCTGACACGAGTCATACAATAAAATGATATTTCTATGTTTGAGTTATAAAACTGGAGAAATGCTGAAAGTTTTGTTGGGCTTTTTGAATGTAGGTGAGGCTGGTCTAGAATTTGCTATATAGTTCCAGGCTGGCCTCAATCATGTTACTCCTGACTCAGTGCCCCTCACCCACAAAGTCTTGAGGTTACAGGAGTCTGCCAGGGCATTTGGCTGGTGTGCATGTGTGTATGTCTGTGAGTTGTTTAATGTTGGCCAACTTGATAAAAACCTAGACATACCCAGAAATAGTGAATCTCAGTTGAGGAACTGCCCCTATCAGACTGGCCTGTGTGGATGTATATGGAGGCACTTTCTTTTCTCATTCTTTATCCTTTTCTAATGTAATATATACCTATAATATATATTATATAGTGTATATAGTATTTTACATACATACATATGACCTACTGTTTTGCCTGTTATGTATGCCTATGCACCATGTACATGCAGTGCCTGAGACGACAGAAGAGGGAGTCGGATCCCCTTGAACTGGAGTTAAAATTGCTTGTTACCCATGTGGGTGCTGACCCAAACCTGGATCCTCTGAAGAGCACTTAATGCTCTTAACAACTGAGCCATCTCTCTAGCAGGGGCATTTTCTTTATTGCTAATTAGTGTAGGAGAGCCTGGCCCACTGAGAGTAATGCCATACCAAGGTAGGGAGGTCAGGATTCTGTAAGAAAGGTAGCTGAGCAAACCAGGAGAAGCAAGGTAGTATGCAGCGTTCTTCCATGGTTCCGTCATCAGTTCCTGACTTGGCTCCTCATTATGATGGATTATAACCTGGTGTTTATCACAGCAACAGAAAAACAAACCAGAACAGAAGTTGGTCCTGTGACTAAAGTGTTGCTGTGAGTCACCTGATCATGCTGTTTGGGGAGGATTGTGGAAATATATTGAACTTTGGGCTGGAAAAACCATGGAGTTCTCAGAGCTTAATGTTTTTGGGTTTTTCTGTTTGGTTGGTTGGTTGGTTTGGTTTGGTTTTTTTGTGGGAGGCTAGAAGATAAGAATTCTGAAAGATTGGCCTGGCATTGGTGGTGCAAGCCTTTAATCCCAGCACTGGAAAGGTAGAGACAGAGGCAGGCAGATCTCTGTGTATTTGAGGCCAGCCTGGTCTACAGAGTGAGTTTCAGAATAGCCAGAGTTACAACAGAGAAACCCTGTCTCGAAAAACAACAACAACAAATATAAATATAAATATATATATCCACCTTTGCCAAGGGGTGGATGGAGTGCACCTTTAATCCCAGAACTCAAGAGGCAGAGATATATCGCACACTCACGCACATGGGTGTGTGACTTTTATTTTAGGTGTATGGGTGTTTCACCTGCATGTATGTGCATGCAGCAATTACATGTATGCTCGCTATCTTCAGAGGCCAGAAGAGGACACTGAAGCACCTGGGTCCACTACAAGAGCAGCCAGTGCTATTAACTACTGAGCCATCTCTCCAGCCCTCACCCTGGATTTTTAAAGTGTTGAAGACTGACTCTTTCAATGTGTGTCGGGCTGATAAGGATGGATTGTGCTGGTTATTTTGTCATTTCAACATAAATCCTGACAACTGGGAAGAAGAAATCTCAACTGAGGAGCTGCCTCCATCAGATTGGCCTGTAGGGGCCAATGTCTGTGGGGCATTTTCTTGATTGCTAAGAGGTGAAGTAGGCTTTACTTCAATGAGGCTGCTATCCCTGGGGCAGGTGGGCCTGGGCTTTTAAGAATGGTGGCTGAGGAAGCCAATAAGTAGCAGAGTGTGTGTATGTGTGTATATGTGTGTGCATGTGTGTGTGTGTATGTGTATGTGTGTGTGTGTGTATGTGCGTGTGTATGTGTGTGTGTGTGTGTGTGTGTGTGTGTGTGTGAGGAAAAGGTAGCAAAGGGATGGCCATATGTATCAGGGAGTGAAGCCCCGACCAGATGCCGACAGCTACATTTCATCCTCAGAACCCACTCCTAAAGGTCGTCTTCTGCCCTCCCAAATGCACTGTGGAGTGAGCACACATGTTCACACTCACATATACAAATAACAAATGACAAAGATACAAAAAGGGAAATGAAACATACTGTTGGTAGTACTGAAAACTAAACCTAAGGCGTCACATGTTAGGCAAATGTTATGGCCCTAACCTGAAAATCATATTTAGCAAATTATGGCTTTCTTCTTTTTTTTTGTCTTTCAAGACAGGGTCTCTTCTATTTATTCCTGGAACTCATCTTCACTGTGAAGATTAGGCTGGCCTAGAAATCAGAGATCACCTGCTTCTGCCTCCCAAGTGCTGGGATTAAAGGTGTGCACCACCACAGTCTGGCTGCAAGTTATGTTTTGACACAGATATATACATACATATTATTCTTCGTTGTGCAAGAGTTTACGATGGAAATACTTACTGTAGCTGTAGCATCCATTTATGAAACGATTTCTCATACTCTTGATTTAATTGTTCGATTTCAGCAGAAAAGGAAGGTGAGAATTTGCTCAATAAGTTACGAAGAGTTTTCTTTAAAAGAGAGAGGACACTGTTAGGGGCAATGACTGAAACGACAGAAATCAGGTATAGAAGCAAGTTCACCAACCGAATATGAAAATGTCAAATATGACTTAACACTTGTGTAATTAAAACTGTTTTTAAAGATTTCATTGGTTTCATGTGTATGAGTGTTTTGTGCGTAACTGATGCCTGTGGAGGTCAGAAGAGGCCATGACATCCACTGGAACTGAGTTTATGCAACAAATACTTAACCACAACACACTAATTTGTGCTTTACTTGATCAGGGAAATGATTCTGCTCCTGCCCACTTCTTCTCCAAATGTTCAGGTCAAAATAAACAAAATGGTGGTGACACCCTCACAGCATACCTGATCCAGTTTAGCTCTCTTCAGCTTCTGCAGTGTTCTATCAGATGTTACAACTTTGGAACTACTATGGGCTTCAAAGTATTCTTCTACTAAGTCACTCTGAAATGGACAAAGTCAAAAGTCAGGCCTAAGTAATATCAGATATTTGTATTTATACTGCATAAAGTCTAGACATTAATAGTACTTAAAACTGGACCCAAGAAATCTTCCTGCCTCAGTTTCCTAAACAGCTGGTAAATACAGGTGTGTATCAACATGCCCAACTAAAATACTTTATCTGACAGTATTTTTTAAAAATAGTATACAGGTCAAGGATCAAAATTGTTTAATTCCACCAGTAAGTTGGAGTAACTCACCTAAAATGAGTTCAAGACCACCCTGGCTTACATAGAAATCCTATGTATATTACAGTATTGAACATGAACATGCACAGAGAACTGAAAAGAAAGTTCAAACACAGAAACAATTAAATGTGGGGATTCATGTGTAAAGCTAAGAACAAACAAGAAGAATGATTCTGTTCCAACAAAATTATTTGTAAACTACAGTATGTAATTTTACTTTTATGTAAAAAAAAAAAAAAAAAAAAAAGGAGAATATTATTATTGAGATCTTTGTTTTTCCTTAGATAATATTAGTTATTCCTTTAATATTTAGTACTGGTAAAATATCACAAACAAAAAAAAGGAAAAAGAAAAAATAAACAGTATTAAGTTTTTATGTTTTTAAGTTTTTTTTTTTTTTTTAAAAAAGACTTGTCACCTACTCCAGTAAAATGGGTCATTACATATTCTTCTGATTTGAGGCAGGGGTAGCCTCTAGGTTAACAAAAGAAGTGGACAGCTATTCACACAGTATGTCACCTAGACTGTTCTGAATCTTTACAGAGAACAGCAGGACAATTAGCCCATTGTAAAAATAGTGTGAAGCTGAGAATGGTGGAGCACGGACTGGGAGACTGAGGCAGGAAGACTGCTCTGCAGTCAAGGTGAACCTGTGCCCACAACACTCTTGTGATTATGAATATGCACAAAGAGCTGTAAAGAAAGTTCAAAGAGAAGCAAGTGTGAGTGGGAATTCCTATGTACAGCTAGAAAACACAGGAAACAGAATGACTGCGGATCTCTGCTGTAGCTGTCTGCTTTGGGTAGCCTATCAAGAAGACATACACACTTCTCCTTTAAGGCCCGAGTCTCCCTCTTCACTTACTGCTTTGTCTCTTTTCATTCTCTTAGGTGGTGTTCCTGTGGAAACAGATGCTGGAAGTACTCTATTCTGAGCTTGACTCTTTCGAGTGAACCTGACGTTAGTGTCATCTTCATTGTCTCCTGCAATCCCTTCATCATCCTCTGAGTTGGAAACAGAATATTCACTCTCACTGTCACAGTGAGACTTTGGCACTGCAGAAGGATAAAAGCACAGAGGAAAATTTGCCGGTTTGAAAGAAAAGCTATTTGGGAGAAATCAAGAATGTGGGCTTTGAAGTAAAAGGTTTTTAACTGCAATTTTGTTATCATTTGCTCATGATTTCACAGCTAATAATACACAATCTCTAAGCACCAGTCTCTTCAATTAACAGACGAGGGTAAGCACACCTCACTGATCTATTTAAAGTTATATTGGAATGAATCATTTGTATGTTGTATTCCCGTGTGTATGTCTGGAGTGGCACATATGTGTGTAGGTGCCCATATATGCATGTACACATGGAAGCCCAAGGTTGATTTAGGTGTTTTGATCACTCCCCAAGTTATACACTGGGGCAGAGTTTCCTGATGAGCCTGAAGCTTGCCAGCTTGCTCAGGGGGGATCCTGTCTTAGCCACTCATTCATGCTGGAATAACAGGTTCCATGCCAACCAATTTTTATATAGATGCTAAGGACTAGAACTCTTATTCTCATGCTTGTAAAGCAAGTGCTTTATCTGGTAAGCCATCTTTCCAGCCCCTGAAATGTATCTGAAACAACTAATAATGTTGGCTAGACTTAATTTTATTCTCTGCCCTTTTCTCTTGCTAATAGAAATCCATTTTTTGGATAGTGTGGTAATGTGCCTCATTATATAGTAAAAAATTGTGATAATCATCTTTTTCCTCTACCAAATAGTTGTTTTCCTTCCCCTACTTGCAACTCAGTTGGTTATATAATACTCTGACTACCAAGACTTGGGAAATTTACTGAAAGCTACTAAGAAAGATTTTCTTCCCATAGGAAAGGAATCTCCTGCTTATGCAACAGAGACTATTTTGAACATGGAGAATCAATCTTAAAAGATGAAAAACACTAGTAGCAAAGTAAAGCTAGGAAGAAGCCTTAATGATACTGCTGAGTTGCTGTATCAATCATGAAACCTGTAACTGTAGACACGTCATGCTGGACATACTTGTCTTAAATTATTAGTATGGCATCTTCTGTCGCTGCAGACTAGAAGAAATGCCGTCTATCCCATGTGCTCCATCCCATAGTTGATTCATGAGCTATGTTCTTTTATAAACCACCATCACTCCTACCTCTCCTAGAAACAAGACTTCATTTTATACTTCCCAAATAAAGAAATCACTAGCATAATATTCAACAAAATACAGACATATGTGTAACTCCCAAAATGTTAGTGAAATAAATTTAACCAAATCTATATATTTACTTTGAATGACAGAAGGATTACCTAAGATTGTGCAGACTTGACATATAACACATATGCATATTAAAAAGAGGGGAAAAAAGAAAAGAAATCACATTGTAGGTATAGATATGGTCCTATAGTCTAGAAGCATGAAATGCTCTCGCTCATGAAATGTGGTAGGAATGACAGTAGAAACTATTATAATAAAAGGTGCCGCTAATAATGATTAAGCTTGTAGCTAACATGAACTACTCTGCACCCGTTTGATGTCCCTTAATTCACTTAGTCCTCAAAACAACTCTAAGGTTGGTATCAATATTGTACCTAGTATATAAATGAAGTTGAAGACAAAAAAAACCAGTAATTGGCCATCCAAAGACTGAAAAACCAAGCAGTTGGTATACAGAGCCTGCATACTGTTGACTCTGACTTAGCTGTTAACTTTTATAAAAACTTCATGTTGTTAGGCACAACTATAATCTTAACATTTGGAGACAGAGGTAGATGAGGAGTCCAAGGCCAGCCAAGTCTATATAGTAAATTTGAAGCTAGCTTGGGCTACGTAAGATCTTGTCTCAAAAAGCAAAGCAAACAACAAAACTTCATATAAAAGAAATACATACCTATTCTTTTTCTTAGGCTACGAGATGGTGTTGACAGAAATTCATTTTTGTTATTGTTCTGTTTAAAAATTTAAAAAGCACAGTAAGTAACATGAATAATCAACAATATAATAGTGAGTAATCAATCCCAGAAACAAAAATAAGGAAAAAATAACCCTAAAAAAGAAAAATATGTTGTTCTCAATACACAACATTAGAACTAGATGAGTCAGTAGTTCCTAGCATAGAAGACAATAACAAATAACCTGCTGAAATTAAAAAAAAAAGAAAGAAAGAAAAGAAATATGTAAGTTCTCGGGCTGGACAAGCCACCACTAGCAGGAAGCCGTAGGGAATGGGAGACTGGAGACACTGGTTCTGGAGAGTCTTAATGCCTTCTCTTTCTGCTTGCCTTTTCTCTGTCCAAAATATTTCCCCCAGGCCTTGTGGACTCCTTTGCTCCACCCTTTTTTTCTGCCTTTGCTTCTGTCCCATCATGCCAAAGGAACCCTTGCTTTTGCATTCACTTTCCAGTTGCTAATAAATAAACAGGCTTTTAAAAAAATCTGATAACATCTCCTTTTGTGGAGGTCTGAAAAAGAATAGCCCCCATAGGCTCATATATTTGAATGGTTAGTCACCAGAGAGTAGCACTCTGTGATAGGATTAGGTGTGGGTTGTTAGAAGAAAAGAGCTTTGAGGTTTCAAAAGCCCATGCTAAGCCCAGACTCCCTCTCTCTGCCTTCAAATCAGGATGTAGCTCTCAGCTACTTCTCCAGCATCACTCCTGTCTGTTGACATGTTTCCTGCCATGATGATAATGGACTGAAACTGTTACTGTAAGCAAGCCCCCAATTAAATGCTTTTTTTAAAATAAGAGTTACTCCTTGGTCATGGTGTCTCTTCACAGCAGTACAATAGTGGCTAAGACGCTTTTCAAGTTCTCTTAAGCTTTTTTGTTTTCTGTGTTCTGTATTTGTTAGATTACAAGGATGTTAATCCAAATTATACATGGTAAATCACAAAGATCTCCTGATACAGATAACCTGACTGATAGCCCTCTTAAATAGGAATTCACCCTGAATGCTGTATTGCTTGCCTACTATACAGTTTGTGGCATGCAATATGGACTGAGTGTGGTGGTTTGAATGAGATGTTCCCCCAGTCTTGCACATTTGAATACTTGATCCACAATTGGTGGTGTTGTTAAGGGAGGTTTAGGAGGTGCGGCCTTTCTGGAAGAAGAGGTCACTCTGGTAAGGCTCTGAGGAGTTCTAAAAAGTTTTAGAGTCAAGCTCTTTCCACTTTATTCTTTGTGCTTGTGGTGAGCCCTCTGCTTCTGCTCCAGCACCCATGACCACCACCCACTGCCTCTCCTCCAGCATCGCAGACTCTTAACCCTCTGGAACTGCAAGCCCGAATACACTCTTCTATAAATTGTCTTGGTTATGCTGTTTCATCACAGCGATAGAGAAAGAATTGATACACTGACAGATTACAGATTTTAAGAAAAGGGTCAAAGGAAATGTTTAGGGAAATTAAAGGTCAGCCCACACATGAGCCAAGACCCTGCTGCCTCATATAACCATTAGAAACTGACTTGTACTGGCGCACGCCTTTAGTCCCAGCACTCGGGAGGCTGAGATAGACAGGCAGATCTCTGAGTTCAAGGCCAGGGGATCTGCATCCGGAGCTCTGGGACAACCAAAGGTACATAGTGAGACCCTGACTCAAGAAAAACCAAGAACCAAAAACAAAAACAAAATAACATAAAGAGAGAGAGAAAAAAGGAGAGACGGAAATCAGCTGACTTTTCTAACACCCAAAGCTTACTATTTACTCCAGTTTTTCATAGATGGTGTGTTCAACATTGGCAGGTAAAATTTAATGAGATAAAATACAAAACAGTTCATCAAGGTCACAGGGGATGAGAAGACCATGTCAACAATGCTGAGAACACAAAGGCCCTCATCTTTCCTCATGCTCACAATGAAGGAAGACCGTGTCAGCATTCGTGAGTCACCAGACTTGTGCCCATAGTCAGTTACAAGGGAAGGGCGTAGGGGGATGATCACGAGATGTCCTGATGGAAACGATAAGGGAAAAGCCAGGACTTACAGCAACTCCTCTTGTTTTTCTAGCATCTCTTTTGGTCCTACAGATGGATAACTGTCTACCATTAGTTTGACTCACAGACCTTGAAAAATAAGTCTGATATTTTTCTATACTTGAGCCTGGCTTAAGTTTAAATTAGACAATAAAAAATGACCTCACCTCCTTATCTAACTCAAAGGACAAGGCTCTCTTCCTCTGTGCCTCTTACTGAAAGCTACCAAGATTTTCAACTTCTCTGTCTATTCCTTTCTGGAAAAATTCATTGCATTTATTTATTTAATTTATTTAATGTGTATGTGTGTAAACACGTTAGTACATGTGGAAATCAGAGGGAACCTTGCACAACTGATTCTCTTCTAGCACATGGATCCCAGGGATTGAACAGGTCATCAGATTTGGTAGCAGGTGCCTTTACCCACTGAACCATCTCACAGGCCCTTGTTTCTTTCTTTATAAAAAAAATAACATTTTTATTTTGTATGTATGGGTGTTTTGTCTGCATGTATGTCTCTGTACCATGTACATGCCTGGTACATTTAAAGGCCAGAAGAAGGTACCAGACACCCTCTAAATGGAGTTTAGGTGATTGAGCTGCTATGTGAGTGCTAGGAACTGAACCCAGATCCTCTGAAGAGTAGCCAGGGCTCTTGAATGCTGATCCATCTCCAAATCTCTTTCTGTTCTTCTTATAAACTCTAATAAAAATAGTCTTTGGGCTTCCCTCTGAATCTATTAATAAATTCTTGCTTAGAATTATTATATGTCTATTGAGTATATATGTATATATGCTTATGTATATGTGTAGATGTATATGAGCATATATGCTTACATGTTTGTTGTGCACCAAGTATGTGCCTGGTGACTGTGGAGGTTAGAAAAGGGTGTCAGATCCACTGGAATTGGAGTTACGGATAGCGAGCTACCATGTTGGCACTGGAAACCAAACCTGGGTACTCTGCAAAAGCAGTAAGTGCTCTTAATTGTTGAACCAACTTTCCAGCCCCTTAAATTCCTTTATTAACAAGACTAAGAAACAAAAAGAAATACTCCAAATTCCTTAGTAAAATAGAACACATCAAAGTTTCTGATAATAGCAGGTGCTCCTTCTCAGGCAGGCTACCCCACCCCCCCGGACCTTCCCAACTCTCTTGCCCCCCCAATATCCCCAGTCCCCCTCCCCTCCTCAACACCATGTCCCAACCCTCAACTCAAGTGGAGACCCTGCTCAACCACAGGCTACATTAGCCAGAAGACAAGAGAGGAGAAAGAAACTAAGGATCAAAACACCCATCCAACAAAGACAAACTGAGAAATCAGCACCTAGACCCAATGCCTAGATGACAGAATAAGAACACAGCCAAGAACAGCCAGAGCATTGTGACCACCAGAGCCCAGCTATCCTACCATAGCAAGCACCGAAGTATGTGCACGTGCACGTGCACGTGCGCACACGCACACACACACACACACACACACACACACACACACGCATGCACTTGTGCACACACACACACATTCTAAAACCAATTTTATGATGAAGATAGAGGTCCTTAAAGAGGACATAAATAAATCTCTTAAAGAAATCAAGGAAATGACACTCTAAAAATTGGAGGAAATGAATAAATTCATTAAAGAAAACCAAGAAAAAATAGTTGAAGAAAAGAAGTAAAACTGTTCAATACTAGAAAATGGAAATAGAAGCAATAAAGAAAACACACTGAAAGAATTCTGGAAACAAAAAAACTAGGAAAGCAAACAGGAACTGCAGAGGCAAACTTCACCAACAAGAGATGGAAGAGATGGAAGAGAGAACCTCAGGAGTTGAAGAAATAGATACATCAGTCAAAGAAAATGTTAAATCTAAAAATGCCTGACACAAAACATCCAGGAAATCTGGGACACTATGAAAAGACCAAACCTAAGAATAACAGGAGTAGAGGAAGGAGATGAATCTCAGCTCAAAGCCCCAGATAATATTTTCAACAAAATCATAGAAGAAAATTTTCCTAATCTAAAGAAAGATGTTTATAATGTACAAGATGTACAAGAAGCATACAGAACACCAAGTAGATTGGATCAGAAAAGAAAAGTCCCCTCACCACATAATAATCAAAAAATTAAACATACAGAACAAAGAAAGAGTACTAAAACCTGCAAGGGAAAAAGAGCAATTAACATACAAAGGCAGACCAATTAGAATTCACCTGAAATTCAATGGAGACTCTAAAAGACAGAAGGGTCTACATATAAGTCCTGTAGATTCTTAAGAGACCACAGATGCCAATTCAGACCACTATATACCCAGCAAAACTTTCAATTAACATAGATGGAGAAAACAAGATATTCTATGATAAAGTCAAATTTATCTATCTCCAAATCCAGTCCTACAGAAGGTACTAAAAGGAAAAATCCAACCCAAGGAAGTTAACTATACCCATGAAAACACAGGGAATAATAACCTCACGCCAGCAAAACCAAAAGAAGGGAAGCACAAAAGAAGGGACATGAACATGCATGGGTGCAAACACCCACCACCACCACCACCACCAACAACAACAACAACAACTAGAAACAACAGTCATTGGTCATTGACATCTCTCAATATCAGTGGTCTCAATTTCCCAATAAAAAGACACAGACTAACAGAATGTATGATAAAACAGGATCTATTTTGCTGCTGCATCCAGGAAACACACCTCAACATCAAAGATAGGCATCACCTCAGAGCAAAGGATTGGAAAAGATTTCCCAAGCAAACAGGCCTAAGAAGCAAGCTGGTATAGCCAACTGAATTTCTAACAAAATAGGCCTTAAACCAAAATTAATCTCTAACAAAATAGGCCTTAAACCAAAATTAATCAAAAGAGACAAGGAAGGATACTTCATACTCAAAAGATAATCTAACAAGATGTTTCAATTCTTAACATCTGTACCGCAAACGAAAGGGCAACCATGTTTGTAAAAAAAAATTACTAAAGCTTACATCATACACTGATCCTCACACATTGACAGTAAAAGACTTCAACACCCCACTCTTGCCAACAGACATGTCATCCAGACAAAAACAGAAAAATACTGGAGCTAACAGACGTTTATAAACCAAATGGAAGACAGGCAGTGGTGGGGCACACCTTTAATCCCAGCAATCGGGAGGCAGAGACCAGCCTGGTCTATAGAGTTCCAGGACAGCCAGAGTTACAACAGAGAAAACACTGTCTCAAAAAACCAAAAATAAAATAAAGTAAAATAAAAATTGACCAGATACTTGGTTGCAAAGAAAGTCTCAACAGACACAAAAAAATTGAAATAACCCCAGCATCCTATCAGACCATCACAGATTAAAGCTGGATTTCAACAATAGAAAGCCTGCAAACTCACGGAAACTGAACAACTCTCTGCTGAATGACAACTGGGTCAAGACAAAAATCAAGACTTTCTAGAATTCAATGAAAATGAATACACAACATGCTCAACTTATGGGACACAATGAGAGCGATGCTAGGAGGCAAATTTATAGCATAAAGTGCCTACATAAAAGAATTGGAGAGATTTCATACTAGCAAATTAATAGCACACCTGAAAGCTCCAGAACAAAAAGAAGTATTCACACCCAAGTGGAATAGATGACAAGAAAAAAAAAAATCAAACTAAGGGCTAAACTCAATAAAATGGAGAAAAGAGAACAATATGTAGACTCAATGAAACAAAGAGTTGGTTCTTTAAGAAAAATGAACAAGTTAGACAAACCCTTATCCAAACTAACTAAAAGACAGAGAGAAGACCCAAATTAACAAAATCAGAAATAACATACACCAGACACCAAGGAAATACAAAGAATCATTAGGTCATGCTTTAAAAACCTATACTCCAGAAAACTGGAAAATCTATCTTGATAGGTACCACTTACCAAAGTTAAATCAAGATCAGATAAAGAATTTAAATAGACCTATAACCCCAAGGAAACAGAAGCAGTCATTAAACGTCTCCAGCCAAAAACAGCCCAGGGCCAGATGATTTTAGAGCAGAATTCTACGACTTTAAAAGAAGAGTTAAAGCCAACAGTCCTCAAATTATTCCATAAAACAGAAACAGAAGAACAAATAAAATCAATTTGAGGCCACGGTCACTCTGATATCACAACCACACAAGGATCCAGCAAAGAAAGACAATAACAAACCAACTTTTCTTATGAACATAGATGCGAAAATACACAATGAAATGCTCCGCAAACCAAATCCAAGAACACATCCAAAGGCCATCCACCTGATCAAGTGGGGTCCATCCCAGGGATGCAGGGATGGCTGAACAAACGAGAATCAGTCAACGTAACCCACCACATAAACAAACTGAAAGAAAAAACACATGATAATCTCACTAGATGCAGAAAAAGCCTTTGACAAAACTCCAACACTCCTTCACGATGAAAGTTTTGGCAAGATTAGGGATACAAGGGCCATACTTAAACATAATAAAGGCAATTTACAGCAAGCCTACAGCCAGTATCAAATTAAATGGAGAGAAACTTAAAGCATTCACTAATATCAGGAACAAGACAAGGTTGACCACTCTCTCCATATCTCTTCAATATAGTACTTGAAGTTGTAGCTGGAGCAATAAAGACAACTGAAGGGATCAAGGGAATACAAATTACAAATCAAAGTATTATTACTTGCAGGTAATAGGATAGTATACATCAGTGATCCCCACCCCAGAGTTCTACCAGGGAACTTCTACATCTGATGTCACCTTTAGGGAAGTGGCTGGATACAAGATTAACTCAATAAAATAAAATAAATCAGTGGCCCTCCTAAATACAAAAATGGACTGAGAAAAAAAATGAGAGAAACATCCCTCGCAATAGCTAAAATGTATCTTGAGATAACTGTTGCAGAAGTTTATTTTTAGGTTGTGTTTAAAATACTGTTTTGTGCACTGTTGAGTGAGGGGCACCTGAGGAGTTCTGAATCAATAAAACACCTGCGCTCAGACGCTCAGGCTCCACTGTGAGTATGGCGCTGGCCATGACAGTGGGTTCCTCTGCTGAGGTCTTAAAGCGTTTACACCTATTAAAATGCTTCCGTCTTCCTTGGTGAAATGCGGCAGCTACGTATTACTACAGGTGACTCTTACCAAACAAGTGACAGACTTGTATGACAAGAACTTCAAGTCTTTGAAGAAAGAAACTGAAGAAAATATCAGAAGACAGAATGATCTCCCTGTTTATGGACTGGTAGGATTAACATAGTACAAATGGCCATCCTGCAAAAGCAACCTACAGATTCCGTGCAATTCCCATCCAAATTCCAACAGACAATTCTCTACAGACCTTGAAAGGACAATCCTCA
Source organism: Cricetomys ansorgei (assembly GCA_026225945.1). Classification (NCBI taxonomy): domain Eukaryota; kingdom Metazoa; phylum Chordata; class Mammalia; order Rodentia; family Nesomyidae; genus Cricetomys; species Cricetomys ansorgei. Next base: position 585,598 of record JAMJFZ010001562.1, on the reverse strand, counting down.
ACTTCATATTGAAACAACAACAACAAACCAGGAGAGCTAAAACAATCCTGAACAATAAACGAACTTCTGAGGGATCCCTCGGAAGAAGGGAAGGCCTGTAGGAGCCAGAGAGCCGAGGACGCCAGGAGAACAGGGTCACAGACACAAGTCAGAGGAGCTCGCTGGGCTCACAGAGACTCAAGAGGCAATCACGGAGCCTACATGGGTCTGCGTTAGGTCCTCGGCATGTGTGTTACAGGTCTAGCTGGTGTTTTTGTGGAACTCCTAACAGTAGGATTGGGGGTGTTTCTGACTCTTTTACATGCTCGTGGGACCTTTTCCTCTGGCTGGGCTGCCTTGTCCAACCTTGGTTTGAGGATGTGTGCCTAGTCTTATTATATTGTGTTATACCATGTTATCCCTTGGACGCCTGCTCTTTTCTGAAGAGAAACAGAGGACTGGAGCTGGAGAAAGAAAGGGACTGGGAAGAGTGGAGGGAGGGAAACTGTGTTAGGGATATACTGCATGAGAAGAATAAAAACATTTTAAAAAAATTAAAAAATGAGAATTGCCTACTGAGCACAAATTTTGCACACTTCCTCCATTTTGTAGAATAAAACTAACAAATATAGGACACATCCACAAGAATACAAATAAGACAAGAGTCTATATTCCTTTCTTTTACAGGTAGGGGTTATTTACATGTTTCAAACCTGAACAAAATGTCAGCCAACAGTCTAAATTCAACAATTACAATAAAATACGTTTAATTTTCCAAGTCTGATAGTAAGAAATGTTACATCTTTTAAAAGTTTTTTTTCCTTTTAAAAAAGTTGCAGCATGGTTGAATACAAAGAATATGGAAAAAACCATGTTGCAAGATCACCCAGTAGTATAAAATAACTTCTGTATTCAAGAATGCATCCTCAGAGTCACTAACATGATCCACCTCAGAGCAATGTTTCAGTATGCACCTCAGACACTGTATCTGTTGTATCTACTAGGAGCAGAGAGCTCTGTAACATCTGCAGTTTTTACTATCTTCTATACCCATACCACCCTCTCCTCCACATGCACCTCCATAACCTCTTCACCCAGACCTCACCTGCCTTGGCAACCTCCTCCACCACCCAACCACTTCCTCCTGACCCTGCTCCTCCTCCTCCTCCTCCTCCTCCACCCCAACCACACCTTCTTCCACTTTTTGTCTCTTCTGCCAAGGGGGCATTTCAGGGGGCGATGGTTCAATTTTGTTCAGCCATACTCCCATTGGGCACCCTTGTCTTCTCCTGGCTGATGCCACTGCTTGTCCTGATGATCTTAGATGGATCTTCATGGACAGCAATTAGACATGCCTACATGACTGTTGTCTTGGGCAACAAAGCATAGTGCTTGGGCTAGTAAGTTCTTGCTATGTTATCTGTTTTTACGCTCGCTCTATCCAACCATTCAAAAGACTGCACAGTCACATCCAATTGGTTCATTAACATCTGCTAGTGGCATTCATATTCACAGGAAAGAGCACCATTAATTCATTAATTCTTTCCAGTTTTTCTGCCTGTTCTGAACTTAAAGCAGCCTTTAGCAGTGGCTTTCCTGCATGGTTTTTCTGAACTTTCTTTGATTCCACTAGGTTCATCACGAGTGGACTGTCGGAGTGCTTGACTTAGGGACCCCAAGTTTAACACACACAACTTGAACTTCCTAAATTTCACTGTTTTTACTTGAGAATTTTTACATGTCTCCTTCTGTAATATCTATAAAGTTTGAAGTTCAAGCAGTCATCCTTCCTTGAGGGGCAGTATTTAGTATCTCCCTGAGTACCAAGTATGGAAGGCCATTTCTTTTTTCTTTCTTACTTTTTTTAAAAAACAAACTAACAAAAAAAAACCCTCACCTATTTCAAGCTGGAGGCTCTCTAGGTTATCTCTCTCAGGTGAAGTGATGCTTTCTTTCAGGCTGCCTAAGGACTTTGAGAGCCTAACCAAATGCAGAAATTCGCAAATTTAGGTGAAGACAGTGCACCTCTGCTTCGGAGAGCACCTGCTCCTCTAACAAGGGGCCTTATACTACAGGAGCTCCAGGTCTTGCACATCTCCCTGCATGCTAGTTTAGGCCAGAGCTCTTGGCCCAAAGCTGTTTGTCACTCTCACAGCTTATTCATCTTAGCAAACAAGCTTCCCTGGTAAAATGTACATCGAGGCCTCTTCCTCACTGTGTCCACCAATCACAGAAAGCCACATTCCCAAGAGGTCTAAAATCAGTATGTCCTCCATCTCGAAGCACCTATACAAACTCCTTGCATTCAAATCCCTAACCCTACACCATCTCTCGACTACTGTCTTCTAAGGCAGCAGGCTAAGGCTCTGACGGTGATGTTCTATCTCACTCTAAGAAGCAGCTTGGAGCAACAGGCTTTTTTGAAGACTTTTGGAGAGTTGGTAAGAGACCTAACCATAGCTTGTGAGATACAACTTGAAAAGAATGCTGTAATGTATCTCAAATCTTGTTTGCATCATAGTAAGAAGGTTGTTTTGTTTTTTTTTAATGAAAGAAAAAAAATCACATCATTTATTTACTGAGGCAGGTGGGTGGGATGGGCAGGAGTGCCACTGTGTGCATGTGGAAGCCAGAGTGAAGCCCAGGGGAGTCTGTTCTCTCCTTGAGCATGTGGGTGTGTGTGACAGAACTCAGGTCATCAGGTTTGATACAGACGCCTTTACCTACTGACCCATCTCACTGGCTTCTTTTTTTCTTTTTAATGATGTAACACAAAACATTGAGAAAAGCATTAGTGAAGTCAGTGGTGGTTCTGACACATCTAATCATTTGCCTAAATAGAGCTGTACAGTCCAGGCCATAACCCTGGTCTTGGACCTCCTACTGAACGAGTCCTTTTGACTAAGCCTAGGCATATCTAATATAGTCATTACAGGCTGGACATATGTGCCACTGACACATCAGATGCCTGATTCCTCCATGGCCACCGAGGCTAACCCATACCTAGGTACCACCACTGGATATGCACAGTGAAAAAACAAAATTATTTAAGACACAAGGAGACAGAACCTGTGGATTCCTTTCAGCTATCCTGGAATGAATCTAAGTCAACACAAATTTCAAACATAAATTAAACAAGTATAAAATAATGGATTTAACGGACCAATCCACCAAGAAATAAGAGACTATTACATATAAACATAAAACCAGTTCTACGCTGTGAAAAATACCCAAGATAGTTGTAAAACAGCAGAAAGAACACACAGCAGTATAGGGAGACCTCAGCTCATTTTCCAGATTTATTCCAGGAGAGAATTCAGTAAGTCATTTGACCTTCCTGAACCTTAACTTCTTCATAAGTCAGGTATATAACTGGCAAATGACCATAAACTCTAGTACTCGAGTTAAATTAGAGATGAAAAGCCATTGTTTACCATGTCTTGCTTGGTTTTGTTTGTTTTGTCAACTGCTTACCTCCAGCTGAGCTTTCTCTGAAGTAGACCGCCCTAAAGGAAACAAAAAGTCACAATCATACAAATATTTCATTTTAGATCATGACCTCGTTCTATACAGAGGCTACCAGACTTTACGGAGTTCTCATTTAGCAGGTTGAATGAAGGATATGACTATTCCTACAGTGACAGCATTCTGTAGCAGGCTTGCCATTTCTACAGCATTCTAGGAAGGAAATAAACAACAGCCTGAGCACTTTTATTTTGGTCAGAAAGTACACTGCCTATCTTTGTTGGAATGGATCACTCAAAAATAGATGCTACACAATTTGCAACAAGCCAGTCAACTTCGAAACTCTAAAAGCCTTACTTCATAGTTTGTGCCGAAGTCAGATCTTTCCTGAGAAACTGGCTAACTCAAAGAAATGGCAATGGGACTTAACGATTGTTTTTAGGTGCCCTGTCAATTCTCACAATATCTGTGGCACAGATGACTTTTTGCCTTTTGACTGATAGTATAGATACACTAAAGTAGATGATTTATTTTTTAATTGCATTCTGTTGAATGAATTTTCAGAATAGAAAAGAATATATAAAAATCCACTCAGATTAAAAAAAGAAAAAAAAGGAGCAGCACAGACCACCTTGACGCCATTATGGAATTTCAGAGACATGTGATGGTGTCTTACCCTTGCTTTCTTGAGCAACGTTTTTCGTAATTTCAGGATCATTCTTTAGGTTAATTCTTCTTGGTGTTTTTGCTAGTTCTAAAGCTGTAATTGGGGGTGGGGAGAGAAGCACTTTTATTGAACAGCAGATACAGTGGGAAGTAGTTTTCATTTATATGAATTCTTTACAACAAAACTTGCGTATTACTGTAATCAGGAAGATAGATAATTCTAACTGCATTATGAGTACTGCTTTAAGAAAAAAAACTTTTTAAGTTGTCTTCCTAGCATCATGTTTTCACCTTAAAAAATACATTTGCTCATTTGTGTATGTGTGGGGGGGGGGATATGCATGCCACAGTGTATATTTTGAAGTCAGAGAAGTCCGTTCTTTCCAAAATGTGGGTCCTAGGGATCAAATTCAGGTTGCCACATTCCATGGCAACTGCCTTTACCTGCTGAGCCATCTAACCCCTTCCTAGCATCTAAATCTCCCAACTTTGCACAATGTTCTCAAACAGCAAAACAGAAATAATTATTTGCATCTTTTCCAACAGCTTATACTCCACTGTTGTTGTATGCCTACGAGTGGACTCACCAAGAGAGACACGGAGGCAAAACAGGTAGCTTCCCAGATTAGCCAAGCTTGGCAGGCAGAACAATGAAGCAGCAACTGTCCTTTATTTTTACTGGCTAGCAAGGGCCAAAGAATATGCTATATTCCTCATCTCCTCGGTAGTGGGCTGTTTCCTTGGCAGTGGAAACTTAAAGCAACTAAGGTGGAGTCTGCATGTAAAATGGAGGCACTCTTGTCACAAGGCCTCAACATTGACACATGCCTTTAATCCCAGCACTCAGGAGGCAGCAGCAGGTGGATCTCTGAGACCAAGGCCTGTTCTATGTAGTGAGTTCCAGCCCAGTTAGGCTACTTAGCAAGACCTTGTCTGGGAAAACAACAACAACAACAAAACTTTTTATTTAAAAAGATGGTTCTAATTTCCAGACTACCTAATGATAACTGTCCTGCTAGATTATAAATTCTGTATGAGAGTAAAGATTTGGGCAGTTTTTGTTTTTATTTTTGTTTTGTCTACTGTGTATTCCCAGTACCTACTTCAGCTCTCTTACCCTTGATAGATATCACTGTATAAAAGACATTTTATCGTTTCACTAACTCAGGGAAATAAGGCACGTGAAGGGAGAAGCCTATTGTGGTCCAACCCAGCGGAGGCTGTCCAGGTCATGCGCTACTGTTGCCTCTTGGCCCTGAGTGTCTCCAGCCAAGTGTCTTCCAAGGACATTAGTGTCACCACACCCTATCAGAAGCAGGTGAGCCCGCAAGGACTCTGCCTTGTTATACACAGCCACTATGGCCCCTGTTCCTTGATTTGGGAAGGGCAGAAACAAGCTCATTTTGAACACTAGCTGGTTTCCAAAGAAGCAGGATCATGTTTGAGTGATTGCTAGAGATAAGAAATTGGTAAACCTTATAGCTCATGGCCAGTATTAAGCAGCCACCTATCTTACTATAGCCATTCCTGAGCATTATTTTTTTTTTGATTGACATATACAACTACAAATAGCATATCAACATGGGCCCAAAATCATATCGGTCACATCCAACGTGAAGACAAGGAAGAAGAGAAACCCCAGACTGGCAGAGTCCAGTGAAGTATGCTCGGAGCAGTTTCCACCCAAAGAACAGAGATTAAGGTATTAATAAAAGGAAAGCTCTATAAGAGAGAGTTGTGAATGAGGAAGAAGCTCCAAAGTGTGAGCCATGTGTCAGACAAATGTTTTAGATGAACTTTCATGGTGAAAACAAGAGTTCAGCTGGGAGCAGAAGAAAGCAAGGCTCTATAGCTGCGTTGTATGTGTGTGAAGCTCAAGATGCTGTGTATGAGGTCTATGGATAAGGGTGTGTGTTTACCCGCAGTGGTGATGCAGAGAACCCCAGACTGGCAGAATGTTTCAGCCAGAGATTCTTCTCACTGGCCCAGGACTCCCCTGCTGTTGTGGAAGAGAAGTTCACTTTTAGTTGTTTGAAACAGTTTTGTGCACTGTGGGTGAGGGGCTGCCTAGGTCTTTGAGTTTATATTGTCTGATGGTGTTGGATTTCTGTGGGGGGTGTTGGATTGCTTATGATCTCTGCCCTTGAGGAGTTCTGACTCAATAAAAAGACCTGAGCTGAGACACTCGAGGTTCCATTTTGAGTATTTCACTGGCCATGTCGGTGGTTCCCCCTGCTGAGGTCTGGCAGAGTTTACACCTATGAAAATGACTCCTTGTCTTCTTTGCTGAGTCACCACAGCAGTTCACTACTACACTCCTCCCACTACTTTTTTCCCTTGACATGTTTGTTTTTTCTCTCTCCACTTCTTTTATTCGTTTGAGAAACAGTCTAATTATGCAGCTCTGGCTGTCCTGGAACTCACTATATGGATCAGACAGGCCTTGAACTCACAGAGATTCACCTGCCTCTGCCTCCCGAGTGCTGGGATTAAAGATGCGCACTATGCCTGGCTCTCCTTCCTTTTCATATCATATATATTGTAGCCACAACCGCTTTAGGTATGCAAGGGAAATAAGCTAGGATCTAAAATCCAAGTGAAAACTGTATGTATCAAAAATTATATTTTTAAATTCTTAAATTTTCTATGAAGTGTGCTGTTCTTATGTCTAAAACTCATTATTACACATATGAACAATGCATAAAATATAATTCAGTGTTGAACACATAGCTGTTTCTTTGATTAAGAACCAGATGAAACAGTTGGCTTTCAGGTGACACTTTAAATAAAACATCTAATCTTCAACTTGACAGTGCTTATGTTCTCATGCTGTGACAAGTATGTAGAAAATTAGCCTACATGAGGGAATAGATTTATCATCCCCAAATTTAAGACTCTTACAAAGGTGCATATGAACCACATTATCTTTCTTTTATTCTTTTTAAAATTTATTTTCACCGGGAAGTGGTAGCTCTTGCCTTTAATCCCAGAACTCAGGAAGGCAGAAACAGGCAGATCCCTGCGAGGCTATCCTGGTCTACAGAGCAAGTTCCAAGACAGCCAGGGATATACAGAGAAACCCTGTCTTGAAAAACAAGAACAAAACAGACAAGACTTATGCTCATCATTTTTACTCATGTGTGTGTGAGTGTAGGACCCCATAGTGGCCAGGGGCAGACATCTGGAGGCTGGAGTTCCGGGGCTGTACGCTACCTGATTCAGGCGCTGGGAACAAAGCTGGGACCTCTGCAAAGGTAGAGCATGCTTTTAACAGCTGCAGCCTGTGCTTTGCATTCTTTAAATGGAGAAAGTATGGCTGTATTTAAATGTAATCCATTTTTACCATCTGATCTTGAGATTTAGCTAAGACATTCACAAGCTCCACGAGCACTTCTTTTTCTAAATTTCCTGGTCTGTAAAGTATCTGTTGTTGCTATTATAGTTTGTTTTTATGGTCTTATCTTTTTAAGACTTCCTTTGATTTTGTTCAGAGAAGCTTCTTTCTGCAGTGGACAGCAGTTACAGCAGAGATTCCTAAGTGGCCTAAGTACTAAGAATCAGTGACTGATGAATGCTCAGCCATAAAGGTATCACCACCTGCAAGGCTCAGGCAACATCTGTGAAGAGGGAGCAGAAAGAAGCTAAGAGCTGGAGGAAAGGGGCCGCGGGAGGGTGGCGCAGTGCTGTCTCCATGTGTCACAGAGGTACTGCCTGGACTCTCAGCAGAAGTGATTATGTCCACATGACCAACACAAAATTGAACCTATAATATTCTGTCATGAAGGAATTAGGAGCTCAAAAGGTTCTGACTCTTCTTGAGGATTTATAGGCAGTTAAGAATTGTTAGTGTGGAAAGCTCACATGGCCCCATCTTTCCCTGAGAATCTATTAGGGAGGAAGAGACTTTTTTTTTTTCTAGTGCTGTAGCCATTGTTAAGTTGCCCAGTCTTCCATTAATAATCCATCAATCATGTAAATAATCTTAATTATATTCATTTAGAGGGAGAAAGGGAGTGAGGGAAAGGGGAGGGAGAAACAAAGAGAGATTGATTAAAGTAGAAGGGGGACTAATCTGGAAAAGGGGGAATCAGCAGGAGTGGGAAGGGATAAGAAAGGATAATGTGGGTGGTGGAATATGATAAACATGTATATAAATGTCATAACGAAACCCATTATCATGTATAATCATGTATGCTTAGAAAAGCTTAGAAACAAATTTTATCTTGGTATCATTTCTCTGCTTGGACCCCACTGACACTGTCTTTCTTGGATCCCTCCAGTTCTGATGATTATACCATCTTTTCTTCAATGTCCTCCTCTGCAGAGCTCTAGGCATGCCTACGGCTCAGTCTAGCCTCTCTAGAAAAACTGACATTTTGGATTAAAAGGCTCTGATCCACAGGATGGGGAAAAAAACTATCAACAAAATGTCACAGAAGTTCACACAATTAGCTGAGATAATTTTGGTTTTACATTGAAATAAAAATAATTTTTTTTAAGGCAAGCTTTTGATATTCTTCTAGGTTAGCCTACAAGTCTCTTGGTCTTCCTGCTTCGGCCTCCTAAGTAGCTGGAATTACAGGTATATGCCACCACCTCAGCTTTGTACCTGGTATTAAGTAACTATTAAATGCCAGGAAACAGTGAAAAGGGAAGTAAAACAGTTTTTGTTTGTTTAGAGACAGGGCCTCATATCGTTCAGACTGGGTTCAAGCTTACTCTGCAGCTGAGAATAGCCTTGAACCTGTGATCTTCCTGAGTGCTATGGTCACAGGGATGCACTGCTGTACTTGCTTAGTAAAATAAGGATTTAAGAGGAGAGAACGAGACAATCCCCAGTGTATGGCTAGAGAGGCGATGCCTCTTGGCTGACTGGACCTCAACGTGTGTAATAACCTGTATGGAGCACAATGTACAATGGCCGGCGCCACCATCTTCCCCTGCACCCTCCTTCTGTATCCCACACTCTAATCCAGAACACTCTGCCCATCAAATGCTCACTCCAGAAATCACAGGCCATTCCGGAGCCGTGTCCTGCCGACCATGGCCTACTCTTGGGCTCTAGTCCATCAGAGCTCTCACGCGCATTCTGGCTCTACCATGCCTATATGTACTCCAAGAAACACCAGTTCACACTGCAGCAAGCACCTTCTCAGTTACGAATCTGCTCAGGTAGCATCCGTCCTCAAAAGCATCCAACGGCTGGCCCTGCAAGATGGCTCAGTGTGTACAGATATTGAGACCAAGCTGGATGACCTGAGCTGACTTGTAGGACCCACGCTACAGAAAGAAACAACTCCAACAGGCTGTCCTCTAACCTACACATACCTGCCGTACTACATGTGCCCATACACATGCTCATGCACAGCCATAAACAAATAAATGAAGCTATCAAAAAGGAACACCATGCAATGACTTTTCAACCAGAGAAGAAACATATGCACCCTTGCTTGATAGACAGGCCTTCTTTTATCTCTCCCCTAGACTCTATTATCTATTATCTCCATAGACTCTATTCTCCAATTCATGTTCTAGCCAGACCTGGTAATTTCCAGGAGCGTAAACAGATCATCTTTTTCAATTCAGTGTCCCTTTCCTCCTGTGTTCTTGACAAATTTCCAATAACTCTTCAATAACTGGCACTGCCACCTTCCATGATCCAACCCCAAAGAATGTCCTTTTACTTTGAGCAACCACTATAGCTTATACGGAGGCTAGGTAGGAATAGAATGGTACAGGCGTTGAAATCTGCCTTGCTCTGCCATGCATGTGATTTTATTGCACATTATAGGTTCCCCCAGATAGACAGGTGGATGCATATATTAGGCACTGCACCCATCCTGGCATACAGTACTTGGTCAATAATAACTTCTATCATTATTATATAAAGGACTGGGTTTTTTTAAAGTCTTTCAACTTGTGACACTCCTGTCTCTATGTCCAGAATGCTGGAATTGTAGGTGTATATGACATCAGAACAGCTGATGACATCATTCTTTAAGGAAGTGCCTCATTCCCTAAATTCTAAGGACCATTTATGTCACCATGTCACCATTCTTTTAGGGAATATAGTAAGACAATAATCATGAGAATGTGGTGTTGAGTCTACAGTGACTACAGAAAAACAGAAAAGTAACATACCTAACTTAGCCATCTCTTCAGAGTGTTTTCTATGTTGAAAAGAATAAACTTTATTCCCGCCATCAACAGCAGAGCCATTTTTCAAGGATTCTGAAGAAGAAAATGTAACATGCACTGAGAAAAAAGCAACAAGGTTAAGAAAAACATAAAACTGTAAATAGCTAAAATCTAAAATGTCATACCTGTCATAAAATTTCACCAACAGATATTTATGTAACATGTGTGTGTGTGTATGTGTGCTGATTTTGTTTATTTAAATTTTAACATAAAAAACATGCTATTTAAAGATACAATGATTTTTCTACAGACTGGAGAGATTAATAGACTACAAAAATTAAACCCAGTAGGTGAAACTGTGAGGACTAAATATGTATGTAAAGGCTATCTTCACTAGTTTTCTGTTACTCTAGTAAAATAAAATCCCTGGGAGTTGGAGAGATGGGTCAGTGGTTAAGAATGCTTCCCCCTCTTCTAGAGGATCCAAGTTCAGTTCCCAGCGCCTGCATCAGGTAGCCCACAGAAGATCCAATGCTCTCTGCAGGCCCATGGACACATGCACATACACATAAATAAGATAAAATCTTAAAAAATAGCCAGGGGGTGGTAGCGCATGCCTTTAATCCCAGCACTCGGGAGGCAGAGACAGCCAGCCTGATCTGCAGAGTGACTTTCAGGACAGCCAGAGTTACAACAGAGAAATCCTGTCTCAAAAAAAAATAAATAAAATAAAGTAAAAAAAAAAACACTAAAAAATGCTGAAAAACATAGGAAAAGCTTCCTGAAGTACAAGAAAATTAAAGCTAGGGGGTCACATGTATATTGGGTGTTGATCTTCCGGGCCAGTCAGGACCTGTGTGTAGGGGGTGCGGGAGGGGGGATTGGGGTCTTGTGGCAAAGCCTTGCCCTTGGTTTTTAACTTCATCAGGACATACTATCTGCTAGAAGTATTCTTATATGGAAAAACAATTTTTAATTAAAAAAAAGAAAACAACTTTGTCTTGTTGTCTTCTAAAAAACCAGGTCATTTAACACTGGAAACAACACCATAAGAAGCATTATCATGCCATGCAGTGGTGGCACATGCTTTTCTTCCCAGCACTCAGGTGGCAGAGGCAGGCGGATCTCTGTGAGTTTAAGGCCAGCCTGGTCTACAGAGTGAGTTCCAGGGAAAGCACTGCCCATTGATATAAAGGTCTTAATCGCTAAATGAAACCTCCACACCTCTAGCTAGCAAGCTGATGTCATTTTACAGGTAAAGAGGAGACCCAGGGCAAGGTATTTTCTTATCTGGTGCTTAGGCTGAGAGTGGAACAATAAAAAGTTCCTTCATTAGCAATAATACAATCAAATGCTTTCAACAATAAGATCTCAATGGGCAAGACAAAATTTGAACAACTGCTCCATGCCTGGGTATTGGGTAGACAATTACCACAATTACTGGTACTCCAAACAAGCATTCTTTCTGTATTCAAGAAAGCTGCAGCCCTTCTACACCCAGAAAACTGGTTCTAACAAATAAGGAAGGTGACCTTCTGACAGCAGCTCCTGCTGACAAATACAGAAGCTGTTCAAAGTTCCTATTACTGCACAGAAGTGCATGCGGCTTTACAATATTTGATAGTAAGTTTAAATATCCCACTACAACAAACCAACAAAAACACTGTGGGTATGCCTAGATGAGAGCAACACTATGTCCTTGAATTCTCCTGTTTCTATAGAGGACTAAGGTGTTAGTCACAACAAGGTGACCAAATTTGTAAAGTGATTTTCAAAATTAAAAAAAACATAAATAGCCAGTCAGAAGTGGAGCATGCCTTTAACCCCAGCACTAGGGAAGCAGAGGCAGGTGGACCTCTGTGAATTCGAGGCCAATCTGGTCTACAAATCAAGTTCCAGGACAGCCAGGGCTGTTACACAGAGAAATCCTGTCTTGAAACACAAAACAAAACAACAACAACAACACACACACACACAAAAAAAAAAAAAAACCCCACAAAAAATCTGTTTCTTATCTCCATGAAGTGAACATCTCTCCTTTACACATGCTACCAACCCCATGATGATCTGCCCAACAGCACCAGACCAAGAAACCATGGACTGAGTCTTGCCCAATAGCATGGTCCCAAGAAACCACAGGTTGAATCCTCTGAATCAGTGAACTACAATAAATGTTTTCTCCTCTAAAATATTATACATGCCTATAATCCCAACTACTCAGGAAGCTGAGTAGGAAAAGTCACAGACCAAGGATTGGTTACTTGTCTTTTTTATTTTGTTGGGTGCTGGAGAGATGGCTTAGTGATTAGCATACTGCTCTTGTAGAAGACCTGAATTCAGTTCTCAGTACTACTTTGGGATGCTCACAATCATCTATAATCCCAGCTCACACCCTCTTCTGGCCTCCAAAGGTACCTGCACTCATGCTCACATTGACTTACACACACACACACACACACACACACACACACACACACACACACACGCACATACACAGTTAAAAAAAATTAAACCTTAAAAAATGCAATAAAAACAAACAACTCAAACAGAATGCTTTTAGATTTAACACACAATTATGGTATACCATTTTCTAGCCTACTATGCTATTTTTGTGCATATTGAAAGCAGTTCTTCCCACTAGCCAAAAGCTGAGTGTTTGTTATCCCCCTTGATTACCTTGAATATTTCTTCCCAAAACTTCCACATAGTTCTGATCCTTTAAGACTTCCTGGTCATTTTTCTCCAATTCACATTCTGGTTTCTTTATTGTTTTCTGGGGATTGACCAAAACCTGAGCTTTCTCCTTCTTTAACTTAGTTCCTATAAAAACATATAAACAATTAGAATATAAGAGGTGTGAATTCTTTCTAAATATTACATTAGAGCCATCCAGATGGCTGAGGGTAAAATGTGCATATGCCAGCCTGACAGAATGCATAGTGGAAGGACAGAACCAATTCCAGAGAGTTGTCTGTCCTCTGACCACCACATGCATGTTACATATATGTTAGTAGACAAACTACACTAAATGCATGATCAGCGCATAAAGCTGCGGGGGAAGTCAATGTTTTCTCTTTCATTAAAACTACTAAATCAGATGTTAGAGAGCTAGCTTAGGAGTTAAGAGTACTTGCTGCCCTAGTTGAGGATCTAGCTTCAGTTCCTAGCACCCACAAGGCAGCTCACAACTATCTGCAATTCTAGCCCTAAGGTATCCAATGTATTGGACTCCATAGGCACCAGGCACACATGTGGTACACAGATATACAGGCAGGCAAAAAATAAACAGTAAGAAAAAAAAAATGTATGCAATTAAGTTAAGTGTGTGCACACGTATGCAAGGACACACGCACATTGAACACCTTGAAAATGTTATTTAGGGTCAATGAGTAGCTATTATTTTCAACTACTACTAAGCATTTCATTTTGCATAAGGCTTTATATTGACTTTCAATTAAATATCAAAAGAAGTAAACTAAAACTCCGAGAAGATGTATCTAGTCTTACTAGATTGAATACTGTGCATTATGTTTTTAAGAATAACGTGATCCATAAGGTGACCAAATCTGTACAACTGTACAATCACACGTACCTCCTTCTCTATCAAAAATGTGATTGAGAACATCATCATCTCCCACAAATCGAACATACAGCCCCTTAGCTTCCTTTAACTGCAGTGTGCTCATCGTGGCCAACCTAAAAAAAATCAACAAGTCAATGTGATGAAGAATACACACCAATGGCCAAGTTAAATTTATTTAAAATTTTTAAAGGTAAGAATATACTATGTACTGTTCTATTAGTATGTCCCTCACTGATGGCTTGTGATTGGGACATGTAAGACAAGACCTTTCCTTCCCAACTTGCTTTTGGTCTTTACCACAGCAAGAGGAAATCAAAATAGAACATGCTCTCCCAAATCTGTTTTTGCCTTTTCTTCTGACAAAAACAAAACAAAAAAACCCCAAAACAAAACCTAATGACCATCTCTCACAACCCATTTATTACACACAGAGAGTTAAGTGTTGCTAAATTCTTATTTAATAACCAGCACAATTAAATGGCTTTTTCTTTTTCACTTACCTTGTAAGGTGCTATGCATTCTGCAGCTTGAAATTTCAGACACCTGTAATTAGAAGTCAGTCAAGGTCAGCTAGTAGGTAAGGGAAACAACGAGGGTACCCCTCTCCGCCAAAGCCAAGAGTTTTTACTAACATCACATGTGGATAATTGTTCTCAAGAAGCTAAAACTACCATGATGGCACAAAGAGGACAAAATAGTAACAGGCTAAAGAACCCAAGATTGAGAAAAACATCTAGACTGGCAAGAGGCAGGTCAGAGGAGAAAGCTAAGCACTCTCTATGAACTACATATAGTTCTCAGTACTTTGTTTTCTGTTGGAGTGAAAGAGGGTCTTGTTATGTAGCCAAGGATGGCCTTGAACTCACAATCACTCTGCTTCTGGCTCTCAAGTGCTGGCATCACAGGTAAGTGTCACCACATCCAGTTCTTTACACTTATTTCAATCTAACCTTTAGAGCTCAAAGAGGTCATACTTTGTAGGGAAAAATCATAAATATTTCATCCATAAAATAAAAACCACATCTAGTAAAGTATGTTCTTCTTGGACTATTTTATAATCAGAATGCTGCTTTCTACTCTAGAGAACCTGAGCATATGGGACAAAATGTGTAATGTATTTATTCAATATCTGTATGAAGAAACTAACAATTTATACTTGAATAAAAAGTTTTATCTTTTTTTTTTTTTTTTTTGCAGGGACTATATGTGAGATACAGTGTCAAGTACCTTTAGCTACACCAGAAACATTTATAAGTAACAGTCAAGTACAAATTTGTGTATATGTACAGTTTGTAAACTGTCAGTTAAATATTAACTAACTCACCAAAATTCACGAAATTAGAAACCCAGTTTTGACTGATTCCCAAACTCCTGATCACTTGATTATGTAGCTTATCCCTTTTTCATTTATCTTGTAAAGCATTCCTGCCACTGAATAAAAATCTTACCCTAATTGATTGTTCTCTCTGAAAACTACTCATAAACATGTCATCATTTTCCTATGTGAATTTCAGACACCCAAAGGCCTCTACTGTTCCTTTAAGGTTCAAGATCATCAAGTTAAACAATACTAGAACTATCAAGCACACATTAAAGGTTGTCAGATTCAGCATAACCTCATAATTTATAATCATATATAGTTGAATTTTAGTTATGTGGTACAACCTTCTCAGTGACAGTGAACAAATGAACTGAAATACATGGTAAACTATACATGCAAATAACTTTTGGCTTAGCTGGATGTGGGGCTTCATGCCTATAGTCTCAACCCCTTTGGCAGTAAGGAAGACCTAGTCTTATAAAACAAAATATTTGACTCTAAACTTCAAGGCAATGAGAAAGTGGGGGGGGGTGGATAAGACTGTTATATATTTCTCATTAGCAAAAGCTAAAAAATTCTTGGGAGTAAATTTTCAAGAACTTTTCTAAAAATATTCCAGGCAACTAAACATCACAGCAATTTCCCTATGATGGTTTAGTGTATGCATACAAGTCTGAGGTCAGAGGATGAACTCAAGTGTCCCACTCCTCAGGAGTCATCCATCTTATTTTTTGAGGCCCAACACAAAATTGAAAACTTATATAAACATTATGAGTTATTTTTGCAATCTTTATTGTAACCAGATAGTGATATTCTCAGCCACCAACATTGTGGATGACAGCAGCATTGTATCGAGACGTCTCAAACGGCCGGATACGCCTGCTCTAAGTAGTCTCACTCAGCCTTGTTTGTACCCAAATGCAATCATACAACATAATCTGGGTTTTGGTTTGTTTGATTGGTTGGTTGGTTTTGGTTTTTCGAGACAGGGTTTCCCTGTGTAGCCCTGGCTGTCTTAAAACTCTGTGTAGACCAGGCTAGCCTCAAAGTCAAGACTTCCACCTCTCTGCCCCTCCCAGTACTGAGATAAAAGGCACATGCCACCACAGCCCGGCTAACATTGTTTTTGAGTTTTAGATATCTATCTTATGTAGTACAAAGAAAATCATCCCAAGTGAAATTTCTACCAAGATCCCATGAGAGAACGTTACTTTTTTTTCTCTTCCAAGAATTGCTGAGAAAAACACTAGTTAACAAATAAACAGTAAAATATGGATATGGGGGGGCGGACCAGACAACTCAGTGGATAAAAACACTTGTCCCAAAAGCATCATGATGGGAGCTGAGATCCCTGAAGCGTTGTAAAAGTTGAAGGGCTCTCAGAACAGGGGAGGTGGAGAATGGGGAAGGTGGAGGGAAGCTGGGCTAACCAAACCAGCAAAGGTTTCAGTAAGACACCCAGCCTCAGTAAGCAACGCGCAAAGCAATGGAGACAGACATCTAAAGTTAACCTCTGCCCTCCACGCACGACCTGCACCGCACGCCCACAACCAACCAAAGAAATACAGACATTCACAGGGAGCTTCCGTGGTGTCAGAAGTCAACTCTTCATAGCCGACTACGAGGCAGTACAGCAGCACCAGGTGTTGGCAGCAACACGTTTTCCTCGGGGGGCGAACACATTTACAAGTACTGTCCCAAGGCGACTGCTGAGCTGGGGCGCCCGGCAGGGATGGCAGTGCAGGCTCCAGCAGCCGCCCATCCGTGACCCCAAGGCCGGGCTCCTGCAGTTCCTCTGGCTGAGCACTTTACTACTGTGGTCACGGGATCTTACAACCCTCCTTTCAACCAGAGTTAGCCCGGAGGCAGGCACTGCGTGCACGGGAGACCGCCCGCCACAGAGCCAGCCACAGAGCCAGCGGGCGCGGCCTTCGCGGAAAGCGCCTCTCGCGGGGAGGCACCGAGTGGCTGCGCCCGCACGGCCAGCACGGTCCGCACCGCCCGCACCGCCCGCACCGCCCGCACGGCCAGCATCGCCCGCACGGCCAGCACGGCCAGCACGGTCCGCACCGCCCGCACCGCCCGCACCGCCCGCACGGCCCGCACCGCCCGCACGGCCCACACCGCCCGCACGGCCAGCACGGTCCGCACGGCCAGCACGGCCAGCACGGTCCGCACGGCCCACACGGCCAGCACGGTCCGCACCGCCCGCACCGCCCGCACCGCCCGCACGGCCCGCACCGCCCGCACGGCCAGCACGGTCCGCACCGCCCGCACGGCCAGCACGGTCCGCACCGCCCGCACGGCCAGCACGGTCCGCACCGCCCGCACGGCCCGCACGGTCCGCACCGCCCGCACCGCCCTCACGGCCCGCACCGCCCGCACGGCCAGCACGGTCCGCACCGCCCGCACGGCCAGCACGGTCCGCACCGCCCGCACGGCCAGCACGGTCCGCACCGCCCGCACGGCCAGCACGGTCCGCACCGCCCGCACCGCCCTCACGGCCCGCACCGCCCGCACCGCCCGCACGGTCCGCACCGCCCGCACGGCCAGCACGGTCCGCACGGTCCGCACCGCCCGCACGGCCCGCACGGTCCGCACCGCCCGCACGGCCAGCACGGTCCGCACCGCCCGCACCGCCCTCACGGCCCGCACCGCCCGCACGGCCCGCACGGTCCGCACCGCCCGCACGGCCAGCACGGCCAGCATCGCCCGCACCGCCCGCACGGCCCGCACCGCCCTCACGGCCCGCACGGCCCGCACCGCCCGCACGGCCCGCACCGCCCGCACGGCCAGCATCGCCCGCACCGCCCGCACGGCCCGCACCGCCCTCACGGCCCGCACGGTCCGCACCGCCCGCACCGCCCGCACGGCCCGCACCGCCCGCACGGCCCGCACGGCCGGCACCGCCCGCACCGCCCGCACGGCCCGCACCGCCCGCACGGCCCGCACGGCCCGCACCGCCCGCACGGCCCGGCCTGGCTCCGCGGCCACGGCAGGGGCGCACCCGCACTCACCTCACGGGTCCGGAGCTGGCGAGGGGAAGAACGGCCGCCAAGCCCACACGCACGCCGCAGGGTCCCCACGGAGCCGCAGAGGGAGGCCGACTGCTCCGGAGAGCCCGAACGGCGCGAGCCGCAGCCCGGAGCTCCTCCCGGACCGGACCGGACCGGAGGAGACCAGTGAGAAGCGGGGTCGGCCTGAGTCCTGCCGACACGGAGCGGAGGGCTTCGCTCTGCCGGAAAGCAGCTCTCAAACTGGGTTCCGGGTCTTTCCTCTTCCTCCCACTTCCGTTTCCGGGGGGAGGGACCATACGCGCAGCGACCATTCGCGCGGCGGGCGGATCTCCCCGGCGGAGACCTAAGTGTGACGTTCCCGGTTGTACGATTGATTGTTTATGGCAGGCTTGGTGTTTCTGTTAGTTTAACTACCCAGAGGAGAAAGATAAGGAAAATGGATTCGCTTCAAGGACCACACAACACCTCGTTTCGTTTGACGCAAAGGGCTCTCGGGGGGGGGGGGGCAGAGCGCGACCGTGAAAATCGGATCACACGACTATTGGAGAAACAGGTGGGAAGCGGGTGGGCGTGGGAGGGTTATAGAGAGAAAACGAGGAAA
The DNA here is from genome assembly GCA_026225945.1 of Cricetomys ansorgei. Lineage (NCBI taxonomy): Eukaryota > Metazoa > Chordata > Mammalia > Rodentia > Nesomyidae > Cricetomys > Cricetomys ansorgei. Next base: position 566,828 of record JAMJFZ010001562.1, on the reverse strand, counting down.
AGAAATGAGCCGGCTGGGATATATGACGGTATTTGCTCACAGGAATGCGTCATTTAGACCCAGCGGTAAGGACACGACATTCGGTCAGACTAAAGCTACCTCTGTCCTTGGTAACTGAATGAGAAGATACTGCTCCGACGATATCGGGGAAAGTGCTGCAATGAGGCAGCTGTAGACTTACTGAGTGCGGAGAGCCCGGGCCTTCGAGCTGTGAGGCCCTCAGCGTTAGGACTTTTGCAACAGAAGGGCGAACACCACGCAACTGGATCTTGCGAGAGGTTTTATTGGGGTCGGGTGAGACAAAGTGTCCATCACCAAGCCAGGCGGGTAGAGAGATGCGGGTTAGGTCTTCCAGACCATATGATGGGGGAGAAGGAGCATGCGCATAGGAGAGTGTGAGAGTTGGAGGAGCTCCAAGGAACAAGGTTCTGGAATGTGGCCAAGTGACTGGGTGGTTCTTAGGATGCATAATATTCTTCCCTTGTGTTTATTATAAAAGGCAAGGAAATAGGAGAGGGAGACAGGTGAGGTAGGAATGGAGGCAGAGGTGCACTCTTCAGGCTGCTTCCTGCTGTCTGCGGGCGTCATCTCCCAGATAGTGTTGATCCTTACCATAAATGTAGGAGTCGGATAATAGGGAAACTGTTCGCTAATCATTAACCATGTACTGTTACTATTGTGTGCTATTCCTGTAACCACGATTTGCTGTGCAGCCACAGAAATGTGGCTGTAATTTTACCTGGCTTGGTAAACTCTGGTAAACTCTGGTAAACTCTGGTAAACTATTACATAAGAATTATTGCTCTGGGGTTATGATGTAAAAGAGAAAAAAAGTTTCTTGTCACTTGTGAAATTCTAAGAAAATATGTTTTGTGAAAATGAGAGTTTTCCCTCACCCCATTATATATCCACCAAGTAAAAACTTCTCATGCAAGGAAAATAACCTCATGACTACAAATCACAATTTCACATCTACTTCACACACATAGATTAAGCCACACCCAATTAACTATCTGCTTTTTCCCATACACTCATGAAGAAAAAACAGGTTGATTAATCAGAAAAGTCCCAAGTTATTTTTTATCTAACTTATTTGGAAAAGGTGGGTCTGTCTGATTCCACAATCTTCATAGGTCTGAGTTCTTGAGGTGCACTGCCAAAGTATCTAAGGACTCCAGAAACATAGTTGTTTCCTTTGATCATTGATCTGTCTTTTACAAATATTCCTGAACCATAATGCTTGAAAGCTATTTGATCTCATTACCCTTCTCTAGTAAATCCTGTAACCAGGTGAAAAGAAGGCCCTTCAAATTTTTTTCCTATTTCTTTAATCTTATAAAAACATCTGGCAGTACCTAAGTCATTTCTTTTATCTCTATCTAACCACCTGTCTCTGAACTTTGAGAAAGTTCAGCAGGGTCATTTGTCCCACTGGACAACATTGCCCTGAACGTAACCCTTGTTCAGGGGGTCATCACTGCTGGTACTAGTTACAGCTTTATTGTCAAAATCATCACTGTTGTTTTAAGTTATAGTTACATTGCTCTGCGAAGGTTTAGTAATTATATGAAATTCATACCATAGAATGTACAAGGAAAGCATGACAGAGGCCACCACTGTCAGACTCCACAGCAGCAAATCTCTTGGGGCATTGCCTCTCTGAGATACCTTCATTGGAGCTGTGCAAGCAATGAGCTGTCTAGCCTTGTTAACTCCAGCCTTTCCCTGCTTCAAATTATGTAAAAGGAGTGTATGAACTTCTCTCTGGACAGAGCAAATTGCAGATCTAAACGTCTGAAGATGACTGGAAGGAGACACAAAAGTAAAATGACCACTCCTATAATACGTCCTAAATTTATGAGAAAACTCCATAAAGAATTGTCCTTAAAGTTTTTAACTGAAGTAATAAGAGAACTGGCTACTTATTGTGTTGTAGAAGCTTGTAGTCTAGCATGATTGACAGCACTAATCTGAGAATGGAGAGTGTTCATGTTAATAGAGCTCAGAACTATTCCAGACACCTCTCAAGTGAGCTTGGACTTGTTCCCAAGACATATCTGAAGGCATAGGAGTAATACAAAGCCATTAAGAACTAGCATGACAGGAAGTAGGATTTGTGATTATGATGTGATTTCTTCTTCTGTAGAGGATATTGTTTAAAAGGTACGTTAAGTGTATGGGAAAATAATAGGAAAAAGGAAGCTTATAAGATGTATGAGTGAGATGTATGTTGGAGCTCGGCTTCTACAAAAAAAAAAAAAAAAAAAAAAAAAAAGACGGAAGCCTGCAAGATGTATGGGTAAGATCTATGTGTGTTGGAGCTTTGCTTTTTTCATAAGGAAGAGGAAGCTTACAAGATGGGTATGGGTAAGGGGTGTGTGTGTGTGTGTGTTAAAGCTTACAAGATGTGTGTATATGTGAGATGTATATGTGTTAAAGCTTTGCTTCTTCCACAAGATAAGACGTGTATGAATATGTATATGTGTGATTTTATGGAGAGGATATAGGGGAAAAGCTGAAATGGAGACAGAAGTTTAAAGGAAGAGGAAAGCCTGAATAAAAAGCATATGTGACCCATCCTGGAGATGTGTGTGTTGTCCCTGCTCCCCTCACCTCCTCTTTGGAACTCTAAACTGAAGAACTTTATTGATACACAAGAATGTGTGTGTGCGCCCCCCGCCCCAATTACATTAGCACACTTCTCCTGGGACCCCTGACCTCAAGCTGAAGCTGGACTTTGGCAGCTATGCAAGCTTCCAAGGGAGAAAAATCAGTCAATAGTCCTACACAGCTGTAATATCTATGAACTCCAACAGTGACCAAAATGACAAGATATCCCAGAAGGCATAATAGTGATCCTCCTATCTTGGGGGTAAACGTCAGCCATCTAATTGGACCTCTTCGTAATAGGGAATTCATGCCAGCTACTGTAAATCTAGCCCACTACCCTGGTGTTAGTGGTGAAGCCATGAATCCAAAGGAGAACCTACTATTGCATTTCCCTAAATCAGTAATTTCTAACTGCATTCTAAATAATTATACACAAAGTGTGGCTCTCACCCCTTTGTCTTCATTTCTTTTCTATTGCTGTGCTAAAATACCATGATCAAGACAACTTATAAAATAGAGCACTTAATATAGGGCTCATGATGGTTCCAGAGGGTTAGAGTTCATGATGACCATCATGGCGGGAAGCATGGCAACAGGCAGGAATGGCAACAGGCAGGAAGGTATGGTGTTGGAGCAGTAGCTGAAAACTTACATCTTGATCCATGAACACAAGGCATAGTGAAACACACTGGGAATGGCACAAGTCTTTTGAAACCTCAAAGCCTGCCCCTAGTGACACACCTTCTTCAACAAGACCACACCTCTTAATCTTTCTCAAACAGTTCTACAAGCTAGGGACAAAGTACTCAAGCATATGAGCCCATGAGGACCTTCTTATTGAAACCATCACACCCTCTAGTTAAAGAAGCTTCTTTTTCAAAAGAGACCATCAAAGAAGTCAGAACTGGTCAAAATGCAGAGAACGAAGGACCATGGGGCGTTCAACCCCAATTGATATAGCTACAATACAAGCCTTATATAAAGCTCAGGGAGCATCAAAGGAGAGGAGGCAGAAATATTTTAACCACTGGAAGACCATGACATCTACTTTGAGATGGTGTCTTCCACATATTACAGATAAGCTGCAAACTGGAAATCTCAACAGTATGGTTGTACAAACAGGACATGAAACATGACATCACCAATTGTCATGCAATGTAGGGGTGAAGTCTCAAAGGCCCCAACCGCTACTTAAAAAGTAAACCCAGCATGCTGTATTTATGTGTATATATGTATACACACACACACACACACACACACACACACAATGTAACAATAAGAAAAAGAGAAAAGGCTGGGGATGTGGCTCCATCATACAGTATGTGTGCTCAGCATGTGCAAAGCCCTGAGTTACATCTCTAATAAAGAAAAATTAATTGGCTATGACTGATAGTTAGAAACAGTACCATACTATTCTGAATGGAAATACAGAGTGGCAAGAAGTTGAAGTTAAAAGGAACTGTAAAATGGCAACTCCTCTTGTAGTCACAGAAATTTTGGGTAGGACATTATATTGTTCTAAGGGGGAAAACAGAAGATCAGATTAATAGTGTCCTTTTGTATGTAGTTCTCACCCAAAATTTTTGTTGCTATTTCATAACAATAATTTGCTACTGTTATAAATAAATTATAAATATCTGATACAGAGATGGTCTTAGGTGATCCCAGTGAAAGGGTCATTCAGTTCTGAAAGGAGTCGCATCCCACAGGTTGAGAACTACTGCTCTAGTGTCACATGCATTTGAGAACTGAGAGATAAATTAGATATGTAAAACAGGTAGGCCCCAGTGGCTCCTGTACTACTTGGCTGAGGAACTCGAGCATAGAGGTAAATCACAGAGGATCTAGACTCTTACCGTCATACTAGAACTGGATTGGCTGGGGAAGGGCGTATGTGGAAGAGCCTTTTAGCTGGTTCTCACTGGCAACTAACCATATAACCTCTGGGATTAAATTTTAAAATATTTTCTTCCTGCCTCATGTAGTACTGGGGATTGAGCCCAGGGCTTCAAGCATGCTAGACAAGCACTCCATCAATTAAGTTATATTTCCAGGCCTGTCATCACCAAACTTTTGAACTAAGTGTTGCTCTGAAAGAAACATAGCAGGACCAAGTGTACTACTTGGAAGAAACTATACATCAAACTATGCAATAAGCTCAGATAAAAAAGTCACATTCAAGAATATTATCAGTCTACATGTTCCAAGTCTTAGAATTTAGATCTTATAAAGACACATTCATACTGGTACTTATATTTAGGAGCTCAATTTTTGCCTTTGCAAGTATCAAGAAAAACTTCATACCAATCTGCTCATCTTTGAAAAATCTGTTTTTACCCAGAGGTTCTCCCAAAGCCTTAGCAATTGTCACTGATTTGACACAAAAACTAGAGGGCAAGACCTTGTTGCTGAAAATGCCACAAACTTTGGTTGAAGGAAATAGAGAAATAAATCTGGAACTGAGTTAGAAGCTTCGTCCCTGTTGCCTAGCTTTCATAGGCCTGGAGTATGCTATGCAAGTTTCTGGGGGCAAATTGCCACCAAATTTTACTTAGCTATGGATCCTAGCATGCTACACTGTTGACTTGGCATGCAGGATGTGGCTATGGGTGCAAGAGTGGCATGACTGTTACGGAAGTAACCAGTCACTTTCTGACTGTATTTTATGCCAGTTCTATGGGAGGGAATTCACATCTAGTACAGTGAACCTGGTCAAAAGGTTGTGGCTGGAGAGTTTGAAGGGCTTTGTAGGGGAAGAACTTATTCTGCTAAATGAATATGATCTGTCAAATTGCCTTCTAAATATTTTTATGCTCAGAAATTAGTGCTGTTGTTAGCTTTGGTCAGAGACACTTCTCTTTGAGGTGGACAGTAGACGTATAACTGGTTAAACTGGTAAGTATAAATGACTGTTGAATTATCAGGCCATAAATGGACATTTAGATATTCCCCTGCAAGGCTCATAAAACATTGCAAAAAAAAAAAAAAAAACCCAGAAAATAACTAGCTGGAAGACGTGGGATGTTCTTGGCATGACCGTTGTACTCTTGGAACTCATAGCTGTGATTACCTACACATGACCTGCACAAGATTGGGTAGGGGCGCATCAGGCCCCTCCCCTCCCCGGTCCTCCACAGGTAATTAACAGTTGCTAGGGGAAGAGGTTCACAAGTCCCCAACCTTCCCTCAGGCTCTTTATAGGCAGTTGACAGTGGCTGAGGAGTCGTATGTCTGCTGTACAAGCTTAGAGGCCCCAAAGCTCACAGAAAAAATGGCCAAGTATGGCTTTATTCTTTGTAGCCTAGGCTGGCGTCAAACTCAAAATGCACTACCATCTTTCCACACACACTTGTTCCAGTGCTGTGGAGGCAGAGACTGAAGGACCCCTAGGGCTTCCTGGCCTACCAGTCTAGTTTTAGCACCAGGCCACTGACACAGTCTCAAACAGGCTGTTATTCTTGAGGATGACACCCAATGTTTTTCTGGAGTCTACACACAAACATGTGAACCCTGCCCACCTCCAAATCCCACAACAGATGCATTAAGGAAAACAAAATAAAACAACAAAACAAAAATCCCAGTAGTTATACTCAGGTTATCAGACTTGGAGGTAAGCACCTTTACCAGGTAAGGCGTGTTGGCCCTAATCTTGTTTTGAAATGAGTTTTCTCATTCTATAGCCCAGGCTGACCTCCCAGCAGTCCTCCTGCCTTAGTGCTGGGATTACAGGTGTGTGCTACCACACCAGAAATATGTCTTTTATCTCTTGATGTCATATAATTTTAATGTATTGACTTACTTTAATAAGATACACATTAAAAGTTCAGATATACCTAGGCAGGTGTGATGGCGCCCACCTTTAATCCCAGCACTTGGGAGGCAGAGGCAGGAGGATCTCCCTGAGTTACATGCCACCCTGGTATACATTGCAAGTTCCAGGCCAGAGAGGGCCACACAGAGAAACCTTGTCTATAAAATATATATATATATATATATATATATATATATATATATATGAAATAAAATATAAAATAGAATAAATCCAGACACACATAAGTAAAATGACAATTAGAAATACAGTGAAAAGACTATGGTAAAGTATAAAACTAAGGTAAGATAAAATCAACTCAGGAAAATCCAGGTAAAAGCCAAATAAAGCTGTATTTTTATAATGTACAAAAGAAAATTTACATTCTTAATGTAGCTAGATACAACAAGGGAGAAATGACACATCCCTCAAGACACAATATTTAACATCTGAGATATTATGTTTCTGCATTGCAGACTGATACTGAATTTTATACATTTTTATTTACAACTTAAAATATTTTTCATCTCTGGCAGATATTTACAAGTTCAACAGTGACTAGATTTCACATTTCAACAATCAACAGCATTAATCCATTCAATAAGACAGGATAATGGCTCACATGCACCAATACATATGATCTTAAATGTGCAAGTTTTTTTTTTTTTCTTCAGCTCTGGAAAAAAAAAAAAAAGATTTTTCACCATACTTAAGTTGGAAAAGACATCTGTCAATAAAGATCATACTTTTTACAAGCCTGTCCAGAATTTTCACCAGCAAAATCCTCTCAATATTTGGGAAGTTTATACCAAGCTACAAATTGATGTTGGTTAAAAACAACAGGCTGATCTAATAAATCCTTTCATGAAACAAATAAAGTGGGATATTCTGTTTGCTTATTACAGAAACCACATTACATAAAGCCAAGGTAGTAAAATCCTTGCACTGCTAAAACAGTTTCATTTAACCAATTTTAAACTGAATGTAAAGCCAGTCTAATTTTTAGAAGAACCAAAAATATCCAATGTAAAACAGGATGGACTTCAAATAATTTTAACATCACATGGAGCATGTCTTTGCATTCTATTTAGATAATAAAACTTTAAAAATCCAAACCACTATCTGCTATTATTTGAAAGCTAATCTTCTCTTCCAAAGAGCAATGCATCCCCCCCCACCCCAGACAAGGTCTCACTAAGTAGCTTTGGCTGTCCTGGAACTTACTCTGTAGACCAGGCTGGCCTTGAACTCACAGAGATCCGCCTGCCTCTGCCTCCCAAATGTTGGGATTAAAGGCATGAACCACCATGCCCAATTCAATATTTATTTTTTTAACTATAATGTGATATATTTTTTTAAAAAAGCACTTGTTTGGAATAGCAATTAAAAAACTATGTTTCATGATTTGAGAAATCATTAAATAATTTGAAACCTTTAGATCTTTTCGGCCTACATATTTTAGAAGCAGATATTTTAGCTTCCTTTAACCAATCATGTTTTTAATGCAAAGACAAAAAGCAGTCAAGAGTCAACACATACATAAATCAATGTAAACTAACCTGTTTAACCAATACTATACTAAAAATAAATGCCACTGCCCAATGAGGGGTACCTTTCAATAATTTCCCCTATAATTTTATCTAAACAACCCATAACATACAACATACCAGTTTCAGGAGTTTTCCCCCATTATACTGAATACTGTTAAGCAAAATCCTTAATTTTAATAAAAATACATCATAAGGAATAAAATTAGAATTTATTCTTTAATTGGTACTTTTATTGGAGTACTGACATCTTATTGATATAAAAAAACAGAATCTTGTATTTATTGTATATGTGTTTTCCAGTTCAACTAATGTATTAATATTTGTTTCCCTCAGGATTAGAATGCAATCATTCCATTAAAGGGGCTACATTCTTTAATAGGTGCTTTAAAGATGATTTTGGTCAGTAACATTTTCTTTGGTAAATTTTGTAATTGATGAAAATGTAAAAATAAAAAAAAATCTGATATGATCAACACTGAACTGTTTACATTCAAATACAGCAATCCACATAGCAATTCTGTAGATGGGGAAAGATTATCCAATTGGGTCCATTTCTCTTTGTAAATAAAAAGATCTATTTGACCTGCTTCCAGATACACAATTTTAAAAAGAGACTCATTTACACCTTGAGATACACTTAATTCTACCTTTTTGGTAAAACCATATTAAATGTAGTAGTATAATATCAGACATATGAATATGCCTTAATTTGTAAACATTATAACCCAGTCTTCTAAAGTTCATCAGCAAAACATAGAAATTCTATCTCTGTACTATGCTGCCAGTTATTTCACACCATTCCTGGATTTCTATGAAACCGTATCCTGAATTATTTGATCTTGTATGTGTTTCTCATAGGATGAATGGCTAACATTACAAAAATACTGGAGAAAAAAAGAGCAAGATGTTGTAGTCGTGTGGTCAGGGTTAGACAAAATGCACCTATGTGGACAAGGAGGCTGAGCCGTGCCTCCTTCGTGAACAGTAGTTCCCATGTAGTTCAGTACCAGGGTGACGTACCCGTAGAGTCACACAGTACTACCATTTGTCTCGCCGCCTTAGCGTGGAAGATTTTACCACTCTGATGACTCGTGATCTAGCATTATTTCACACAGCATTCCGTGTCTAGCAAATATTCTGTTGTTAAGAGGCTAAGCTATCAACCACTGATTTCTGAAAACTAAAAAAATTAAAAGTATTACATTAAGTGTCTCACCCAACTTGGTGGTAAAATAATGACAGTAGTCATTCAGTTTGAAAGATAAAAACCTCCTGTTCCAACTGTTTAATATAAGCACACTGTACAAAAGTTGCTCTAAGATTCCTGTAGAATTTCTGATCACTAGCATGACATATTAATCTTTTTTTAAGTTGAACAATAATATGTAATTGAAATACTAACTTTTTTTGGTTAAAAAATACTTTTATAATGTAATCCAAGTTCAGAAATGGGGTGATCTTCTTTGCCAGTGTTTGTATAGTACGTTACCCTACCTATAAAGACAGAAACTAGTAATTTTACTTATAAAAGAACATGCAGTGAATTAAATGTGACAGCTGATGTCAAAACACTGAAGCACTCAAAAATGGACCCAAAGAAACCTCATAAAGCGAGGTAGGAAAAACACACCACTGCATCAACATACTCACAGAAGTAGTGTAAACAAAAGCGGCCTGAAGTTCTTCTCAGCGTTCTGGTGCCTAAGAAATAACTCTAACAAGTTTAATGCTACTAAATGGAATTGAGACTACAGGCTGGAGAGACTGGCTTATCTAGCTGAGACTACCGCATTTGGGTCATTTTATAGGTATGTACATTATGACTGGCATAGAGGTCCCTGTTCATGGAGTCATAAGCCTCACACTCACTATAACCCTTTTTAACCACGTACTGAAATAAGGCTTGTTATCTGCTCTAAGCACAGTAAGGAACAGTCTCTTTCTAGATTAAAAATTAACTGAATTTATCTTTACTTTGCAATCCTCCACAGTGTACCTTTGGTGATTGAACTTGCCTGATTCAAAAATCACTTTCAAATAGTTAGAAACACTGATCAAAGTAATTTCATTGGGTTTATTTTGCATTTAAACAAATCCCCACAAATACAAATAATATGGCAGTATGTAACTGTTATGTGGCAGAAAATTAATAAGGCATAAATTAGAAAATAATGTGCTATACATACATTTTGAACACATCCTGATATGTATGTACTTTATATTTTTCCCCCAGCAAATTAATACTTTTCTTAATGTGTTCACCAACTACTAGACCAAAAAAGGAAGAAACTGCAGATGTGGAAACGTGTTATATACCATATTCACCAAAGCATGTATAAAGAGAGGCGATGGGGTGTTAATATGCCTTTGACCAAGACAAGGTTTGATTACGGCTCTGCTTTTTAGTTATGGACCTTATTTTACACTTCTTTGAGCCTCAGTTTCCGAAGGATGACCGTGTGTGTGGCGGAGAGAGTAGCTCGATCATCTCTAGGGTCTCTCCTGGGACAGAAATTGTGATCTGCAATAAACAGGCACAGAACCGTGGACTGGAAAGGTAAGGGTGCTGTAAAAGACCAGGGTTTACATGACAGCCATTCCCTCCCTGGCTCAGCATACCTTCATATTTTAAAGCCTTAGTTCTAAGTTTACTTTTTGACTTTATATTTTAGTTTTCTTATTAGTAACATTCACTTAATGTCATACAGAAGAGCTCCTAAGACCTTCAAATACTATATTCCTTAATCTGACTTAGCATAGATGGTATCAGTCAGTTTTTTAAAATTATATAAACAAATATTTCTCCCTAAATGTCTTTTCCTATTAGTGGGATGAAGCTTTATGAAAACTGAGAAGTATAAAAAGGAAGTTGTTAAAGGATAAAGGACAGACATTTCTGGCTTACATTTGTAATGGCTGCTGTATAACTGAACGAAACCATTTTAAATAAGATGCTGGTAACACAAGTGGTTAAATTGATTTTTAGAAAATGGGACAGTTTGTTAAATTCATTTTATTTTAACTATTATCTTTTACAGGAAACTTATTCTACGACCCTGGCTACAAAGTGTAAATGAAGGATTTCTTCATCAAGACCAAATCCTAATCCAAAAAATGGGAAGCAAATGTTATAGGGTTGTGAAATATTGAGATGTACATATAAAATCTTCATATATCAATAAATGAAATCCTCTAAGATGCAAATACTTTTTTTTCTTTTGGTTTTTCAAGATAGGGTTTCTCTGTGTAGCTTTGGCTACCCTGAACTCCTTGCTCTGTAGACCAGAGATCCACCTGCCTTTGCCTCTGCCTCCTATGCGCTAAGAATAAAGGCGTGAGCCACCACACTTGGCTCAAAAACATTATAGACCATCAAATCCAATCAAGGCAGAGTCTAACAAACAACAACTCTTCCAAAAGTTGTGGTGGTTTATGTGTGAAAAAAATGAGAGGCAACTTTGTCAATTAAGAGAACACTTGCTTTCTATAAAGGCAGTGTGTTTTTCTTTCACAATAATGCTATGAAAAACCCCAACTTTTTAGTTACATTTCTAATCAAAGGATGTACTCTTGTATTTACTACAGTTAATGCTGTAATTTAAAATTTTTTGGTATTCTTTTGTGCTTTGAAATGCTTGAATTAGATGACAATATATGTGCAGTTGAACCCAGTAGCTCTCTACATAAAGCAAGTTTTTGCTTTTTTTTGTTTTTTGTTTTGTTTTTCTTTTGCTGTACTGTGACTGAGACCTTCTTTTATGCACTAGAAACCTGCTCTCTTTGGTATGTTAGAAAACCATTTTACTTCACAAGTTTTCACTGTTTTACATGTTTTAGTTTACTTGATATCTCTTAAATAAGAATGGAGCTGAAATGTGTCTGTGATAAGTGCATATACGTACCATATGCACATTATAAAAATCAATAAAATCACATATCAGCTTTGAGCTTTACTCCAAATTTTGGCAATGATGTGGATAAAGCTGAGGTTCTAGGTTTCCATTTTTCTGGGAGCTGAAAAATATTACAGACCATCAAATTCAGTCAGGGATAAGTCTAACACTTAAGACCCCTAAACAAACAAACAACTCTTCTAAAAGTGGTGGTGGTTTATGTGTGAAAAAAATGAGACAACTTCATCAATTAAGAGAACACTTGCTTTCTATAAAGGCAGTGTATTTTCTTTCACAATAATGCACAAAATATCTACATTCTATGTGTAACTGATGTTTTTGAGATGGATAATTAATCACAGTTGAAGTCACAATACTGATTTTCAAAATCCCAATATATTTTCTTCTTTTTCAAACAAAGCCTGAGACTCAGAAGAGATTATAAGAAATTCTTATCCAACCAGATCAGAACAAAAAGCCAACAGTGTATTTTTGTAGCGTCTTAGCAGTTACCAAATGCTACCTACATACATTCAACATCTAGCTGGATTGAATCTGGCATGATTTCAAAGTTTTATAAAAACAAGCGACTTTGCAGATAGTCAGAAGACACACAAATTGCACTAAACGCAAAGGCAGTGTGATCCTTGTGGAGAAATCAAGTCAGTGCCCTCTGATAGAAGCGTGCTGTAATATGGCCACACTGAAGCACCAGTGCTTTCGCCAATTATCTGTCCCTGATGTATTTCCTTGGAGTGTATGATCTCAGGACTTTAGGTTGCTTTATCCAGTATCTGACTGAATTTACATCTCAGTACATCTAGGAAGCAGCTGAAAGGGTTTCTCCAATAGTCTGACATCATAGAAAGTGAACTGAGAAATCCCTCTCTTTACCTGAAGACGTACAGTTTCTACTTCAGTCATCATCAACTCACAAAGGAAAGGAAAAACAAAAAACAATTATAACTGCACCTCACATACATTCTCACACAAACTAAACAAAGAACACCCTTTTCCCCACAAAACCCCAGCACCAAAGTGTCAATCATTCCTAGGAAATAGAACATGCCCCCTGGAGTCTCTGATTTGCTAGTTCAAACTTTAAGGACAGAAAGGTCCTTAAGTCCTTGTGGGAAGAGGGAAGACATGTTGTTAATGACTGGAGAGCCATTGAGAAAGTGCATTATCAATTATACAATCAACTTAGAGTCCGACCCGCCAATGGAGGTGTTCACAAGTTGATTTAAATGCCTCATTAAACATTTATGTCCTTAGGATAAAGGAAAAAGGAGGGGAGAGCTAGCCTCATTTTAATGAAAAATTGCAGTAGTCTACCACCTTCCCCCATGCTTCTCAAGAATATAAAATTGCACAGACTCAGAGAAGTTCAAAGTCATAGCAGAATCTCTGAGGCACTCCTGGTTAAGAGAGAAAAAAATATGATCCAGTTATCTTCATAGTTCCAAAGATTATGTGAACAAACCCGTTTTGTTTTTAAACAAAAGCCAAAGAATCACTTCATAGGGATCATATCCACCATTTCCTCCAACACATCCACAGCCTCACAGTGTTGAAATGGGACTGATCAGCCTACGATGGATTGCACATCACCCAAGGAGAACGGAAGGCATGGAAAAGGCAAACATTTTACACTGCTTCACAAACACATTCACAAGGGATAAGTGGAGAGAGGTTAAAGAAGGGAAAAGAAAACCTTATTGCTGTTTCCATACAAAATACAGTATGAAGATACCTAAGCTAAATCAGGTCTGATTACAATGACATTTTTTTCACAATGTGGGATGAAGTGTCTTGCACAATGAAATGTTCAGTTTAAAGGGAAGCAAATGATGGGACATCAGAACTACACCTGGGATATTAGCTGCATATTGAAACTTGGGGATCGAGACTGCTTGGTTAAGGGGGCTCCTGGACTGAGGAGCTCTTTACTTTCCCCAGTGTGGCCTAGCCGGTCTTCTTGGAGACTGATAGTTGAATATCGATTAGCATTTGTGGCTGCTAGATTGGTAATCCCCTCAGTGCCAACCCCAATGCTGGTACTTGCTTGACTGCCATTTACATAGTCAAATGATTTACTCGAGGAAGCACTGGCTGTCCGAATTAGACTTATACTATTGGTTTTTGGCACCACCTGGCCAGCAGGCAGGCTCAGGTGTTTCTTCATCGGTGTCAACTCAACTGAATCTATGCTAAGATCAGCTGGTTGAACAAACTGCTTGCGAACTCCTGAGTCTCGAGGGCTCTCAATGGATTTGATGGCAGATGCTGTTTCTTTATCTTTGGCAGATCGCCCTGTTGCTACTTTCCGTAAGCTTCCCCTCTGAGAAGAGGAAGATGGTTTGGTCCCAAGTGGTTGACTGCTGAGAGAAGCCCCCGATGAAAAGCCTTCATCTGCATCATTCATGTGTAAAGACTCCTCTCCTCCATTAAGACCCTCAGCACCTAAAAATAAATCAAATAGACTCAGCAACAGCTAAATACAAGTAAAAAGCAGCTGTGAATAACACTGACCTAATCTCATGAATGTTTGCTACAGGTCTGTAATGACCTTAGTACTTTAATTTAGGGATTAATACTCTACACAGCATTCTAACACACTATTCATTGTTTTTATCTGGATGTATTTATCATGATTTGGTAAAACTGTCCACAAACATTAACTAGTAAACTATCAATATGTAGGCATAGAAAACTAAAATATAACACTTTAAAACACACTGCCATCCATTCAAAGTCACCATATCTACGTATTTTAAAACAAAACTCTTTCCTCATTTTTTTATTTAAATCATCAAACAACATATTGTACAAAAGGAATTCTCTTCTAATTTCAGTTACTTGGAATTGTACCAAGCCATTTAAACATATAGGCCAAATGCCTTTTAAATTATAATAAAAATGCATCATCTATTTGGCAGCTAACTGCATTTACATAGCTTTTTAATATTTAATATTTTAATACTAAATTTGCCTATTTAACTAAAAAACTACATTGCTGTAATTTTGTTTGTCTTATGGACACATCGATTTCCATCAGCATGCTGGTTTCAATCAGCATGAAGATTACACTGATTCTGAGGCTGCAAAGGGAACCAGCATGGGTATGCCCACAGTCTATATTACATAGCTCTTAACCCTTTACATTCTTGACAGGAGACTGAGCGCTGTCACATTCACAGATCACTGCAACGCTGTATTACATTTCACACAGTAACTGCACTTAGTCAAAAATATTCATCTTGAGTCTTTGTGAAACAAAAATCATATATAATATATGAGCAGCCCAATTCTCTTTTGAAAAGTATGATCAGTCTCAAAATTATTATTTTCTTCTTTCAAAAACTGAAAATACTTTTCCAAGACTGAAAGAAAGTATAAATCTATAAAACAGGTATTAACATGCTAGTTAAGCTGAAATGTTAAGAAACAATCTAAATACTAATTTGAGATACAGGTTACCTAAGTAAAACGTGCATATTCAAACACAATGTTTTACTCAACATAGTACCTGGAAAAATAAAAAATTTTTAGCTATATTTCTTCATATGGATTAGTTATTTTACTTCTAAAAAAAGAATCAAATTATCTTGTCCTTAAAGCAAAAGGCAACTTTTTACATATATATAAATACAAATATCTACCGCAATTTAGTGTTTATCATCATGCAAAGCCATGTGGAAATATATTTGCTAAAATAATAGCAATTGACACTGCTTCTCTCAGTCCCTTCAAAAAAAAACCAGGTATTATGTACTTCAAAAATGAAAATTTTAGAACACAGTCACATTACCTCGTTTAATAATTGACTTATAATGATTAAAGAATTCCAAATATCCAGAATTATTGATATAAGACTGGATTGGGCTTATATAAATAGTTAGGACAGGAGACTGAGAGAGTTAGTGCTAGGTCTGAATCTTGCCACATGCAGATCTGCTGCCAAGCAGTAGAGCCAAAAGAGGGATGATAACATAAAAAGCCACCATGCATGAGAATCTACTGCTATTTTATATACTAGAAATTCTGTTTCAATTTAATGGAACATTGATTAAACATAAATCACAGGCGTTATCTTAAAAGCTTAGAGTCTCCTTTAATTTAAACCTGTAATAAGTTAATTTAAAATTTTTATTAGTATTATCGTATGTGCACAGTGTCTGCTGTGTATATGTATGCATTATGTGGAGGTCAGAGGACAATTTTATGGAATTGGTTTTCTCCATCCACCTTTACATGGTTTTTGCAGCTCAAACTCAGATTGTCAGGCTTGCAGGGCAAGCACCTTTAACAACTGAACAATTTACAAGCCCCAATAACACATTTTTATTATAAAACTATTTTAAAACATCATAATAAAAACATGTTTTCTTAAAGTAAGTTATATATGTAATATAAAAGCTCCAGCATACTAGAGATTTACCAGATTTCTTGTAAACTTTAATCAATTTTCTTTTCTCTGTCTTAAAAACCCTCAAAGAAAGCCAGATATGGTGTCACACACCTTTAATCCCAGTGCTCAAGAGGCAGAGGCATGCAGATCTCTGAGTTGAGTCCAGCCTGGTTTACAGAGCAAGTTCTAGGACAGCTAGGGCTATACAGAGAAACCCTGTCTCAAAAAAACAAAAACAAATACAACAGCAACCAAAACAAAACCAAACCACAAGGAAATAAAAATGTAATTGAATCTCAAAACATGTTTCCCTTTGTAGTTTTTCTGTAAGTGACAACAAACATAACTTTAAGAAGACACAACTAAAAGAGATTTCACTGACCTTTCTGTTTATAGCTGACTTTCCCATAAAACTTGCATCTACTAATACTTATTTAAAACCACAGTCAATCTAAGTCTGGAACTCCTTACGTAGACCAGGCTGGCCAGAATCCCACAGAGACTGACTGCCCTGTCTCCTGAGTGGTAGGATTAAAGGCATGCACTTCCACACTCAGCTTCAAACGCATTAAAAAATATGTGTTCACTTTCCTTGTGGCTATCCATCCTTGCAAATTTCCCCAAACTAAAAGTTTAACACTAACAGGGGATTTAATACAATTAAAAAAGATATTAAAGAGGAATTATTACTCTGGTTCCTTTTTCAAAATATATGACTCCTGAACTAGAAGCAATGCTTCAGCCTAGCATCACACTTGTAAGAACCTCTCCAACTGTTAATATGGCATTATTTTTATTGCAAATACTCTCAACACCCTAACAATAGTTATATATAAATATCAAATGATTTACTTATCATCAAAAATGAGAAATAGATTGTTGTTGAGTTTGGGTTCTAAATCTACTAATTTTCTCAAAAGAATTTTTTTTTTTTGATTTTGCATTTAAACAAGATACAACTAATTGCTAGGGATAAGATAAAGAGATACAAAACACAAAAACAGGAGGCCATATCTTCCACAGCCACATCAAGAAGGATCTCTAAAACAGTACCAACTTTGGAGTCATTAGGTCATGCACATGCAGTACTGTTAAATAAAGTCAGGTCAATTTGGTCAAATGGGTGAGGAACTGAGGGTACATTTAGATTCTTACTGAGCATGCTCAAATTTCTAATACACTGAAGAGAAAGATACTTCCTTAAGGCAGAAGGTAAATATTTTGTGTGTGTTTGGTCTGTAAGTTAAATAGAAATGGGTGATCTTTTTTAAAGCTACTTACTAGGTTTATTAGTGTAAGGTTTTACAGTGGGACTCCAGGGGCAGTACCTGATAGATAATGAAACCATTTGGCAACAGTTCTCTCTTCCACAAAGCTAACTAATATGACATTTCACACAAAGCAGCAGGCAAAATACTTTCCCATCAGGGAGAAGTGTTCTTATGCAGGTAGAGATGGGGTACAGGATTCTTATTTGCAAATACTTACATTATAGAAACAAGGATCTTCTCTGTACCTGATCTGTAAATAACACATTTCACTTCCATCTAGGAGCTATTACCACTATTCATAAAAAAAACTGTGAAGTGTAGTATGCTCCAGGATAGAACATTTATAGAGGAAAGCTGTCAGTAATTTACTAGGCAACTTAATCCAACTTAGGAGAAGCCAGCCAATACCAGCATTCTCAGTCAGAGACTGGAAATACTTGTTAATTGGACAGCTTAGGAAACAGGTAAATGGCAGCTTCACATCAATTTCTTCTTTCTTTTCCCACTTCAATTTCTTACATTTTTTTTCTTATATTTTGAAATTATCGTCATAGACTCATAAGAATAAATAAATCATCATGTGTACACATTAATATTGACTAATAAGGCTCATGACCATTGGGTGCATTTTTTCCCTAATGTTAGAATAAACATGCTCAGTAATGAAAAATTCCAAGCATTTGCAGACCTTTTCATCCAGCCCCCTGCCTTGTTAGTAGCCATGCCAAGCTGTTTGATGACACAAGGATGCAGACTCCAGGCCAGCACAAATGGCAACTGAAGATTGTACCTAACCTGGTGCTAGGCATATGGGAAGGAGGGTTGCTTTGCAAAGAGGAGCTAGCACACCCAGGGGTAGTGGAGACACACACTAGAATGGAAAGGTGCTCTGCTTGGGGACAGAGAGCCAGGATCCTTCTCCATCAACTGCCTCACTGACTTCTGCCTCCTCATCTCTGTCCTACCCTCTGTTGTGGCTGCTGCTGAGTTGGGCTCCGGCGAGCCATGCTCAGGGGTCCTGCGCACCAGCACCTCCCCCTCTTGCACACGTTTGATCCCTAGGTCAGTGGAGCCGTGTTGGATCGGGGAGCCAGGAATACTCGAGTCAGCCTCGTTTGAGAAGTCAAAGCCATCTGGGATTCAACATATAAAATTTTAGTACTTTGTGCTGCTCTATTCTTTTCTGAGCATTCTGACCCAGGCAGATAAGAGAATGTATATATGGATATGATATTAACACAAACATTATCTATATAATTACATGTGTGTGCACAGACTGCACACACATAAGGCAGCAGATGAACAATGTGAGGTTTGCAAATGAATAGGACAGAAAAGTAGGGATTATTAAAATGACAATGTCTCTTTGGCAAGACAGCTTGACTATTATGTACCACCTGTCTTCATAATATTGCTGGGTTCAGCTCTTAGGAAAAAAAAAAGGAAAAGCAAATATAAAAACCAAAAATAAAGACCAATTCTTTTATGGATAGCTTGTATTACACTTTTAGTTTGACCAGTGATACAGGTTTCTCCCACAGTGCTCATACATGTACCTTTTTTCCAGTTAATAGGTTTAAAGCAGCTTTTTTTTTCTATTTTTATTATTAGTTTTCTAAAAAGACAAAATTTATTAGGTCTTATTTTATGTTTTAACATTAATAGAACAGTCATCTTCCTACTTTGTAAACAGACATACTTGTACATTAAAACAAGCATTATCACATTTCTAGTACCATTTTTAAAATGAAAATGCTTTACTTTAATACACAGAGCATTAATTACTATCAAGCATTAGTACATTCTGGACAAACAGAGATAAGTTTACTTGAATCCATGAGTAAACTATGGGAATTTTGTACTTACCTTCTCTTCTCCATCTGTGGCGACGGATTGAAGCTGTTGTAATTGCAGTCCGAGATATCCTCGGCACTGTTGGAGTGACTTCCACTTTAAGTACCTTCTGGCCTTCTTGTGAAGAATCAGGTGCATCAAATGGTAACGAGTTTTTCATTGCATTGGCAACCTACAGTGACAATACAAGTCTATACACATTTACGACAGACATACCATTTTTACCTATTCTAGAATGCAGGTTTCCTTTCTTTTTGAACACGTAAAGCTTGTATAACATATAAAGTTGTATTAATATAATAGCACAAATAAATAAAATATTTATTTTCAATATTACGCATTCTTTTCAGCAGACTTTTCAAATGAAAATTTATTATTAAAATATGAGTTATATACCACACTAGATTCTTGAAGTTGTTAAGTTTCAGAGAAAGAACATCCCAAAGAAAAATGTTCAATGTCAATATTTTTATCAAGACATAAAACAAGTTAGAAAAAGTTGCTGCTTTCTCTTTCTCGCTCTCTCTTTCCAATGCAGGGTTTCCCTGTTGTAACTCTGGCTGTCCTGGAACTAACTCCATAGATCAGGCTAGCTCTGAACTCACAGAGATCTGCCTGCCTCTGCCTCCCAAGTGCTAGAGTGTGTGCCACCACCTCCTGGCAAATAATTTATATTTTTATTTTGTGTGGATTGGTGTTTTGCCTGCATGTATGTTTGTGTAAGGGTGTCAGATCCCCTGGAACTGGAGTTACAGGCATTGTCAGCTGCCATGTGGGTATAGGGAATTGAACCTGGGTCCTCTGGAAGAGCAGTCAATGCTCTTAACCACTGAACCATCTCCCCAGATCTGCTTTCTTGACTGTAGAAAGAATTCTAGTTGAAGAACCAGTAATCATATACCCAACAGATGGAGCAATTGAGCAGTTATTGTTCAAATTCTACTTCATCCACTGAAATCTTTGTGTTGAAAGCATTTGATTGTATTATTGCTAAAGGAGGAACTTTACGGTCTTCTCCCTCACCCTAAGCACCAGTTAGGGAATACCTTGCCCAGGGTCTTAACTTTGCCTCATAAACCTGCGTTAACTCAGCCATCAACTAAAGTTGGTGGTTGTGCTGTGGAAATTCTATTCATTAGGCAGTTATGACCTTGGTATCAGCTGGAGGGGCCTCTCCTCAATAAGTCAGCTGGAGGCCAGGTGCTCTGGGTCAGTCCGTGAGAGGCTGGACCCTCTGGAGGCGGCTCAGGCTTTGTGCTCCATGATTGTCTTTTGTTGCTGAATGAACTCATTCAAGTTATTAATATTTCCATGTATATATAACGACAAAATGAAGATTTCCTTGAGCTTAGACTTTTTTTTTTCTTTTTCTATACATCTGAATAGAATTTCCATGATTGTCCTCCTTTAACCAGGCTTCACCATCTAGTCTAGGATAGCCAGGAACTTACGATGTAGCTGAGGACCCCCTCCACCTTGTGGAGATCCTATTGCTGCCATGTGCTGGTATTAACATGCCAGTGTAAACCACTGTTCAACTTGGCTTTCTCTTTTCTTTAGGATTTCAAAACATTTCATTTTTCAATTTCTCCCTCAATATCTCCCCTGCCCTCTGTCCTATGGTAACATTTTGACCACAAATATGCTTTAAGAAGAGTCAATCTGCCTCCAGAACTAGTACCTAAATAAATTACTACTCCTCATGGAAAAAAAAGTATTAAAAAATGACTTACCAAGAGTGGCTGAGAAAAGAGTTCTAGCTGAGCTCTATAAATGATGTCATCAAGTACTTCCTGGCCAAGGTCCCACTGTCCATTGTACCTGTGAATTGGATTATTTAGTACTTTTAATAGATATCTCTGATCTTCAACACTTTAAAAAAAGTTCCAGGCTCTACTACTTTAGTTATAAAACAAAACTTTCACATCAAAATTTTTTTTATCATTTTAATAAATGATGAATTGTCCCAGTATTGGTTAGAATAACAAAATTAGGTTTTCAACTCTATGTTTAAAGTAGTTTACAGATGTTTGTTTATGTAAATTGGTTTTTTACCATGTGTTGATATTACAGAGTAATCTATTTATTCATGACAATCATGACAATGAACTATATAGAAACAATACAGTTTTCCATATAGGAAACCTAACGATTTCTAAGATGGCTCTAATTTTATGACTAGTCATGTTATTAATTGGCTGTTTTAAAAGTACTGAATAGAAACTATATTAGAAAAACACGGTAACAGGGCTATCATGTAATGTAAGACTCTAAGATAAAGAAGAAAAAGAAACACAAAATGTTCCCATGTACAGAAGAATTCACATTCTTCCTACTTACATGGCATAGTAAACTCCTGTGAGAAGTTGCACCATAAATTCAGGATCTAATACTATTCGACCACACAGTTCCTTCCACTGTTTTTCATGTTGCCGTGGAAACCCACTCACACAAACCCTAGGAAAATATATGGTTAACGTGTGACTTTGTGATTGGCTAAATTCATTAATTTAACTATTCACCCCTTGCTACTGATGCCCGCTAAATGTCAGAGTCATGAACAGGTAGGGGATATTTTGTTTTGAATTTTTTTAAAGCATGCCTTTATTCATAAAGCATGTATTCTAGTGGACTACATCAAAAAGTAACAAGTTTCCCCGAATAGCCAACAACCTCTTTCATGGACATCCTTCTTCCTCTTTGCTCTCTCTCAAATACATAAATACACAGCTTTTATCCATCCTAAACTGTATTTGAGAATTAATACTATACATAAATCTTAAAACAGACATTTCAAAATACTGTTATGAGGCCACTATTATTTATTTGATGTTTTAAGCAAAATGAAATGTATATAATTATTATCTATTCATTTTCTTGTTGTGCAGCCAAGCACTGGCATTAGTGACTCTCATGGCCAGCAGGGCATTTCTTTCCATATAAAGGAAATACCGTGAGCGATTTCTAATACCAAGATTTGCTGTCTATGCATCAGCAGCACTTGATACTGTAGACCAAGGACTTCTGGCAGATATGGGCAGCATGAACTTTATTTTCTTTCTTTCCTTTGGAGACAGGAACTCACTCTGCAGCTCTGGTTGGCCTGGAACTCTCTATGTAGAGCAGGCTGGCCTTGAACTCAAAGAGACCCACCTGCCTCTGTTGCTTGAGTGCTAAGATTAAAGAATGGGATTATTGCTCCTGTAACCAAGCCTGCCCTTGAGTCTTTTCTACACGCTGCTGTACATATCAGTGTATTCTTGTCAATTATACTTAATTTTAACATATCAATTTGACTGATGCTAAATCAACTTCTTGGTCCTCTTTTGAGGATCTTAGGATTCACAAGAGGTTTAAGAGTAGCCATGGTGCCAAACAAGAGATGCTATCACCTCTGCATAGGCAGTGACAGTAAAAACCACTGAAGCCACTATTAGTCAAAATATCATAAACAACTGCTTTTCATTTCACTGAGATGCTTCCAAAAATTATATCCTAATATATGGTTATAGTTATAATATTAATCAAGCTATAGTGTCCTCATTCTCATGAATTGATTGGGTTAATTATAATAATAATTTCAGAAGAAAAAATTTAGTGCCTTTTGGTCTCAATCAATTAAAAATTATATACATATATAGACTATAATAAAAATACTACAAGTTAAAAACAGTATTATATTGATAAAATTATTGGCACATGTCTATAATCCTAGCTACTCAAGAGACAGAAAGGAAGCTGGCCTGGGACACGTAACAAATTTGAGTCCAGCCTCATCTATAAAGAAGTACCTCCAGAACAAAAACCAGACTATTAAAAATGAAGCTTGCTTATTTATTCTCTAATGGATAATAGTAGTTATCAAATCACTACGGTATTTATATTTGTATGTGTTTAAAATAACCGGATTTTATCATATCAATAGTCACACACCAGAAATAATCATTTGTAACTATTAAGAAAGGATTAAAAAACTTGGATATCAATTTCAACAAGTACAAGGTTCAGAACAAAGTTATTTAAAGTTCTCCAGGGGATATAGAATCTATGTTAGAGATAAGAACCTTGTTCACCAAATTAACACTATTAAGTTTGATAAAATAATATAGTAAGTTTTAAAATAATCTGTAAATTCAAAGTTATGGATAATTTAGATTTGACTTGTGCCAATTACCCAAACTAATGAGTTTTACTATATCGAAACTGTACTAACTGTATAGTTCTCAGTAACAGAACAATATTGCGAACCTGAGCATTTCTCATAAACAAGATTCCTGATCCCTATGAACATTCCTTTCTGGTACTTATGTTGTCTCTCTCTACCCATTGAGGGTGGAACCAGTGACTTGCTTCTGTCTAACACAATGAGGCACAGTGAAAGAAAGGATTCCACATTATGTGTATACTATTTGTATATTATGTGTATAACTATTCCTAAAGTAACAGATCATGCTGGATATTCCCAATTTACTCTGGCTTTAAAGAAGCAAGCTGTGATGTCATAAACTGTGAGGTACCATGTTAAGAAGCCCATGTGGCATGAGAGTGAGGTTGGATTCCAGCAGACAGCCAACTAGACAAAGAAACCTATAATCCTACAACTACAGGAAAAGAACTCTGCCAAAAAGTGTTAAGCCTTAGAATACTACAACTCCTTATAAGGTCTTTCTATAGCCTTAAAAGACCTCTAAGCTACAGGGTGTGGTAGCACATGCCTTTAATTCCAGCACTCACAAGGCAGAGGGACGTAGACCTTTGCGAGTTGGAGGCTGGTCTGGTTTACATAGGGAGTTCCAGGACAGAATCACATAGTGAGACCTTTCCTTTGTCTTAAAAAAAAATCTAAGCAGAGGTAAGTCATGCCTACACTCCTGCCTCATAAAATAATAAATGTGGGACATTATAAGCTGCTGAAATTGTGGGAACTGGTTTTTTTTTTTTAAATTTGTTTACTGTTCATGTGCATCTCACAGTATGTTCATGGAGGTCAGAAGACAACTTCTGGAGACTCAGTTCTTTTCTTCCACTGTGTTGTTATTTCTGCCACTGTACTTTGACAAGAGCTTTCTTGAATCTTACTGTAGTAGTGCTGGGATTACAGATGTAAGCCACTGCATCCAGCTTTGTAATTTGAGTTTTGGAGATGGAATTCACACCTTAAGGTTGCTCAGCATGCTTTTACCTATTGTGGCATCTTTCTGGTCCAAGAATTTGTTATGAGGCAAAACAAAACAAAAAAATAGGATTATATATGATTTTACTTTGGGGGTGGGATAACTATTGTTTTCTGAAATTAAAAGTGACTTGGAATACATAAGCTCAAAACTGAAATTCTGTGACCCTAAACCGATTTATTACTTAAATATTTTTTCTACCGTAGATACTTAAATTTCAGCCAATCCTAACCTCTTAGAAATTCTGAAGTAATAAAGACTATAATCTGTAGCATACAAAGAATGGTCCTTTGCCATCACACAGATAATTAGCACAATACTAATCATTTCCAAAACAGATAATAGTTTTAAAATTCTATAAAGAAGCATGCCTATAATCCCAATGGAGGAAAGGGAAGGCTGGAAGATCAATTCAAGGTCAGCCTGCATTACATGAGGCATGTTTTAAACAAACAAAAATGTATAAGGGAAAGATTCTCATTAAGTTTTTTTCTCATATATAGGTCTATATTCAAAATTCTTAACATCATTTATAAAAAAATAATAGCATTAAGGAAGTAATTTGGTATATTGATGAACAATCCTAAACTTAGTGGACCTGACCTAACTCCTTGCTCAGCTCGGAAATATTCTGTTCAATGTTAAAATAATTTTCTTTTTACCATTTTTTTATTATTTATTTTTATGTGTATAAGTACTCTGCCTGCACGCATGTATGTGTACTTATGTGAGTGCAGTGCCCACAGAGGCCTGACGAGGACACTGGACACCTAGAACTTCAATTAAGGATAGTTGTAGGCTACCATGTAGATGATGGGAAATGAACTCGTCTTATACAAGATTAGTAAGTGCTCTTAACTGCTGAGCCATCTCTCCAGCCCCTTAAAATAACTTTCATTCCTACTGGAATGTAAGCTCCATGAATTTTACTCACTACTGTAACAGAAGATATGATAGCTTGGCATATATAATACTTCCCAAATAACTATATCAACATGAATAATAATAATAATAATTACTCTTCTCACCTGGAACCCATCCGACAAAGAGATTGGTAAGATGAGGCAGGCATATATACAATAGCTGAATTATAGCATAGCAAGAGAAAACTCAGGACTTCAAATCTAGAAAAAATAACAAAAAATGATCACAATTACTTATTTCTAGCAGACACAGCAGTAAATTATTTACTTACTAAGTGGTTATAACAATTCATGACTTTTTTTCTTTTTTGGTTTTTTGTCTTTTCGAGACAGGGTTCCTCTGTTGTAACTCTGGCTGTCCTGGAACTACTCTGTAGGCCAGGCTGGCCTTGAACTCAGAGATCCATCTCACCTGCCTCTGCCTTCAGAGCGCTGGCATGTGTCACTGCCACCTGGCAATTCATGATTCAGGTTACTGCACTATCACTCTCAATAGTTTCCCTTCTCACTATGAACCATAGCCCTTGCTATCATCAACATTTTCTTCTTTAAAAAACAAATTAAGGCCAGGCATGGGGGCACAGGCCTTAATCCCAAGAGGCAGAGGAGAGGGATCTCTTTGAGTTCAAGGCCAACCTAGTCTACACAGTGAGTTCCAAGGTAGTGAGGAGAGACCCTGTATCAAAAACCAAAAAAGAAAAAAAGAACATTCAAACTTAAGGCTGGGTGTAGTGAAACTCACTTTCAATCCCAGCACTCAGGGGGCAGAGGTAGGCCCATCTCTGTGAATTTGAGGCCAGCCTGGTCTATGTAGTGAGTTCAAGGACAAACACAGTTACACAGTGAGATGCTGTCTCAAAAAAAAAAAAGAAAGAAAAAGAAAAAGAAAAAGAAAAAGAAAGAAAGAAAGAAAAATAACCAATCAATCCAAACCAAAACTGCAAAACCAATTAAAACAAGGGGCTGAAGAGATGGCTCGGTAAGTAAGAGCATCTGCTGGTCTTATCTCACAACCACCTACAACTCTAGTTCCAGGGCATCTGATGCCCTCAGGAACTGCAGGGTGCTGAAAAGCATTCCTAACCTCTACCTGCCAGGTATACAATAGCTCCCTCTCCACCCAGATATATTAATCAAATAAATCTTCCATACCAATTGCTAAATGGTATATGTAGGAGGTAATGGACACCTTGGTTGAGAACTACTGGTTAAAGTCATTACATCTTGAAAATGGAAAATGGAACTGTGTGGAAGTAATGCATATTTAATTTGGGGGTAAAAACTATGTATATTTGTAAGATACCTCACAGTAAAAATTATACTGCAAAAAATTCCCACATCACAATGTGATCACTCTCACATCCATTAATATCAGGAAAGCAGGTATTAGTGAGGATAATTTATTATTACATGAGGATATTATTTATTTATTCTTATTTTATGCTATGGGTATTTTGCTTGTATGTGTGTCTGTGTGCCACGTGAATGTTTGGTGCCCAAGGAAGCCATAAGAAGGCATTAATGCACTGAAACTGGAGGTACATGTGGTTGTGAGATTCCATGTGGATGCTGGGATGAATCCCCATCCTCTGGAAGAGTAGTTAAGTACTCTTAACCACTGAACAACCTCTCTAGCCTCATGACATATATTTGATTGGCTATATTAACTTTGTTTGACTTTATTGATCTTTCCCATAAGCAGAAAATTTCCCCCAAACAGCAGAACCATTTATAGTACAGAGGGAGAAGGAGAAATCTGGATAAATGAAACACAGTGATGCCACACGGTGCTGACCAGCCTGCTATACCCCCCACATGAAGAGCTACAGGTGGTCAATGGCTGCTGAGTGAGGAAGACCAGTTTTCTCCATGGATGAGCTCCCAGATAGGTTGTCTGATCCCAAGTGGTCAGCCTGGGCACATTTATATGCAAGCAAATATACTCAGATTATACATACATATGTGCATATATGTACATACAAACAACAATAATAATGAAAGAAGAGACTATGAATTTGGATGGCGGGATGCAGGAAGACTTGGAAAGGGAAGGAGAGTGCTGTAGATGTAGTGTTCCATATGAAATTCCCAGAAATTTCTTTTTTTTTTTTTTTTGAGTAGTTCTTATCTAAATGCCAAGGGCCAGAATGTTTCAGATTTTGGATTTTTACAGATTTTGTAATGTGTGTCTTCTTAGGAGACAAGGCCAAGTCTATACCAGAAGCTCATTTGTGTTTCACATGTACCATACACACACAGCCTGAAGGCAATTTTACATTATATTTTAGTGCACTTGCATTCTACCTGTGTCCCAATCACACAGACTGCATGTGAACTGTCTACTTGTGCTATCACGCAGGTGCCCACTGAATTTCAGACTTTGGAACATTTCAGATTTGTGATTTTCTAGACATGGATGCTCAGCCTGTACTGTAATATATTTCACCAGTATGATGTATTTTTTGGACTCATATCAAACTTGAAATGAAGTAATTATACTTAGCTATTACACATAAATTCACCATTGTTGCTGTGTAGTTAAAAAATTTTTTTTATATTTATGTATGTGAGTGTTTTGCCAGTATGTATGTGTGTGTGTGTGTGTGCCAGCATGTATGTATGTGCACAACATGCATCCCTGGTGCCCCTGGAGGCAAGAAAAGGGTGTTAGATCCCCTGGAACCAGAGTAGCAAATGGTTGTGAGCCACCATGAGGGAGTTGGGAATTGAACTTGGGTCCCTCTGGAAAAACAGCTAGTGGTTATCCACTGAGTCATCTCTCCAGCCCCTATATGTAGTTTTGTTCATTACCGGTTTTGCGCAGTGAATGTTTCTCTCTGAGGATGAAGATCACTATAAACAACTCTGATGAGATCATGCTGACATAATGCCCCTTCTGTCAAAGCCATGGATCCAATTGTTGAGGGCTACAAAAAATAAGATATAACATGAGATAATGTCTCCAAAATGAAGTAAAAATCTGTAACATGTAATCATATTCAATTTTGTTTAAATTCGGTTATCAATGACATTTTATGCCTTCTTTTGGAAATTATGTGTAGAAGACACATAAATTTGAAATATATCACTTTATTTTTTTAAAATGTTATAGAATTACTATGTATTTAGGAAAAAGTAAAGCTGCTGAAAACATTAAGGTTTGAAAAAATCCATTTATATTTTCTTGTATTCCAAACACTGAATATAACTACTCACAATTACATAAAATAAACAGTACTGAAGACTATGATGAAAAAAATCTCTTTAATATTTACACAATTAATTTCATGTTTTTGAAGTTAGAATAACCATTAATTAATATCACTACCATCCATTTTCATTTCATAACACAATACAAATAACTTGATTAAAATCTATTACTCAGAACTATTCTATGTTGAAATTAATCCTTGTTAAATAGATTTATTTCTAACACAAAACAGTCTCAGAGGAATTAATTTTAAAAATTAACACCTACATTGAGCTACAAGACAAACAGGATATTGTGAGTTGAAAATGGAATAGAACTTTTAGGGTAAATTTTTTAAATGCTTACAATCTGATGCATCAAAGGCCACTAAAGACCATAAATTTGATTCATAACACATTTTCTTATTGAATTTTACTGAAGACAGCTCAGCTCAACAGCAACATTTACCTATATAATGAGTGTTCTCACATTCTTCAGCATAATAAACATAAGCAAAACAAATGTTACTGAGCAGCTAGAATGTGCAACTAGACTCCTTTATACTGAAACACACGGAGCATTAAAGAATACTGACTTTACTTTCTTAAAGAATAATAAAAAAAGAATCAGTTTAACAAAGAAACACTAAATGGACAATTTTTTTTTAAATTCATTTTTAAAACTGATTTAAAAAGTTGAAAATGATACTGGTGAGGAAACTAAATGAATAAACAAGAACTAGAGAAAGTATTCCCATTAAAAACTAACTCTCTTGACACAAGTCTGACACTACATATAACATCTACTCTAAAAAAATTATTATACTTAAATCAGTTAATTTATTTAATGTGAGTGTATATGCACAAGGACAGTTTGCAGGAGTTAGTTCTTTCCTTCCATTATGTGGGTCCCAGGGATTGAACTCAAGTTGTCAGGTATGGTGGCTGGCACCTTTATCTGCCAGGTCATCTGCTGGCCCAATGCCTATTTTTCTTTCTTTTTTAAAATGTGTATGAGTATTTTGCCTATATGTATGTCTGTGTATCAGATGCATGCCTGGTGTGGGTGTCATGTGGGTGTCAGACCCACTGGAACTGGACTTACAGGTGGGTGCTGGGAATTGAACGTGGGTCTTCTGGAGGAATAGTCAATGCTCTTAACCATTGAGCCATCTCAGCTCAAAACCCCAAAGAGAAAACTATGCATTAAGACCTCTTCATGGTGGTGTGCTCCTTCCCTGTGGAAGGTAGCAGCAAGTTGAGGAGTGCAAGGTCATTCTTGACCACCTGCTGATTTTGAGGCCTGCCTGGGTTACAAAAGATCTTGTTTCAAAAACAGAAACAAAACTAAAAAGTACTTACAATATTTACTTCTGGCAAAAAATAATTTTTCATCTCTTTCTCAACATAATTTGAAACACTGCATGTTCCCAAAGTTACTTACCTCATGGTATATTGAAGGCTTGGATAAGGAAGGGATAGTGAAAGACAGCACTTTATTGTTTCCATCTTTATCAGCAATTTCCTATAGTAAAAAATGGACAAAACAATGCAATAAAATATAACAAAATAATGATTATTTCCTTAATTTACAGAATATACCATTGAGGGAGAGTTTTAGAACAATAGTACATAAAAATACTACTGCTCTATCATATCCTTTCATATTTATTAGCAAATTGGTATAAGTTGGTGGCATAGTTATTACTCACAGAGATACTGAGCACTAGTTACACTACATCAAATCTATTATGACACCAAAGGCAAAAAGTAGGCACACACAGAACAGGAAGATTAAAAGTGCTTAGCCCTTAGAGGGAAAAAAAATTGATCAGATTTTTTAGTAGAAACATGGCTGAGCAAAACACAACTAAAACCAAAAGACCCACATTTACTAAAATAAGAAACACACGTTATTATAACACAAATGAAGGATTTTCTAGCTTTACTGAGCCATAATTCAGAATTTACATAGATTTCATGATGTTTTCATACCTTTACATTGTGAAATGATTACCATAAACAAATTCATTCAAATATCCAGTAATACACTTACCATTATCAGGGTAAGAACATTTTAAGAAAGAATCTTGATTAAAAGAAATGTGTAATTCCTCAGCAATAAGTTACTGAATTGTAATAAGTTACATGTTGACAATATTAGTGTAAGTTATTAACAAAATAGACTTATTTTTAGGTAGTTTCTACTGAACTGTAAAATTCTTTTGTTCTTGTTTCTCTGAGACAAGGTTTCACTCAGTAGTCCAGGATGCTCTGGAATGTACTATGTAGTCCTGGATGGCCTAAAATTCGCACCTCAGTTTACTAAGTACTGGGATTAGAAATGTATGCCATTAGCTGGGTGGTAGGAGGGAAGCAGAAGCAGGTGGACCTCTGTGAGTTTGAGGCCAGCCTGGTCTCCAGAGAGAGTGCAAGAACAACCAGAGTTACAACAAAGAAACCCTGTCTCGAAAAACCGGAAAAAAAAAAAAAAAAAAGAAAAGTAAAAAGAAAAACCACTTATAAGTTTTATGAGGTCCGATTTAGAAACAGATTTACCACAAGATCCAGCAACACCATTTTTAGATATACATAGAAAAGATTCTATCTTACTACAGAGATACCTGTTCATCTACGTTCATTGCTGCTGTATTCATAATATACAGAAACTGGATATAATATAGATCAACTGAGGAGTGAATAATAAAAATGGAGTATATTTACTTGCCCCAAAGGAATATTATTTAATTGTTAAGAAAAGTGGGATTATGAAATCTGCACCACCATTACACTGATTGTATGTAATACAATTCTCAAAACTTTCTCATTTGCTTCCCCACTGAATGCCTATTAAAGAGAACCTAAACTCTTCACAAAGAAAGATTTTCTTGCTGGATGTGGTGGCAGACACTTTAATCCCATCATTCAGGAGGCAGACAGGAGAAGGATCTTTGTGAGTTCAAGGCCAGTATCATGTATATGCTGAGTTCCAGGCCAGTCAGGGCTACCTAATGAGACCCTGTCTCCAAAAACAGCCTTTATGAGGCTAAGGCGAGAAGATCGAGAATGAGGCCTTTTGGCCTAAGATCAAGTGAAGAGTGTAGCCTGCACTACATTCTATGTCTGAGGAGCACCCAAGCTACACAGGGAGAAACAGAAAAACACAACAATTAGCAACAAGAGCACAATGATAATGGAGCTAATACAAAATCATTTTTCTTAGTTTGTAGAGGAATAGGCCTGTGTGAGAACTAGGAAGAGGTCTGTATGAAAGAATCACATTCTAAGGCCTTTGTGGTCCTGAAGGAATGTAGAAAGAATGTTAAGAGTGTTTAATCAGAAAGCATTCAGAAAGCAGTGGTGGGGCACACCTTTAATCTCTAAAACAGAAACAGAGTGGAGGAAGACACAGGAAGCAGAGCTCAGAAGTCAGAGTCTGAGAGGAGTCAGAGCAAAGGGCAGGCAAAGTAACTAACCAGAGGAAGAGTTAGCAGAGTGACTCAGAGTAAGGACACGCCCAACTCTCATGACAGAAAAAGGCAGGTTCTCAGTTACAGCAGAGTCAGTTACAGTAGGCAGTAAGGGGCCGTGAGAACTCAGGGAGAAACACAGAGGCAGCTCAGCAAAAGAGGTCAGTAGACACAGAAGCAGCCTGGCAGAAGTAGTCAGTATCAGATGGGAAGGGTGAGTCAGCTTGAAGCCAAGCATAGTTCGGTCTGTGGTAGTCAGAGTCAGCCAGAGTTTGCCAGAGTCAGAAGAGTTGGGTCAGAAATTGTCAGCCAGCTCAGAAGATCAGTTTGAACCAGTCAGACTGGAAGTAAGTTGAACCAGAAGAGTTAAAGTTCAGAAGGAGTTAGTAAGAGTGGTTCAGTCAGCAGTAGGTCGTAGAGGCTGAAACATTCTAGGTCCCGCTTGTAGTTTAAATGTTCTAAATTTTAAGAAGCCTGAAGCCTCCAGTTCAAGGATTAAGACTAGATTGTAAAGAGACCTAAAGGCTCTTGGGCTCCAAGCTAGAACAGGTGATTAAATTAACAAGAGAATCAGCGGCTACATTAGTTTGCATATATTTTCTATGCTTTTCATTTGCATGGACACAACTGAACTTTTGTAATGTTATTTGATTACCATGCTTGATAGTTTTATGTCAACTTGACACAAGCTAGAGTCATTTGGAAAAAGGGAATCTTAACTGAGAAAATGTCCCCCATCAGATTGGCCTGTGAGCAAACCTGTGGGGGCATTTTCTTAATAATGATTGAGAAGGGAGGGACAGCCCAGCCTGTCCTAGGTGGTCCAACCACTAAGCAAGTGGTCCTTACTTGTTTAAAAAAGCAGGCTGAGCAAGCCTCAAGGAGCAAGTCTGTAAGTGGTACTCCTCCATGGCTTCTGCTTCAGTTCCTGCCTTGATTTCCTGTCCTGATTTTCCTAGATGATGGACTACAAAAATATTTTAAGGTGAAATAAACCCTTTCTTCCCTAGGTTGCTTTTGATCATAGTGTATTATCACAGCAAAAGACACCCTGACTAAGACGATTAGTCTTCCTAATATCTCACCTATTCCTAATCAGAAGTGATCCAAAGTATATCTTTTCAAATGTCATCTCCTCAGGAAAGTTTTAGTAACTTTGGCTAATATTTCAACTTCTCATATCCTTTTCCATGTATTATTAGTCATCTATGAACATGTCTTCTGTGATAGAGAAGTTGCCCTAAAAAGCAGGTAGCTTATTTCAGTATCCAACTTGTTTCTTAAATAAAAGGCTGGTTTTTTTTTAATGTATATATATCAGAAACACTGGTTAAATAAAATGCTTTGAAGTAAGTCATCTGATCTAACAATGTTTTTGATTATATCTTCAACAATTTTATAAAAAATTTATTGTTATAAATGTATTCAGCTCAAGATATTATTTAATAGACATTTCAATTTGTTTATCTCTAAACAATCTTCAAATATTTCAGGGGATTTAAAAATATTTTAAATTTCCTAAACTATCACTTTCAACTCACCAAATTATAAATTCCTAGGAGAAGTGCTTCAATGCAGCCATTACTCTGCCTGTCTCTACTAACCGTAAGTCGCAAATAAACCCACATCAATTCAGGCAAGAACTGTAGTGTGAACCTCTTAAGTCGAACTTCAGAGCTACGATACAGCTCAAACAGTTGGTGGCAGACAGGCTCCAGGAGCTAAAAGAAAAACAGAGCAATATCATTTCCATTGCTTGAGCTATAACTGTATTTCTTAAAAGGCAAATGAGCATTTATAATATTTAAAAAATAAATTCTGAACATTAATTCCTCCATATGAGTTAATTCAACAAAGCCTGTAACAGACTACATATTAAACTGATCAAACCACTAATTGTAAGTACTTTAGTACCATACATTATCACTATACTTTTTAAAGTACTATGCGACCAATTTATTAGATGATTAGTCTATTTGCCGATGTACTATATTTATGTTTGGTTAGTTTCCCTCTGTTCTTACCAAGACCTTCTAGTCTCTATTTCAATGTCTTTTGCACTTGTGGATATACGCGTGTGTGTGTGGGAACTTTAACGGCATGGTACACATAAGGAAGTCATGCACAACTGTGTGGGATGCAGTTCTCTCCTTCCGTCACGCGGGTTCAAGGGATCCAATTCAGGTTACAGCAAGTGCCTTTATCCATGAGCCATCTTGCTGGCCCATCTTCCATTTTAAGAAATTTCTTAACTAAAATAACCTAAAGTTTCAAGTAAAGCAATTATTTAAACAAGCTGTATACCACTCATTAGATGAAGAGATTGTATAAAACCCATGTTACAGGCATCTAAAATTCTAGATGATATGATACTTTAAATACATAAAAGGGAAGTAAAAATACAGTTAAGACTCGCTAATTATATTTAAGGATTTGGAGGACTAGGAAGACAGCTTGGTGGTAAAGTTCCAATTGGATAAGCATGAGGACGTGAGTTCAGATGCACAGCACTCACAATAGAGTTGAGCACAGCAGTGCATGAGGGTGGGGGGGGGGGGGTAAGCACAGCCCCAGGGCTTACTGGAAAAAAGTCCAGCTATACCAGCAAACTCCAGGTTCAGAATCCCTGTCTCAGGAAACAGGTGGAGAGTGCTAGAGGACAGGACTCAAGATCTACTGCTGGCTGGTGCAAGTGTACACATGAATACACACACACTGCACACGTACTCACACATACACAATTTTGAAAGGGAAAATAGTATATGAAATATGTTTTTCAATGCTTAATTGGCTAATTATTCTTGTACTACCACATTAAATGACTTGGGAGTTCTCATGATGTTGAAAACTGAAGAAATGTGCAGTTCTACATATCGCCAATTTAAAGCGGTTTTGCTCCTACTAACAGTAGACTGTACAAACCTGGATGACTTTTAACTACACATAAAGACTGGTGAGGCACTAAACTTATTTTTTTTTTTTTTTTTTGGTTTTTTGAAACAGGGTTTCTCTGTTCTAATTCTGACTGTCTGGAACTCATTCTGAAGACCAGGGTGGCCTTAAACTCAGAGATCCACCTGCCTCTGCCTCCCAAGTGCCAGGCTTAAAGGCATGCACCACCACCATCCAACTGAGAAACTAAACTTCTTATACTAAAATGTAATTACTAAAAAAAAGAGCAACAGTTTAGTAATTTCATATGTTTACCTCTATTCTAAGTGACATGTTTCCATTCAGATCGGTTTAAATATAGTTATGTTTTTAATAATTCAGAATTACTGAAGTCAATACTTTCACAATTGTAAAATTGTCAACAAATCTATGCCAATACTACAGTTAATATTTAGAGAAGTTGACATTTGTTCTTGACTTTAAACTTTAAAACTTAGAAAAAAATACACACACGCGCGCGCGCGCATCTTAGTCTAGTAAATACTCAACTCTCTTAAGATAAATGCAAATCAATGCAAAGTTTAAAAATATTTTTAAAAATTTAAACTGTCTCCTTAACAGTGATGTTTAGAACAGTCAGACAGTTTGTCAAAGACTATAGATGTTAGTGGTAGAAGAAGATTTTAAATGAAGGTTTTCTAACATCAAGCTGATTTTCTACTGTAACACATTTCTTATACAAAAATATTGGTAAAGATTACAAATACTATACTGTATGCAGTCCAATAATGAACAAATAGTAAACTTTCGAAACATGTTTCTTAAATAATGACAGCACTGTTCTGAGGAATTACAGACTGAGAACTTTTAGAAATTTGTTAAAAATCTGTATTTATAATTCAGATTCACTCTTCTCTTTAGTAAAAGATCCTCCAAAGATTGCTTTCTCTAAAGTTTTATGTCCCTTGACATAATCACAATGAGTTTGTTATGAAAATATTAACTTCCATTTTTTAGTGGCAAGTATCCGGCACAGAAACCACTACTAAAACTAAAAGCATACTAAAAACATAGAGGTTCCAAAAATATAACTCTGTTATTTTTAAAGGTGGGAGATACTGATAATCTAGTAGCTTTTAATCAAATACAACTACAAAATGAGACCACTAAAAACCTGCCATTGCTATCTATTAAAACCTTTAATTCTGCCCAGCATTGGTGGCACATGCCTTTAATCCCAGCAGAGGCAGGGGGATCCCAGTGAGTTTAAGGCGAGACTGGTCTACAGAGTAAGTTCCAAGACAGCCAGGGAAAACCAAAAACTCCCAAACAAACAAACCTTTAATTCTAAGCATTTGTATCATGTCATGTTACTATTTCTGAAGTTCTCAATGAAAATCAGAAATGGTGGCACACACTTGTATTCTATCACTTGGTAGACAGAAGCAGGAGGATCAAAGTTCAAAGGTATTCTCAGCTACATAGCTGCATGAGACCTTGTCTCAAACAAACTCCATTTAATGGTCCGACAGTACCATCCACATCAAAAGTGCTAACAATCATCATCTTTGGCTAAAAAGAAAAAAGCTTAGGAATAACTCTCACCCTTCCTAAATTAAGCAAGCACTATTTTGACATGATAATTATTAAGACATACTATCTGATGAAAACACAAGAGCATTTTGGGTGAAATAACAGAAACTTAAGCCTAACTTGAGCAGGAAAAATAATGTGAGGTGAAAAAGAGAGTAAGACAGAAACTAAACAATAAAATGATTATAAATCCCTCTGTAAATAGTGACAGAGAAACGAAGTAGATAATAAAAGGTAACATCAAAGAAGGGTTTGTTTTTTTTATAAAGAAATATGGTGGGCAGCTGCGGCTCAGTGGGCAAAGTGCTTGGCATTTAAGTCCCAAGACCTGAGCTCAGAGCTTAGTACTCATGCATCTGTAACCCTGCACATTTACAGGAAGATGGGAAGCAGAGACTGTATAACAGTCAGACACTTGCACGCCTGTCTCAAAAACAGTGGAAGGCAAGAGTACGAAGTCAAAAAAATATAAAATGAACAGAAGGGACTTAAACAGAGAAGAGGACTTGAAATGGAAGAGGATACAAGTCAAGATGTAACAAAGGTAGTCATGACATGTAATGTCATGGAAATTCATATTAAGAACTTTAGTCTTTAAAGCAACATTGTTTTTATTCATTTATTTATTCATTTATTCATTTATTCATCTATCTATCTATCTATCTATCTATCTATCTATCTATCTATCTATCTATCTATCGGATTTTCAAGACAGGGTTCTTTATGTAGTCCTGGCTGTCCTGGAACTTGCTCTGTAGACCTGCCTGCCTCTGCTTCAGGAGTGCTAGGATTAGAGGTGTGTACCACCACTGCCTGGCTTGCAACACTGAGGTTAAGACTGTCCTAAATTCAATTAATATTAATAAAACATATGGCCATTTTCTGAAATAACATCTTGGTAGCATATCTGATGATGCTTCAGAATATAATAAAATCAGGACTTAAAATGTAACTGTCTGTGACTACAGCGCAGAACAGTTCTGAGGTTCTACAAAACTTATTATCTTGGTTTTCAAAAGTCTGAATGTATAATTCGAAGCTTCTGATTTGACAGTAAAAAGGATGGAACCCAGACCTGCCCTAGGAACTACATAATGACAATGATTGAGCCTGGATTTCTCAAGCTACCATTTCCATTCTGAAGCTTCAAGGTTTCACATGTTATTAGACAACACAACAATACAGAATAGTCCGAATAACTTAAAAATGTCTCATCTTAAAAGTCTTTTTTTTAAAAAATAAGAACACCTTTCATACCTTTTGAGTACTAAATCTAAAAATTCTAGAATCTTTTTTTATTTCACTATTTTCTAATTAATATTTAGTTGCTTATTTATTCACACTGAACTCCAGAACCACAGCCCAAGCTCATAAGATTTATTACATATCCATTACATACACAAAAAATATTACATTTTAGGGAAGTAACAATCATAAAATATATGATCACTGCCCATGAAGAGCTTACAATCTAAAGAGAAAAACATAAAACAAATAATTTTTAATAAGCAAAGCTTAAATGTTAAGACAGTGGAAAATCAGGGGTAGAATATAACATATTTATTATTTAGAAAGTCCCAAGTACTCCTGACTAAAGATGTGTTTGTGTGTGTGTGTGTGTGTGTGTGTGTGTGTGTGTGTGTGTGAGAGAGAGAGAGAGAATGTGTATGTGCATGTGTTGTATCTGTGTGCACACCTATCTACACACTCACACAAACAGAGCCCATGTCTGAAGTTTTAAAATTTCAACAATACATCGCAGGAGAAAAAGCAGCAAATGAATCTTGCAGCTGCTGGTAGAACTAACAGCAGATGCAATTCTGAAAGCCAATCCAAACACAGGAGACAGTAAAGGAGGAGGTCAATAAGCACACTTTTAGTGAGAAGACAAAATAAAGATGCACTTTAAGTTAGGCTGCTGGTTAGGAGATGGTTACCTGAACTTCTTCAGGCTCACTGCAGTACACAGCAGAGGCACTCTTGGAGGCTGTATCTGGGAAGATAAGAAGCTACTTTCCTGTGTGTTCCTTCATTTTCATGTTAAAGCATACATGAATCCAGTGGGTTAAAACTAAATATTGTGTTAATGGAAAGATACTGTGTGTATCTGGTGTAAGTTAACATACAGATTCAGTAGTTGCATTTTCTATCTTCTCTACAGGGTGAATAACAGTTGGCTATTATTTTAAGTTTATTGATTGTTGCTATTTAGATTTTTAAAAGCACTTCCTCTGATAATTTTCAGGTAAAATTTAATAAATAGCAGCATCATTTTGTGTTATCAGTTTACAACTGATCAGGGTGCTTAGAAATATCTCTACGATATTAAGAAATAAAAGTAAAAATATTAAAATAAGAAAGCTGAAACAGTAACCATTAAAGTTTGGTTTCCAGAGAAGGAACATTCCAGAACACAAAGAAAAAAAATACATTAAATAATCCCCTGAGATGAAGGTGACTGAGGTTGAGAATCAAAGCGTACCATCTTCATCAGGAAAAAAGACCAAAGCATTTTAAAATACAGAAAGTGGGGGGTGGGGAAAGCCAAAGCAACTAAGAATGAACAACAGAGGAAAGGGACTTTCCAGATTCACAAATGAGATAGAAAACTACAAACTTATATTGTGTGATTTAGGCACAGCTTCATTTTATCATTAGAGCTGACTTCCTGAAGGCAAGCTTTCCTACCTCGTTGTTTGAATCCTGAATGACTTCACAGAGCGCTGGTACGAGCGCTTTCTTCCGGTGTAAAGTCGCTGCGTAACTGGTGACCTGAGTATCAGGTAACGCCTATGAGAAAGCCGCAAGTGACAACACAGTGAATTTAGTATTTGGGAAATCAAAACACTTACTTTACATGAGTACTATTTGAGTAAAATAAATGTCAAATAAGAAATCTTAAAATAATTAATGTAATAAATATTAAATAACGACCATACAAATTCATTGTTTATCCATGAACAATGATTACAGGTTACAAATCCTTAACTATATTTCACTAAATCATATCACCTTTGGGAATCTAACTTAAAAGAGCAGGATATATTTCAGTTCCTGCACTAACACTTTCACAAGTGTTCATATATTATACAGTTTTCAATCAAAACTATTTGACTTTTAATCATAAGAAATCAAAGCAGGGAATAATCCTATTATTAAAACTTGAAGCTCTGGTCTTCTACTGGATTTATTTTAATTCTAACAATTACTTTTACTTCTACATCATTCCTTTGGCCCTTATTCATACTCATTCCACTTGGAAGAACCTCGACCAGAGAAGCATTGATCCACATTCTGCAACTTCTCCTGAAAAGAGCATTTGTAGGGCTCTTCATAGAACACATTACCATCATTAAGCCTCTGACATACGTAACTACACAACACGGCCTTCCCCCAGTCCTCCTTACCTTGAATTCTGATAGCCATTCTTCCACAACAGCTCGCTCTGAGCCCAGCATCTTCCTTTACCTTCTATTTTTTTTTCTCTCTAAAATACAATTTTTAAGAAATAAACCTGAAGATACCATTATCTACAGAAATTACCAAAAGTACATAATATGTACATTTCACTAATCAAGAAACTTATCTAGTCTGTATTTTAGATAGAGGCTCATGCTCAGTTTGGAGTACAATTAAAACTTTTCAAAAATAAATTCTAGTTTTTAATGATATATCGGAAACCCATTGTCTTAGGGCTTTCACATATTCCCCACTTCAAAAGGGTTAGAAAGAGTCTTTAAATTGGGTATATCTATAATCTCAGTATGGGGGAGGCTGAGACAGGAGGATTGTGAAGTGGTCAACTTGGGCCATGTAGTGAGTTCTAAGGCAAGCCTGGACTACACGGCATGTATCAACAACAACAACAAAAAAAAAGCTGAAAAATGAAGTGTCTGAGTTAAATAAAATTCCATTACTAAGGTAAATGCACAGAGCAAGTTATACAAGGCAGGACAAACCGTAACAAACATCAAAGTCAGATCTACAGAAAGCAAGGGGGCAACTATAGTTGGAAAACTGATAATGATATATCCATTATGAAAAATAAGGCAGATCCCTAACTTTTCTAAGATGGAAAAATGTCTAAGTACCAAAGTCAAACTGAATAATAGTCTGTAAATTATAATTCCAATTAAAGCTTACATTTTTAAAAGCCTGGAAACAAATATATGTTCAACTATTAAGTGTTTGCAGTTGAGAATAGTCTAACCTATTTAGTTTCAGATTAAAAAAAAGATACATTATATTTTAAAATTAAAAAAAAAAATCAAAGCAGTTTTTACTTTGTCATTCAAAAAAAAAAAAAGAATGGGAAAAAACAAGACAAAACAATAGAACACGAGGAAGGAGCATTGTCTCACTCTTTGTAAAAAGATAGTCTTTCTGTGTTTATCAAACTCCACACTAGATTTAAAAACTATTAATGTGTATTACTTGTACAAAAATTGGTTTCATTATGACATCTATGATAAACATCACATATGATAAACCTTAATAATATTCCCCTCATACTTGTTCTCTCTTGTTACACCCCTCCATACTAAATTTGTAACTTAAAATTTCACAAAGACTTTAAAATATGTGTATGCAGGGGCACTATACTGAGTGCTAATGCAATAAAGAGAAAAAGGGGAGTAAGACATGCTATTATTTTCTAACGGCAGAATCTCTTAAAATACACTGATGGATTTGCTCAAGTAAATCCAGAATTAGGGAAGATGAGGGAAGCTGGGTGGTGGCGGCACATGCCTTTAATTCAAGCACTTGGAAGGCAGAAGCTGGCAGATCTCTGAGTTCAAGACCAGTCTTTTGTGGTTCATAATCACTGACTGGTGTTGAAGACATTGTGTAAAATGCACCTCATGTTTTCAACTTGATTCATACAGTAAGGAACCCTAATTGAAGAACACTCCTTGACAAAAATGGCCTGTGGCTGTTATCTGTGGGGCATTTTCTTGACTGCTAATTGATGGAGGAGATTCCAGCCCACTGTTGGGGGAAGTCACCATCCTAGACAGGTGGGACTTGGATGTATAAGAAAAAGTAGCTAGATGTGAGACTTCAAGCAAGCCAGTAAGCAACATTCCTCTGTTGGTTTCTGCTTCAAGCTCCTGCCTTGAAATCCTGCCTTGTTTTCCTCAATGATGGACTGTAAAGTCTAAATTATTTTAGACTAATGAAGCTAAATTATAGAGCATAATGAGCATAAACCCTTTTCTCCCCAAGTTGTTTTTGGTCATGGTGTTTACTAAAGCAACCAAAACCAAACAAGAACAGCCTCACTCAAACCATGTTTTGATAATGACATATCAAAGGGGTAGCAGAGGATAGAAGAGTATATTAGATACAAATATTTTAAATATGTGTGTGTGTGTGTGTGTGTGTGCGTGTGCGTGTGCGTGTGCGTGTGTGCATGTTAGTGTATGTCCTCTCAGAAGCCAGAAAAGGGTATCAGATTCCCTGGAAATTAGAGTTACAGGTGGTTATAAGCTACCAGATGTGGGTGCTAGGAACCAAACTCAAGCCTTCTTTGTACTCTTAACCAAGTCCCTTGTGTTACATATAATGAAAATATGACTCACTTTAAGTTGATAGCCATTAATGCTTAGCAATTGGCACATAAAGTTCATTATATTATTCTATCTACTTTGTTACTGTTTGAAATGTCTTATAGTCAACAAAACAACTAAAATACTGGTAATTTGAAGCTATAAATATACAAAATCTAATATAAGAGATACAAAACAAGGTTCTCACATTTTATTTATTTACTTATTTTTATGGGTGGGGCTATAGTGTTCACTCATAGACTGTTCTGAGATCTACACAAAACTATGAAACCCTAGTTCAGAAAAAGAGGACTAGGGCTAGGGATGTGGCTCAATTGGTAGAGTGCTTGCTTAGCAGGCAAAAGGAACTGATTTTGATCCTAGCACCAAGTTAGAATAGATGTAGCAATGCAGTCTAATGTTTAAGGAGAATTTTGAGCTATAAAACATGTTTTTGGAAGAGTTACTCCTCCGTCACCACAAACTACTTGCTCATAAAATGAAGACAACAGAAGTACCTGTGACAAAAGTTCTTTAGTTTTTGTTTGTTTTGTTGTTTTTGAGACATGGTCTCATTGTGAAAACCTAGTTCGCCTGAAATTCAATATGTTGACCAGGATGACCTCCAATTCACAGAGATCCTCCTGCCTTTGCTTCTCCAGGGCTGGGATCAAAGGTGTGCGCCATCATATCCAGCTGACAAGAGATTTTTTTTAACAAAATAAATAACACACAAGGTGTTAAAACAGTGATTGGCACATATCCTTCATGTTAGCTATTATTATTATTAGTAGTAGTAGCAGCAGCAGCAGCAGGAGGAGGAAGAAGAGGAGAAGTAGCAGTAGTAGTAGTAAAATAATAGTAATAATTATTAAGTTTTGAATTTGACAATTCAAAAACATTTTTATTCTGAGGATAAAATAGGGAGATTATTCATCCATTCTTTTAACTATTATTTATTAAAAATATGGTTGAATAGCCAGGCGGAGGTGGCACACACCTTTAATCCCAGCACTCGGGAGGCAGAGGCAGGTGGATCTCTGTCATTTTGAGGCCAGCCTGGTCTACAGCCTGAGTTCCAGGACAGCCAGAGTTACAACAGAAGCTAAGGCTATAACAAAGAGGGACAAAAAAGAAATAAGTACTCAAGTATTTCAAAGGAATCAAAATTATGAGATAAACAAAGCTATAGAATTACCAATGCAGCATATGAGACAGTAGTAGCTGTTACTGCAAATTCTTTTGTTTTTTTAATACGGGGTTTCTCTTTGTAGTCCTGACTGTCCTGGAACTCGATATGTAGACCAGGCTGGCCTCAAACTTACAGAGCGCCACCTGCCTAAATTTGATAAAAAAAAAAAAAAATTGGGCCCAGCATGGTGGTGTACATCTTTAATCCCAGCACTCAGAGGCAGCAGATCTCTGAGGTCAAGGCCAGCCTGGTCTATAGAGATAATTTAGGACAGCTAGGGCTATATAGAGAAACCCTGTTTCAAAACTCCCCATCATACTCCCCCCAAAAGATTATGACGATATTTCAAAGTATTTAAAACTTAGATTAAGGCAACTATTATTGAAAAGATTAAATTTTAAGACTAAGTTTTAAGGCAAAACTTAAAACAGTACTATATGATACAGTAGCTCTAAGCTGAAAATGGTTATTTAAATTAAAATTTAATTTTATTATTAAATAAATTAATTTATTAAATAAAAATTAAATAAAATTCATATAAAATTTACTTATTCTCTTGCTTTCTGGGAAATTCAACCTATTTTGTGTTATAATAAAATGTGGGCTCAGAGAGAGCATACTACTCTTGTAGAAGACTTGTGTTTAGTTCCCAGAATCCATGTCAAGTTGCTCATAACTGCCTAAAACTCCAGCCTCAGAAGGATCTGATGCCTCTGACCTCCTCAGGAACCTGCATTCACACGTGTGTGCCCACACAACTTAAAAAACGTGGATCTTTTTTTAAAAGTGTAGGTTTAGTCATTTTATGGTATATTTAATGGTTCAGTTTTAGCGTGATTTAGTATGGTATAACCTGTGTGCCAAGAAGCCAGGAGCTGGGCTTATTTATCTCCTCCTGTTTCCCAAGCCCTGTTTACTCTAGATTTCATAGCAGGGGCCTGTCAGTTGTAACAGGCCAAGGCCTGATTTCTGAGAGAAGAGACAGAGAAAGAGGCGGGCAGCTAAAAGATCTGTGATCTAACAGAATTGTAACTTCAACAGCTTTACTGTCCTTATAAGTCTTTACTAATGACTTCACTTCATGAGACAATCTGTTTTGTACTCCAAATTCATTTGAGAACCTACCATTGCTTATTTTGCTCTCCTAATTTGGATTCACACAGATACAGAACTCTAACTTAGTACACCATCCCAGCCAAGTTCATCATTCCTCATGGATTGGGGAGGTGGTGAAGATATACACAGCCATAGTGTTAGTCCTCTATCAGGCTGAATTTTCAACCGTTTGTCCACTCCCCACAGCATTCCTATTCAA
The DNA here is from genome assembly GCA_026225945.1 of Cricetomys ansorgei. NCBI lineage: Eukaryota > Metazoa > Chordata > Mammalia > Rodentia > Nesomyidae > Cricetomys > Cricetomys ansorgei. The sequence continues at coordinate 522,134 of JAMJFZ010001562.1, read as the reverse complement.
ATCTGCAACACATGATTGCTGGGTTCTAGGATGTCAAGTCTTTGGGTCTGCTCAGTTTTAGCCGGTACGGGTATAAGGTATAAGGGCGCTGAGCTCCCGAGCCTACAGCCTTCCGGAACTTTCATAAAACACACACATCAGGAGGCTGGATCTGGTAGTTAGATTCCATGTAGCATTACCACTGTTTGCAAGTTTTCTTGCTCCTTGTCCCTATTTTGAACCTTGTCAATATGAGGCTTTCACTAACACAGTCTTGTTAGCCATTTCTGAATTCTAACCTACTGCCTTCTTTGGGTAGTCAACGAAGTTCATTCCTCTGTTCTCTTCTTGACATGTCTTGGCATGAGTTTTCTATGAAAACAGTGGAACTGTGGAGATGTGTGCAGGAACATGGGTTAAAGCAAAATAGATTTGGGAGTGAGTATTTACTTGGGCTCTCTTATCTTCCAGTCCCCTCTGAGACTGGATCTTGGTATCTAGCTAAGGATGACCTTGAACTCCTGATCCCCTGCCTCTACCTCCAAAAAACTGGGATTACAGGCATACAAAAAACAAAAAACACCCGGTTTTGAATATTTTGTACATTATTAATAAACACTGGAAAGAACAGGGTATTTGCTATAGCCCATATTTGCAGAAGCTACATGTGGTTATCTTCCTGTATCAGAACACAAAGAGAACACGGCCATCGTCACAAAGTTATTATGGACAACAGTGGTGTACCCTGATATCACAATCATGCCGACTAAATTAATTAAATAGAAGTAAAATTCAGATAACACATTTGTTAAATGCAATTACTAAAATAATTCAACCATCGAATTCAAAGGTAGTTAAGATGTGTTCATTTCAGGTAAAATTGTATAATAAATAAAGCTACTCACTAAAGACTATGAGAAATTCTTAACATGTTTAATCATATGGGAAATTTAGTCTTCATCTTTTAAAAGTTAAGTTCGTAATTTTACCTGTCTTTAGATCAGTTTTCTAAAGGAGGAGGTGGCACAGGAATGCGGCAGAGTTCAAGTATGGAATTCATTTGTTGAGAGTTAAATATTTTCCAACTCTATAAAAAATAAAAATTCAAACATTAAGAGAATAGTCTCAAGAACATACACATAAAATGTTTTAAATGACACACTCATAAAAGCATTCTTCACTTCTGTGTAAGTGCTGGTGGTGCACGTGCACACGTGAGGCTGCATGCGCCTGCACGGGATCATGTGGAAGACACTGAATGTCCTCCTCTGTTGCTTACCCCTTCACACAGCACTGATATGGAGCTCCAGCGTATTCTGCTTAGGCTGGCAGCCAGCAAGTCCCAGATGACCTCCTGCCTCCATGCTGGCCTCTCGGCACTGGGCTCAGACACAGGCAGCAAAGTCTGGCTTTTCACTGAGCTCAGGCCCTGGACACTCGTGCAGAAGCACCCTTACTCACTCACCACAGCTCATCTAACGTTTAAAAAGTACTTACAGACTCTAAACATCCTGTAATAACTAGCATACTTGTATACCTTTATCACCTCCAAGAAAAACATTTGGAGATGCAAATCTCTCTCAATTTAGCTTTAACTATTATACCATTAATTAGCTTTAAGACACCACATAGGTTAAATTGCTAGAGATTAACTCAAAAAAAATCTGTAAAATTAAGTCCTTCCTTAAAAAACACTGATTCTAACTAAAGAAACATAGTTTCTTCACTATTTTCTTTAGGCCTCCACAGCCTCACTATGGCATGCATGCATCTACAGACTCAGCCCTACTCCTAAACTAACTAACAAAAGGAGAAGAGATTCTATAAATAGCCATACACAAATCAGGTTAACTGGTTTATAATAAAGATAACATTGCAATGCAACTGGGAAAGAGTCTTAAATAAAAAATGTTAGGTCAATTGTGTATCTCTAAGGAAAACAATGTAGGTTGATCCTGAACTGTATACAACTCACTAAAGTAAATCCCAGGGCCAGCAAAATGATTTTCTGGGCGAGGGCACTTGCTTCCAAGTCGGAAGACCTGAGTTTGATCCTGGGAACCTTCATGGTGGAAGGAGAGAACTGACTCCCGAAAGCCGTCCTCAGATCTCTATAAACACACGTGTGTGATTTTTAAACAAGAAAATTCCAAGTGGAATACAGATTTAAATGTGGGGATGGGAGCGTACAGCAAAACATTTATGTAAATAACCAAATTTAACTTTCATCTTCCCCTTCCTGTTTCTTTTTTGCTTTTTTGTTTTGTTTTGAGACAGGGGCTCACTATGTAGACAAGCTGACCTTGAACCTGAAATCTTCCTTGTCTCAACTTCGTAAGTGCTGAGTATACAGACATGCTACTCATGGGCAAAGCCAACTTGGGCAAACATTTTTTTAAATAAACAAAAAGCACTGACAAAGGCAACCAGACTATATTAAATCTGCCAACAAAAAAACCAATTATGGCTCAGCTTGTTCAGTCCATGTTCCTGGGCTGGCAGAACTAATATTATGAAAATGTTTATACTACTTAATTTACACAATCAATGAAATATCTATCAAAACTTCTATGTCATATCTCACTGGCTTAGAAAAAATACAAGAATTCATATGGAGCCAAGAACACTGCTGGGGGCATTTTAAAACCCAACCTCGAATCATACTGTAGAGCTGTGTGGTAAGGAAAGCCTGGGACTGACATAAGAATAGACAGGGAGCAGAGACCAGCACAGAGGGTCTGGAAATAAAGTGGCAAAGCTAAACCTAGCTAATTTTTGGCAAAGGAGGTAAAAATATACTTTGGAAAAAAAGAACCTATTCAACAAATGTTGCTGGTAAAATCGGATTTCTACCTGCAGAAGATGAAATTAGATTCATATCCTTCACCTTGTATAAAAATCAATCCAAAATGAATCAAAGACCTTAATTTAAGGCCTGAAATTTAAGGCCTCAAACTTTTGGAGAAAACACAGGGGATACCCTTTAAGACACTCGCCTAGCTAAGGACTTTTTAAAGGAACACAAACAGCGTAAGGACTAACCTCAACTATCAACGTGCAAACAGAAGTTTTCTGTACAGCAAAGGGCACAACAAAAAAACCACCAAAGCTCATTCTTTGTGTACATGCCTAGGAGTGAATAGCTGGGTCATATGGTAGTTCTATTTTTGATTTTTTGAGAAATATGCAAACTGATTTCCACAATAGCTGTGTTAATTCACACTCCCACTGACAGAGAGTAAGTGTCAAATTCATTGATGGCAACCATTCTGACTGGGGTGAGATGGTATCAAAGTAGTTTTAATTTGCATTTCCCTAATGGCTAGGGATAATAAATACTTTAAAAAAATAATAGTTATTGTCTCTTTTTGCTTCTTTTTTTAAAATAACCTATTTACTTAGTCAATTTGCCTATTTGTTGGTTGGCAGTTCCATTTCCATGGTATTCAACTTTGTTACAATTCTATGTAAGTTCTGGATTTCAGCCCCTTGTCTGAATTGTAGCTGGTACAGATTTTCCCCCATTGTGTGGCCGTCTGTCTATGAGAGGCTATGCCCTTCCATAGAGATATTTGCACCCTCATGTTTATTGCAAGAATTGAAACCAACCTATTTATACATCAACAAACAAATAATGATAATTTGGGAAAAAAATATACGAATATTATCCAGCTCTAAAGAAAAATGAAAGTATAAAAACTTACAGAAAAATGGACAGACATAAGAGTATATATTAAGCAAGGTCACAAAAATCTCAAAAAAAAAAAACCCTGTAGGTTTTCTCTCATATGAGGAATCCCGTCAATAATATATTTACATGTATAGACAAATGTACATGTGGGAACAGTAGAACATAAAAAAAGACAACAAAAAAGGCTAAGTATTAGAGAATGAGTTAGGACCGAATGCAGGCCATTCAACTATAAAAGACAAGAGTTATGAAAGATAATATATTACTTTTTGTAGTTCTAATTCTGTCATAATTTTTGGTCGTAAATAAGTTCATAAAATATATTCAATACTGAAAGTTTAAAATCTAATGAAGCTCCACAGCTTCCATTTCAAATGTCTATTCTAACTGCAGAAATTCACTGAGTTTATATAGACTTTGAATCTTCTTAGTTTTAGTATGTAATGTTTACTTTATTTGGAAGTTTTTTATTATAAAGTTTATTTTAAAAAATCATCTATTAAAAAATAATAAGACAGAGAGCCATTGAAGAAGATAGCTAACAATGACCTCTGGTCTCTACACACATACTCATACAGGTGCATATGAACATGCGTACACACAGACATACACAGAGGAAAAGTCTTCCCTTTTTTAACAAGATAGAACGGGTAATAGTTTACCTTCTTTCTCGAAGCTTGTCTGTTTGAGACAAGACATAGTTCTTGCTATGTAACTCTGGCTGGCCTGGAAGCTACTCGAAGATCAGGCTGGTCTCAAACTCATAGAGATCTGCTTCCCTCTGTCTCCCCAGTGCTGGGATCAAAGGTGTTTGCTAACACATCTGGCTTAAAACATTTTTTTAATGGCAAAAATATAAACCTAAGTTTCAAGATACTAGACACTATCAATGAAGAACAATCACTTACTTCCTTAAGTTTTCAGGCTGCAATGTAACGAAGGTCAAGCTTGGTACCATCCCTGAGACAATCAAGAATTAAAACAGAGAGAGCAGCACAGAAAAAGAACTCTGGAGATCTGCAGGGGATCCATCTCTAACGGCTATAAGAAAACTAATTAATGAGTACTTTGTGTATGTTAGAAAACTACCAGAGTCCAGAAAAATAAGTGCCAAATGATTAGAGATAGTGGTGTTCAGAACTCACAAAATGATTTTATAAATGCTCCTTCCCATCATCAGATTAAAGACTGGTTAAAGGATATAGAGTCCTTCCTAAGCTCGAAGATATATGGTGGAAAGGAGCACAGAAGACTCAAGAGATCTGCCTGCCCCTACTTCTGATTCCCAAATGCTGGGATTAAATACATGCACTACCACACCTGGCTAAATACCTTTTTTTCAAAAAAAAAAAAAAAAAGAGATATGCTAAATCTAACTAGTACATAAAAAAACTGCAATATGTGAGAGGAAAAACAAACAAACAAACAAACAAACAAAACACTGTATGGGGAACAACAATACAAGAAAAAAAATTAGTATGCCTGAAGACAGAGCAACATAAAATTAGTCAAGACAGAAGCAGAATTCAAATAACTTGCACTTTATCAAGTGGGGACCCAATGCAAACTCTTGTATATACTTGGTAATCTTGGTTTTATCTAATTAAGCCAATGAGATCAGCAAAGAAAAAGATTTATGCAAGGTGTATTCTCTAAGACAAAGAATCAACATTAGTTAACTCTACCTACAGAGGGTAAGGTGGACTACTTTTGATCCATTGATTTTATCCAAAGACTTTCCCAGCTATGCAAGGAAAACTAAGGGAATATGGCTACAATACCTATTCACCTGCATGTAACTTTTCTTCCATTATCTATAATTAATACTAACAATATTAAGATAACCACAAAGGACTAGCTAATCTTCAGAAGATGTATTTCTTGGCTGGAGATGTAGCTTTCCTGGTAGACTGCCTGCCTAGCATACACAAGGCACCACATAAACCAGGTATGGTGGTACACAACTGTAATGCCAACACTGGGAGGTGAAAGCAATAGGATCAGAAGTTCAAGTTCATCTTCAGTTACATAGTGAGCTCAATGCCAACTCTGGCTAGAAATCCCATAGAAAGAGGGGAAAAGATATACTTTACTATAATCATTACTGATTATATTTAATGTGTTTTATACAGTATTTCTAATTTCTTCTGCCTCAAACTATAAATAGGAAAGCAGTATATAATTTACTATCTGAAAAGCTTCTAAGGTGACCAGTAATAGTATAAAGTCCCACCCTGGCTGTCCTGGAACTATGTAGATCACACTAGCCTCGGGACTCATATAGATCATCAACTGCCTTTGCCTCCTGAGTACTGGGATTAAAGGTGTGCATTATCACAGCCAGCTTAAGGGGTCACTTTGAACAGTATTGAGACTATTAATAACTATAGAGACTTCTAAATTTGGAATAAATGCATTTTGCATTTGCATCATGAGGTGGCCATGAGCCTATGGGGGTCCATGGGTGGCATGTGGGAGTTTGAATGAGAAATGTCCCCCACAGGTTACTGTTTGAACACATGGTCCCTAGTTGATGGCACTGTCTGAGGAGCTCATGGAAACTTTAGAGGGTGCATTCTCGCTGAAGGATAAAAATCATTCATCAAAGCAATTAAAAGCTTCTCATTACTTGATAATTTCGAAACCGCTAATTAGCAAGACATTCTGAGAGACTATCAGAAGCTATGTCAGAAACTAGCAAGCAATGCTTAATTCAAAACTACGCATAATTAAGCCAAAATTACAAATCAGCCCAGCAATTCTATGCAGCTGGAAGGTCAGTCTACTAAAAAAAAAAAAAGACAATGAAAACAATGACTAACAAAAATCCTTACTACTCAAAAGCATGCCCAGACACCAATGGTTTAAGTTATGTAAATTTAGTAAGGACAGCTGTCTTTTCCATTCTTTGCTATCTATCTGCTTTAGCAACATTGACTGTCTTGCAATCTCTTCAATATGTAAATGTCATTCTGGATTTGTGCTGCCACTGCCTCTGCTGCCAGCTAACTACACTGTTTTGTTAGTTTATTCAAGCCTTGGTTCTTCAATGTGTAAAGGAAAATGGGCCCATGGAAAAGGCCACCACCTGTTCTCAATCATTCTTGATCCCAAAATAATATTTACTGTTCTGAATGATAGTTACTATTACTTGTTTATTGTTGAGCAGCTGTAGCCAGGAGTAGAACACCTGCTGGACATGTACAAGGCCCTGTGTTCAATCCTCAGCATTGTACAAACTTATTTAGTACCTATTTCACGCCACTAGAATATAAGCATAAGCTACATGTGGGAGGAAGTATTTATTCATCACTAATCATTTCATATACAAGGAAGGGAAGATTACATAACTGGCAATGAGGCAAGAAAATAGGGCAGAATGAGGCCCAGAAAAACCTTATACAAATGCTCAGATTAGTATACCAAAGAAACCAGTTGTGAGAGAGGAAGTTGGGAAACCTCCCCAACCAAGACTGCCAGGTAACAGATAAAGCATGAGCAAAACAAGCTTATCATAACGCAAATACAAGGGGGGGAGTGATATGCAAATGGATCATCAAGGGTCACTGCCCTCCCGCTTCTAACCTTGTAACTATAGCCTGCTGTCCTCTATGACTACCCACAAGTCCCTATCCAAGTCCTTGTTCTAGAACACATGAACATGGAAATCTTCATTGGGTACCCACTGAACTCTGCCAATAACAGTGTCATAGGTGATGGCAGTGGAAACAACAGAGTAACAGCTTCAGAAAACCCTTTCTCCAGAAAAGCAATTAAGCATTAGTAACATCGTCAGGTTAAAATTTTTCACCATCTTTGGAAATGAATCAAAGGCTTCATTAAAGCAAACTAGGAAGTGTCTATTCAAGAAAAATAGCTGTGGACATGGCTGAGGTATAAAGCGCTTGCCATGCAAGTCTGAGGACCAGAGTTCAGAGTCAGGATCCCCAAGAGCATGAGCAAAGTAGACGGCAGTGTGCTTGTTATCCCAATGCTCCTATAGGGAGACGGGTGGTGGAGACAGCAAAATCCTGGGAAACTCAAAGGACAGCCAGCGTGAGATAGAAACTGTGAACAGCAGAAGACCTTACCTCAAACAGGGGAGGCAAAGACTAACAGTCTCACGAATCATACATACATACACATATACCATATTAGTATATCCCACACATGAGGTCAGGGCCTGAATACTGGTGAAGAACAGAGAGCTTTGTAGAATTTTAATCTGCCCTATTCCTATGTTCCACAATAGCTCTGACAACAAACAGCCCACAATCACAGTGAAAGCCATAAGGGGCAGCCACTGAAGGATACGTGAGGTTAAAGTGCCTTCAAGGCTTCATTCCCAGAGAAATGTAATCATCTGACCTGTCGGCAATTTCCTGGAAGATCCCATCTACAAAGCTATCATTGCTTGGTACTGACCTATCAATGCCAAAAAGTTTGGCCAATGCCAAAAGGCATTCCCTGGAGGCAGTTGTTGAGGTTTGGGAAAACAAATGGAACAAACATTTGGACAACCAAAAAGATTAAAAAGCTGGAGAATGAGCTGGTTGTGGTACACCATGCCTATAATCCCAGCATTTAGGAGACTGAGGCAGGTCATCCTCAGCTGCAAAAGACCCTAGCTAAAAACAAAAAACCTACCACGGAAAGGAATCCTAGAAAATGAGATGTCCACATAAATGCCCAGGAATCTAGAAGGTAATGTGTCGTGGTATATCTGAACTTATTCTCACATATTATAAAGCTATATGCACTTCTGTGTAGTAAAAAGAATTGTGACCAGCTGTTATATGTGGTAGTCTGAGTCACTGACAGAAGGTCACCTTCCTTAGCTCTTAGAACCAGCTTCCTAGGTGTGGCCTCTGGAATGCAGAAAGCATACTAGTTTGAAGCACCAACAATTTTCTACCCAATGACCTTTAAATGGAGCATTTGTCATTCTAATACTGACTGCCCACTGAGATATTTGTGTTGAAAGCATCCAACTGTATTAATGGTAATGCAGGAACTTCATGGGGTCTTCCCCCAGCCTAAGCACTGGTCATAGAAGACCTTGTCTGGAGACTTGATTGGCCTGTAAAAAGGGCATCATGACAGCCAGCTGAAGTTGGGGGTTGTTATACTATGGAAGTTCTATTAATTAAACATTAAGGTCTGTGTATCGGTATACAATAAAATACCTAGATGCCATATGTTCCTGGTCAGCACCAGTAGCAAGTCCGAACTGTGAAAGACTGAGGTGGTCAGCCAGCCATGTGAGACCCTCTGCCCTAGCCGCCCAGGTTTTCTATCTCAGAATGATGTGTTTGTTTTCTACCGGAACCCGTTGTAGATGCTGATATTTCCTTTACAGTAATATCCAATTCATAAGGACCCATAGACACACACTAAGTGTAAAGTATGCTTAGGTAATATAGACACAAAATTAATCAACGTATAAAAATAAACGCCAAGAAAATTTGCCGACTTTTAGAATAAATTTAGAATAATAGGCAAATATTTAAAGAAGCTGGTATTCAAAGAACAGAATCAAAAATGGTAGCCTCTGGATTTGATAGCATTTTAACCTCTAAAAATTCCCATCCTTACCTAGTTAATAACACAATTCAAAACAAGCTTTCTTAAGATAAAACATTTAAGATAATTGGTATTTTTCTTTTTGTGTCCCCCCATTTTTACTGTAGTATAATGCATACATTTAAGATAATTGGTATTTTTCTTTTTGTGTCCCCCCATTTTTACTGTAGTATAATGCATACATCAAAACCTAACCCTCACCTAAATGCACAGTTAAGCGATGGTTAGCACGCATGCAATTGTACAGTATCACTATCTAAGTTCACATCTTTTTCATCTTGTAAAACTCAAACTCTATAAGTCATTAAAGTTCCCCATGTTGTCTCTGCTCCCTTCATTCTCTACTAGCCACCATTCTATCAGATAGTATTGCGTGACTAGCTAATGTCTCAGCATAATATTCTCAAAATTCGTATTTGTTACAGAATACTGCAGAACGTCCTTCCTTGTTAAGGATGGATAGTACTCCAGAGCACGCATAGAACACTTTATGTTTTGCTAATCAATTCATTGTTAATGGGTAGTTGGCTTGCTTCCAAGTTTTAGGCATTGTGAATGATGTTGATATGATCATGGTATACAAATACTTCTTAAAGGTCCTGACCTTAATTCTTTTGGGTATTAACTATAATACAATCTCTAAAAAGACAAAGCAGAAAACTTAATAGAGGAGACTGAGCTGAGCATTGTGGTGCATAGCTGTAATTTCAACACTCGAGGCAAAGGCAGAAAGATGCCAAGTCTAAAGTCAGTCTGAGCTGTATCATCAGGCCATTAAAAAAAAAAATCAAACAACAACAAAAGAAAAAAATGAGGAGGGTGAAAGAGGTGCAGCCACCTAAGCACCAATACATGTTTTCCTTTCTAACCACGGCATTAGAAAAGTTTTAATGTAAATTTTCTAATTTTAAATGTAACTAAATGTATATAAAGTGTTTACCTTTCAAGTTTATAACAACAAATAAAGAAAATATCTAATCAAATCTGTCAGTTCTCTTATACTATTTTTAAATGAATTTCTTTCCTATTCTAAGGCTTTAGATTTATTTTTCTTTTTTATGTGTATGAGCATTTTGTTTTGTTGTTTTTCAAGACAGGGTTTCTCTTTCACAACTCTGGCTGTCCTTAAGTTACTCTGGAGACCAGGCTAGCCTCGAACTCACAGAGATCCATCTGCCTCTGCCTCCCAAGTGCTGGGATTAAAGACGTGCACCACCACCACCTGGCTGTGTATGAGCATTGTGTGTGTGTGTGTGTGTGTGTGTGTGTGTGTGTGTGTGTGAATGTATGTCTGTGCAACATGTATGTAGTGTCCGCAGAGGCCAGAAAAAAGTATCAGATCCCTCTTGGAACTAGTTACAGACGGTAGTGAGTTGCCATTTGGTTGCTAGGAATTGAACCCAGGTCCTCTGGAAGAGTAGTCAGTGCTCTATACCCCCAACCATCTATTTAGCCTCTAAGGTTTTATATGAACTCAGCCTAAATTTTCTCCTTAAAGGTATGTACATTTCTATAAGTCTTATTTTTACTAGCTAGTAGAATTTAATAGCATGTCCTATACTGGCTGTTTTAGTCAGGGTTACCATTGCTGTAATTAAACAACATGATTAAAGCAACTTGGGGAGGAAAGGGTTTGTTTGGCTTAGGCTTCCGCATTACTGTTCATCACTGAAAGAAGTTAGGACAGGTACCAGAGCCTGGAGGCAGGAGCTGATGCAGAGGCCATGGAGGAGTGCTGCTTACTGGCTCAGTGTGCTTATAAAACCCAGGACCACCTGTCCAGGAGTGGCCCCACCTACAATGGGCCAGGCCCTCCCACATCACTCAATAATTAAGAAAATGCCCTTCAGGCTTGCCTACAGCCCAATCTCATGGAGGCATTTTCTCAACTGAGACTCACTCTTCTCTAGGGTCAGTTGACATAAAACTAGCCAGCACACTGGTGCTATTTCAGACATTTTACATAATCTACCTATATGCAGCAATCCTATATAACTGTTATTATCCCAATTTACAGATGAAGACAGAGGCACTGAGAGGTTAAATAACTTTCCCAAGGTCACACAATTAATAATGAGGTCAACTCTTCTCAAGCTAGACTATAAGGACCGTATTTCCTCCTGAGACAGGGTCTTGAACTACCTAGCTCAGGCTGGTCTCAAACTTGCAACCCTGCTCTAAAAGTGCTTAAATTACAAGCATACATTACCACAGTGGGTAAGACTATCCAAACTTTGAGCATCTCATTCACAGAGTATCACACATGTGATATCACACTGAGAACACCATGTTTATTTCACCTGGGCAGCAAAGTCCTTTGGTAAAAGTTACATTTATGCCACAGATTAGAAGAACTGTATGGAAATGTAGAAGTTTTCCATATTAATGATACCCTTAGGGGTGTATAAAAACATGTCCTTCAAATGAGTGGCTCAGCCAGAAAGAAGCTGTTCTGGTTCATCTTAATTGTCAACTTGTCTGGATTTAGAATCATTATGGAAACACACCTCTTCATGTGTCTTGTGAGGGTATTTTCAGAAAGGTTTAAATGAAGAGGGAAGACTCATCCTGAATGTGGGACTGAGTAAAGGGGGAATTAGCTGACCACAGCACTCATCTCTCTCTACTTGCTGTGAATACAGTGTGACCAGCTGCCTTCCATTCCTGCCATAATATGCCCACCATGATGGACTCTACCTTTAAACTATGAGCCAAAATAAACCCTTCCTTCCTTAATTTGTTTTTGTCATACATTTTTGTCACAACAATGAGAAAAATAATACAGAAGTTATCTGATAGGCCAGCTTAAATTCTAAAAGGAATAATAATCATATTAGTATGGTACTCTGTCACATTTCCCAAATAATCCTGAAGGCTGCCAGTTTTAAAAGGAGCCCAAAGCAAAAACAGGCAACAAATCAAGGTGGCGTTGCAACAGTTACCATTGACCTTAGATCCAGCAAACTTAATGGTGTTGAACGTGTCTTTGACGAGATGATACGGCAGCTGGATAAAGCTGCCAACAAGCCCTACAGAAGAGTCACAACGTGGAATCCTTGTCCAAGGGTGCTACATAAGGCACAACTTGCATTTTGGTCCCTCCTGTCATTGTGAGAGATTGTCCTGTATACGGTAGGATGTTCAGAGCATCCCAGGTCACTACCCACAAGATGCCATCCACATTTTTTCTGAATTTGACAAAATATCTCCAAATACCATCAAACATCCCCTCAGGAGCAAAACTGACCCAGTTGACAACTACTACTTTAAAAGAGAAAGAACTATGCCTCCTTCTGAAGATGATTATTTACCTTTCAAGAAACATCCCCTTGCCCAGCTTCTGGACCCTGGTAGAAAGCGTTCATAAGCCTCCAAAGTGGCCATGTTACCTACCCCATCTTCCAGAACTGAGTGCTCCAGAACTGATCCATCAAGCCTCAAAGCTGACGTGCCAGCAGCATTTCATCACTCATGGAAGTGACAGACACACATGAATTCTTTTCACCTCCTCATTGCACAAGAGAGGACCTCTACTTCTCTATCTTCTAGATAGATGTCACCTGAAGACTTGTTTTAACCAGAAAGTAAAAACGATTTCCATACAGGCATTTTACTGCCAGAAAGCAGCATCTAACATATTCATCCCTTGGTATTCTGATAACAGACACAGAGACAAACAGATGCAGTTTTGACCCACCACATGAAGACAGCTGCCTGTCATCAGGCCCACAACAGCTCTTACAAAGCAATAAATAGCCTTTTTCTTTAAAAACCAAGCAAACCCAAGCCGTTATTTGAAGATTTGGTTATAACTACTGTGACTTCATTACCACCTAACCCTGACTACAGCAGTTATAGAACAAGATTGCAGCAGGCCACAAAAGCACAAGAGGAAAGAAATGGCTCTAATATCTAGGGCGTTTACTCCACCTTATTCTGTGTAAAATCCTTAAAACCAAAAGAAAACAAAATTGAGTTTGGTTTATGTGTGGTTCCATACAAAAAGCTGGCATTACTACAACAAAGTAGCCAACTAGGAAGAAGGAAAGGAAATACCCAGTAGTCACAGCTTTGTGTGTGTATAAAGGCATACAGCTTTATATGTGTATAAAGGCATAGAGACCTAGGAAGAAAGGCGGCCAAAAACATGGACATAATGGTTTGGCTAAATGGTTTCTGAATCAATGCTTGCTCACTAGGCTCATGAACACATGGCCTTGTTAGCAGGAGTTGAGATATAAGTTAAACAGTTCCGATCCTCAATTTTCTTTTCTTTGCTTTTTTGAGATAGGTCTTGCCAGACAACTCAGGCTGGCACTGAACTCGTAATTGTCCTGCCTCTTGAGTACTGGAATGACAGGCATGCAAGCTCACATTCAGCATTCCCTCATCAATGTTGATCAGTAAACCCATAAGGAAAGCAGGCTGTGTCACTGCTCCAAGTGTTCCGTCTATAGACACTGTCCTCTGGGGATGCCTTTACCTGTGTGCTGCCCTACGTCTCTCCTTTTACAGAGCTCCCTCTGTCAATGCAGTCTTCCTCTCCCACCCAAACGAGCTGCAGCCAGGGCCCAGGGCTGTGAATACAATCCATAATGCTTCAAGAAGTAGTTATTTTACCAATCTATAACTAAAGCTTACATTTTCATTAGATTATAAAGGCACAGGGTGGGCACAAAGTTTTCTGTGATTTGGATTCTAATAGAAATTACAGGTATTCTCATTGTCAAATTAATAGTTATTAGAGACATTAAAGTATAATTTGTATTCATTACTGTTTTGTGATAAATTTCTACCCCAACCTGGATAAAAATATTTCCAATCTCATTTACCCAGATAGTTAAACATTATCTATCCTACGTGTTTCTTTGAGGTTACTGTGGATAGCAGTTAGTTATCTGTAAAGTAAATGAAACAGAGTTCCTTTACTGGCAAGGGTGAGTTTCACAGTTGAAGGCCCAAATGGAACAAAAATGTGAAATCTCCTCCAACTAAAAGACAGTTCTTCCTGCCTGAATATGCCTTTCTTCTAGGACATAAACATTTTCTTGTCTTTGGGGTCAAACCTCTGCCCTTCCTGGGTCTCAAGCCAGACAGTTTTAGTGTAGAATAACTACATCATCTCTGTTTCTCAGGTATTTGGACACTGACAGAAGAAACCACATCACCAACTCTGCTGAATGGCTTACCAACTTTATCTTGCAGTTCTTGAGACTGGTTAACTTAGTCATATGAGCCAAATCCTAACCAATTCCATAATGAATCACACACGGGCATCTTTTGTTTTCTGGAGAACACTGATAAATAAACCTCAAAGATAAAAATATGTGCTGAAAGCATCTCTTGAACTTCTTGGAACATAGAATGCCTATATTAGGTGGTGTACCATCATGCATTCTTCAGAATAATGACATCTATGATTAGTGGATAAGCAGATTATCAAATCAGAGGACAAATATTAATGGCATATAAAATGCAAAAGAGTTGACTCTTATGAGCCCTTTCTCTTGGGTTTAGGAAGCTGCCTTTTTCCTCTCCTCTAGAACATTAAAAAGTTAATTAATTCCATTCAATAACGCCCCTCCAAAAAGGTCACCTCCTCTTCTTAAATGATTTATTTTTTAAATGTGTTTTGCCTGCACATTTGTCTGTATGAGGGTGTCAGATCACTCAGAGCTGGATTACAGACAGATGTGAGCTGCCGTGTGGGTACTGGGAATTGAACCCAGGTCCTCTGGAAGAGCAGCCAGTGCTCTTAACCACTGAGACATCTCTCCAGTCCCACCTCCTCTTCTTACACTGTAAAAACTGATGTGGTAGATAAACGCATAGTGCTATTCCCAACAGACCATAAAACTTAATAATTTTTCTTCTCAGAAACTTGTGTACAAATTTATAAGTCCTATTATTAAACTACAACTTCTCTAGAGAAGAGAGCTTGTCTCTGTTGGATTTGTATTTCTAGTTCTTAATAAGATCAAGCACATAGAAGTTAATTCATACTAAACGAACAGCTTAGCAGCAATAGCTGGACAGTCAACAGCAGACTCAAGTAAAGAGGAAAAGAAGCAAGTATGAAAACGATTACTAATTTATATACAACAAAGAGCAACAACCTATCCCTGAGCCTACTACTGATCTAGTCTATATAGTCAACTAAGTCATTTCTAAACTTAATTTGCAACTATATTTAACGAAAGATTAAGTTCCACTCGTTAAAATTAAAGAAGTTCTGAATAGGGTTTCTAAAGATGTTTCCTAAAAGAGAAGTGTTCCCCCTTCGCTTTTCTCCCTTCTGTCTAGAACTGGTCATCCAGCATCATTAGGAGACCTAGAGAATGGAAGACACAGACTAAGGGAGAAACAAAGGAGGAGCCGGGGTCCCTGACAACTCTGAGGTACATCAGTTCTACAAAACGTATTACTGAATTTTAAGAGTTTAAACGAAAAAGTGAACTATTTTTTAAGCAGAGGTTATTAATTTCTTATCTGTTTTAAGCAGCCAAACACACATTCCCAACTAGTAAGGCAGAAAGTGACTTTAGTAACAAATCTGTGGTACTAGACACCTCCAGCCACTTCAGCTGTGCCTCAGTTTAAGGTAGATAAAGGGTCAGGCATTTCTACTGTAATGGAAGGGGTTAAGAGGAAGCAAAACTGATCAAAGAGCCTCTATTCTCTGAGGGCACACCACGATCACAATTCAGCTAGGTGGGTGAAAGGGGTCTAGTGCACAGACAACTGTCATACTAGAGTACTGCAGTCTCTTGCTGACACTGCAGGTGACACTGAGGAGCTCAGTAGACCAACAACTGTCAGACTACAGCATTGCAAACTCTTGCCAACTCTATAGGTTATAGTACAGAAAAGTGACGTAGCTTGCAAAGCTGTTACCAGCAAAACAAAACTGCAAGAAATCAGGACTGGGGAAATAGAACATTTTATTGAAAAGAAGATGTTAAAAAGTTGTTTAAGGGGCTAGAGAGATGGATCAGAGGTTAAGAACACTGGTTGGTCTTCCAGAGGACCCAAGTTCAATTCCCCCTCTCACCTGGCAACTCACAACTGTTAACAGCAGTTTCAGGGAGTATGAAGCCCTCTGCTGGCCACCACGGGCACCACACTCATACAGAACACAGATGCAAGGAATGCACCCATACACATGAATTAAATTTTGAAAAAGGTAAAACTTTAAAAACTGTACTGATTTTTACTTTAAAAAGAGAACAGCTGCTGGGCAGTGGTGGTGCAAGCCTCTAAAGCCAGCACTCAGGATGCAGAGGCAGGAGAATTGCTATGAGTTTGAGGCCAGCGTGGTCTCCAGAGTGAGTTCTAGGACAGCCGGAGTTACAAAGAGAAACCCTGTCTCAAAAAACAACAACCAGGGAGAGAGGGGGGAGGGGGGAGGGGAGCAACTGACTCAGGAATTTAAACTTGAGGATCCGTTAATAGAGCAAAATTTAAGGATAATTCTCATTATCATATTTTTCTAATTGAAAAAATTTTGAACAAATCCTTCATGCTTTCCATTTAATGTTTTTTGTACTTGTAATTTTAAATTTTAAAGTATTTTTACATTATTGATTTTTGTGTGTGGTATGTATATGGGTCACACACGCCACTGAGTGTGTGTAAAGATAAGAAACATCTTTTAGGATTTGGCTCTCTCCTTCACCTTTCCATGTGTTTTGGGGATTGATCAATCTTGGAGGGTTCATACCCCCAAGTGAAAGAAGCTGAATTAGATCAAAGATTCTAAAGTGAATGCCAGCTGTAAACCAAATCATTCGGGGATTCTTCTGCCCTCAAATGCATCTACCTCCTTCACAGTCCTCCACCACTGAGATTCTAAAGGGAAACACAGATAAAATACACCGGTGTGTCCTCTTTTAAAAACTAAAAAACCTCCTTGACTATTTTGAGAGAGTAAATCCAATTCTTTTGTGTGTAGTGTGTGTGTGTGGGTGGTGGTGGGTGCACACATGTGCAGGTGAGTGTGCATGTGAGGCCAGAGGTATCTTCCTCGTTCACACTCCATCTTACACAAACTGAGGCAGGTTCAGGTGAACCCAAGGCCTGCCAATTTGCCCAGTCCAGCTAGCCAGCTTGCACTGGTGATCCCTTGTCTCTGCCTCTGAGTACTGAGATTGTGGACTGGCCATCAATGCCCATCTGCCATTCATGTGGGTCCTGGAGATCAAACTCTGGTCCTCACATTTGCATGGCAAGTTCTATACTTGCTAGACCATCTTCCCAGCCCCTCAAAATCCCCTCCTTTTTCAAAGTATAATATTAATAGCAAGCATAAGGAGTAGAGCTAGAAAAGGGACAAGCTCATCAGAAGGATGTGGCAGCAAAGAACTGTATCAACAGTAGGTGAAAGTCACCTTCATAGATTTCTGTGCCAGCACTCACTAGAACCCACATTATTACATTTTAGATATTGAGAAATATTCAGTTCCTATAATGGGAAAAGTACATAGTCTATTAATCAGGTAAAATGTAAAAGGAAACTATTTTGGAAGTGGGGAAAGGAAACAAACAACGAAACACAAAAGTTGTTGTTCTGACATTAAAAGAACAAAATATTGTTTTATGCAACTGACAGTACAACTTGGTTAAGGCTTCTGCCCGTATTTTGTCGTTTTAGTTTTTAATTATATAGTACTTTTTTTTTCTATGATAAAGCTCAGTCAGGCGAAAATCATTCTAAAACTTAATATACAATAAGATGTCAAAGCTGTGTGCTAACAGCCGTGAAATAAACCCATGCTGCCTATTAAGATAGCTTAAGGGCAGGCTGTGTAGCTATGCCTTTAATCCCAGTACTCAGGAGGCAGAGGTGGGTGGCTAGGGTTGAAGCAAGCAATAATATTTCCTTACAATCAGTGTTTCAAATTACTTACAAACAGCTTTGACATGGAAGTCTTTCAGAAGACAGAATCTCTATGATTTATAAATAGCCACCCAGATACTAGTAGATGCTAATTTGGGACAGTGTTTTTAAAACTATTTGGTAATTCCCTACTCGGTGTTGAATTTATGGCATTCTACAATGACACCTACTGGCCACTGAAAATCAGCCATTAGTTTTCCAAGACAGCTAGAATAGGCTGGTTACATAAGAGAATCAATCAATCTCTCTCTCCCTCTCTCTCAAACCAACCTACCTAAAGGCAAAGTTTTCTTCACAGGTATATAAAGCACTATAGAATTTCATGTAAAACAAAAATATAAGTTTTCTGTGTGACTAAGATAGCATTATTCTTATAAAAAGATAAAACACAAGGAATGAACAAAAGTATCATATTAAAAATGTATTTAAAGCATTGTCAAATACCTCAGTGTGATGGCCATTTCAAAACAAATTATTCTCAAATGGTATTTTGGGAGGAAAAAAACCCAAAATTCTAATTTTTGTATGAACTAATATAAATAACCAATAGTAGGAAAAAACACATTTTTAGAAAGATATTCTAACGTGTAGTTCAACACCAAGCCCAGAAAGATGATTCACGCCCTGCTACTACATTTGCCCTCATCTTCTAATTCGGAGGCAGCATCTCAAACGGCTTACGTTTTAGTGATCTACAGAGCTGCTTTTCAAAATGCTTCCCAGTCTTTTAAGATGATTTTTCCAATGAAGTATAAAATCAAGTGCCCTTCCACAATACACGCTTACTGAAGCTTGTTTTATTGCTGTGTTTCACCAAAGTGTGAATTTAAAAGACTTTTCAAAACAAAATAGTCTTTAACTTGTAAATACATTTTTATCTAGGTCCAAAACATTCAAAGAGCTTATTTTTTAAACCCATGAGATAACTTACAACTAGTTCTTTGACTTAACAAAGCCAATCACTTAAAAGCTGTCACCTTCTGTTTAGATTTCCGTCTTTAGATTTTCACAGTCCTTAATGTCCAAACATTGGGTGCGAGTTGTCCACTAACTAATTTACTGTTCGTTTTCTAATTTGCATTTACTTCCCTATATAGATTTATACGGCTCTCCACTTTTCTAAAGGTTAAACATTCTATCAGGTTTTTTTTTGCCGCAAAGCAAAATCGTGGACTACAAAACACGAATCTGACAACATTCATCGCGAGCTAACGTCGTGTCGTCTCTCAACCCAAGTCCTTATTTGGGATAAGCGCTTCGTGACTGCTCACGCTGTCCTCCACCTACAGAGCCTGCCTGGGCAGAAAACACTGAAGCCCACAAGAAAGTGTCCAGACGCATCAATGAGCTGCAAGAGCTCCTCTTCCACGAGGGCCAGTCGAGTTGTCTGGAAAAATAACTGCCAGGGTTACATAATGTGCAGCCGCGGGTTTCTAGACCTGACCACCAATAAACATCTTCCTTACCTGCACCGCTACCGATCCCGGGAAACAGCCTCATGAACGACCCCTAGGATTTCACTCAGGTGTCTGCAACGCCGTCCTTCCTCGCCCGAGGCTCCCTGCAAGAGATCCCTTCAGCCCTCACTACCTGTGTGCTCCCGCCTCCTTCCCGCCTCAGCGCGCGCCGCCTACACCCGCACGCCCTTGCTAGGCCCCCACGTCGCCCCACAACACTCAACCCCAGCTCGCCTCGGCAGCCGCCGGCTCCTCACCACCCTGCCGAGCTCGCTACCTGGGCTGCAGGCTCCGGATCCGCCAACAGTCCGACCGTCGCCTCCTCACCTCAGCCGCGTCAGCTCGGGCGGCTGTCCGCGGCGAGAACACCCTCTTCGGCGGCACCGCGGTCCGTCCCCCGCCCCTCCCTCCCTCCGCTAAGACAGCGCCGCCGCCTACCTGTCACCCCGCAGCCTCAGGCTCCCTACCGCCACCGCCTCCCGCAGCAGCCTGCCAACTGCGGCATAACAACCGGCCCTCTCATTGAGTCGGCCCACGCGCTTAATAACAGCCTTTCTCATTGGCTCAACCATGGCCTTGGCCCGCCCCTTGGTGCTCCACCTAAAGATTCCGTCCGGGAGCAAGGAAAACACGGCTTCTCCACCCTTCTGCTCGGCGCTTCCTGTCTCAGTCAGACCCCTGCTGCAAAGTGTGGGACACGATACCGACTTCCAGTCTCCCTCGTTTCATCTCCACCGTGTCCGGGAACCTTGCGCCACGGCCGGAACGTTTAACATCGCCTCCGCTTTCCTGCCGGAAGGAACTCGGGGAGGCAGCATCCGTTTCCGTTTGGCTTCCGCTGGAAGGTTGAATAGAGTGTCCTGAGAGGTCAGATTGCTGCCAGGTAATTTAGGGAGTCGGCGGGAGACGTCTGATTTAGGAATAATCTAGATTGTGTTCAGGGAGATGCAGAAGTGGAGAGTGCTGAGGGGAAGCAGCTCAGACCTGGAGGAGATCTGGGATCTAGTGGGGGAGTGCTGCCGCTAAGTAGTGCTGGGCTGAGCGGAGGCGGATGGAGGATACCGTGAGGATTATTGTGGGGTTAGATCCTGTGTGTGTGTGTGTGTGTGTGTGTGTGTGTGTGTGTGTGTGTGTGTGTATAGTGGGGTTAAATCATTCATGTATATATACACATGTGTGTGTGTGTGTGTGTGTGTATGTGTGTGTGTGTATAGTGGGGTTAAATCATTCATGTATATATACACATGTATGTGTGTGTGTGTGTATATATATATATAGTGGGGTTAAATCATTCATGTATATATGCATATATGTATATGTGTGTGTGTGTGACACACACACACACACACACACACATACACATACACTTTCCCCGCCGCTATCACATGCAATTTCTTCCTCGCCTGGCGTTTTGGTTTGTGTTTGGATAGGGTAAAGGACAGCCCCGATCCGAAAATACTTAAACTAGAAATAATTCCAAGGGATGCCTCACAAGCTTGTGTTGTACAATTTCCCTAGGATAAGTATGTATGATACAATGCTTAAGAGAAAAAAAGCAAGTTACAAAATCATCGCTATTGCATACTCCTAAGATTAAGGATTGGGCACTAAATTAATAACATTTTATTTGTTTTTCTCTTCTCATCCTTTTTAATGGTCATCTCAGCTTTAGGGAAAAGTATGCTTGAAAGCCCTTGGTAAACTGTAAAATTACATGTAGTGGAAATAACATTGTTTTTATTTCTTAGGGAAAATAAGTCAGCATTTTTACTGTGCTAAAACAAGCCACCTTTAGTGGAGATTGTTGATCAACAAACTTCTAAATTCACTTTTGACATCCATAATTATATGTTCACTCTTTGTTTTATTTCTTTACTGGTCTTAAATAAGCAGTTCTAAAAGCGAGATAATTTCCTGTCATTGAGCCTCAGTACACTATAACTCACTTTTTCTAATTTTATTGTCAAATATGGATGATGGGATTATGTAAAACAGACATTTTGGAAAATTATGGTTATGCAGACATTTGTGTAGCTACCTCTTGAGTTAGTAAACAAAGCATTACTAAAAGTTTAGCACTTGCTTTGTCAGAAAGGGTGAAATTGGTTGAGCTCCAGAATTACTTCTCTGGTTTGTGTCCTTTCAAAGGACCACAAAACATAAACATACAATGTATGTAATGCTGAAATTTCACCTGGGGTGGGCCAGCTTGGCCTACAGAGTGAGTCCCTTGATAGCCAGAGTTACAAAAGGAAAACCCTGTCTCGAAAAACTAAAAAAAAGAAAGAAAGAAAGTTCGTAGTCGTCTGAAAAACACTGCCTTGGAATCTTTTAGCTTCTGGAGTCTATCTCCACACAAAGAGCCATTCTCTTGACTATGGCAAACACTCGTTTTGCTTGAGTTTTTTCATCTATAAGGCGTTCCTAAAAAACAAATTGTTGGGCTGGTAAAATGGCTGAGTGAGTAAAGGCACTTGTTGCCAAGCCTGACCAACCAGTTGAGTTTGATCCCTAGGACAAGGTATGAGGAAAGAGACAATTCCTTTAAGTTGTCCTCTGACTTCTACATGGACACATACACACAGAGAAATCAGGCTTTAAATGAAGATTATTTTAAAAACAGGAATTGAGCATAATGGCACAGGCCTGTAGTCTTTAGCACTTGGGAGGTAGAGACAAGGATTAAGAGTTCATAGACATCCCTGACTACATACCAAATATGAGGTCAAAATGAGTTATGTGAAACTTGTCTCAAGTAATAAAACATTCTTGTATGATAGAGGTGGGGCATGCCCCAGTGACAAAGTTACGTGTTTTTCATTCTGAGAAAAAAAAATCTGACACATCTGGAAATTTCTCTCAAGTAGTAATGTCCAATATAAATGCAATGGAAGCCACATATCTAATATTTAATTTTCTAAAAGTAAAAAAAAAAAAAAATCATCTACCCTAATATATTAAAAATAGTCTCATTTAAAGATATACTCTGAAGCCAGGATTAGTGGTGCATACCTTTAATCCCATCATTTGGGAGCTAGAGGCAGGCAGATCCCTGAATTCAACACTAGCCTGGTCTACAGAGTCAGTTCCAGGACAGCCAGGGCTACACATTGAAACCTTGTCTTGGGAAAAAAAAATTTATACGTGTGTGTGTGTGTGTGTGTGTGT
Source organism: Cricetomys ansorgei (assembly GCA_026225945.1). Lineage (NCBI taxonomy): Eukaryota > Metazoa > Chordata > Mammalia > Rodentia > Nesomyidae > Cricetomys > Cricetomys ansorgei. Next base: position 499,360 of record JAMJFZ010001562.1, on the reverse strand, counting down.
GTGTGTGTGTGTGTGAGAGAGAGAGATATGTACTCTATTATTAATGAACTAGCCTACATTTTCCTACTGTCTTAAAATTTTATATAATTTATATACATAATATATATGTATATATTGTTTTTATAAATATAAATACTTGCTCTGTATTTTATAAGGTTGAAGAACTATACTTGAAAAAGGTGTATTCATACACACAGATATGCCAAAGACACTTTAATATTTTCTTATGATTGACTTAGGAATTGGCTTTGATAAATGCTCGTCTTCCAGAGAACCTGAGTTCAGTTCTTAGCACCCACATCAGACGGCTCACAATCACCTATTTATTACTCCAGTTCCAGGGGATCCAATAATTCCTTCTGGCATTCTCTCTCTCTCTCTCTCTCTCTCTCTCACACATACACACACACACACACACACACAAATAAAAATCTTTTCAAGAGTTTACTTTGAAAGTTAAATTAATTAAAATTTCCTGTTCCTTAGCTGCATAGCCACATTCCAAATGTTAGTGGCTACCAACAAGGCAACACAGGTCCGGGAGAAGGAATTGGTGGCCATAGATTATATTAATGTTCCTTTTTTAATTTTTTTTTTTTTTTCGTTTTTCAAGGCAGGATTTCTCTGTGTAGCCCAGGCTGTCCTAGAACTTACTCTGTAGACCAGCCTGGCCTGGAGCTCAGATCCCCTGCCTCTGCCTCCTAGGTGCTGGGATTAAAGTGTGAGCAGCATTCCCAGCAAGTGCTCTATTTTCTAGGTCATGCAGCTTTTTCAGAACAGGTATGCTCAGTCATAGTCTCACCACTTAGATGTGAAAATGGAAGGCACATCACCGTGTGTGCTCTGCATTTCTCAATCCTGTAAGGTGGATTTTTATCCTTGTTATATTGAGAAACAGAGGTTCAGAAAATTAAGTGATTTTCTTGCATTTTATAGCTGTTAGTGGTTCAAAATAAGACAATTCTAAACTCTCCATCAAACAGCAGATTTTATTGTTCGACTTACGGCTATTCCGAAATAACAGGACTTTCTTGTGTTTTGAGATGGCGTCATGCGATGGTGCCATCCTCAGCCTTGACCTGGTCTGCAGTGCCTCCTGCCTCCCGAGGCAGCTGTGACTCCCGTGTGCACCTCAGTTCAGCAGAGACAAAAATGCAATTTTAAACAGAAAATGAAAATTCCCTAGGAATGCATTCATTCAACTTTATCTTTTGGAGATTACTATAGAAGAATCCTTTCTAAAATATTGTAATTAGGTAGATAAGGTACACATTGAGTTTATTAAAGAAATTTGTACAAGAAAAATGGGTATATAGTTTCATGTTTTCTTTCAAAGACCTACATTCCAAATTAGTGTTTGAGACAGTAATAAGTAGCCTTATACTATGGTAATGTTTAAACATTTAATTTTAAGAACAAATTATTTTGTCACAATTTGACCCACTGGGCAAATTGACTTGTGCCTGTAATCTCAGCAGTTGAGAGGGGAATCAGGAGGGTCAGAAGTTCAGGTCATACTTGGATGCTTATCAAGATGAAGGTCAGCTTGGTCTACATGAGACTGTCGGGGGGAAAGATTAATATTCCAGCGTTAACGTTGTTTAAATTAGGATTTGTCTTGTAAACTCTATAAAACATTTTTTTAAAGTTTACTTTTAACATGTTATGACCTTGTGAAAGCATTACAATTCTAATTGCTAGCCTTTTTTTGCTAATTATGTTTTGAGTCTCAAAAACCATTTCAAATCTGAAACAGTCATTTTTTCTCTTTATATTATTTGTTTTCTTCTTTTATTTTTTGAGACAGTCTGACAGTGTTGCCTAGTTCTTGGGATCCAGTGATCCTTCTCCCTTGGTCTCTCCAATGGCTGGAAAAGAAGCATGCATCTACCTGCCTGCCTGATTTTCTTTCATTTTACCGATTCACCAAGTAATAATAAAGTGCTAAACTAAATGTTTCATTCAAATTTGTGAGTGTTGTAGTTTTAACTTGTATTGGTGGCTATAGATTTTAATTTTTCAAATATGGAGACCTTCAACATAATGTTCTGTGATTTCTTAGTATCTTTATAAATATTAAGTTTTAGTTAATTTGTGAGCTACAATGTTCAGTTTTTTCTCTTACCTTAGTATTACTGTTTAATGAAATAAGCATTTCACATAATACATCTTTAGCATACATTGATAACTGCCTCTGTTTTGTAAAATGCCATTTTGAAAAGCTCTGTCTTATTCTTGGACTTTTTCATATTATTAATGGAGACATAATAGTAGAAATTTTTTAGTTTGGTTTTATTTCTGGAGAGCAAGGATTCTGGAATTCCCATTGCTACCCCTATATGAGTGATAATACAGCACTGTTTATACTCTTGAACCTGAAGTGTCATAGCAACTTAAATGAGGACTAAGATAAAGTTTACTTTTTTACATTAGCAAAGCAAACCTTCAAAGAATAACCATTGTCATATTCTATTACCAAATTAATTTGGCTGACAGGGTATCTTAAGGTAGAGTTGGTCAGTACTTGAAGTAGTAAATGTCAGCTAGCAGGCCACATCCAGCACAGTGCTATTGTCACTGCGGCCATGAGCTTGTGTGTTTGTACAGATGAACATGTACAACCATTTTGGTGCTGAGGAACAGTGGCCTTAAGTTCCAGGTAAGCAAATTGCTAGCCCCCTAAAAAGAAATTTTATTTTTCATCAAAAGACCTGCGATATAAAGTTAGTATATATTGTATTTTAGGTTCTCTCAATAAAACATTGCTGGAAACACTCCCCCCCCCCCCATATCCTCAGTTTTACCTCTTTTGCCCACAAGACCTAAAATATTTGCTATCTGGTTCTTTACAGAAAGTATTTGTGTGGTCTTGCATATTTGAAAGGATTAATCCTGTATTTGTAAGAACTAGCTAGAGAAAGATAACAAAACAGCATGTGCATTCTGTCATGCATATTCTTGCAGTACGGCTAAAGAGAAGAAACTTCCCTAGGTGTTAGGAGGAGGCTCCTGAACCTAAAGTGCGAGGCTGAAGTGCTAATCTACCATTAACTAGTTTCTTCCTTCAGGGGGCACTGCTCGGGTCTCACCTGTCTCCACCTGTAAAAGTGCTTCACTTGTTCTTATTCTGTGTGTGTGTGTGTGAGAGAGAGAGCGTATGTGTGTGTGTGAGAGAGAGCGAGAGTGTATGTGTGTGTGAGAGAGCGAGAGTGTGTGTGTGTATGTGTGTGAGAGAGCGAGAGTGTGTGTGTGAGAGAGAGCGAGTGTGTGTGTGTGTGAGAGGGAGAGCGAGAGTGTGTGTGTGTGAGAGAGTGTGTGTGTGCGTGTGCGAGAGTGTGTGTGTGTGTGAGGGAGAGCGAGAGTGTGTGTGTGTGTGAGGGAGAGCGAGAGTGTGTGTGTGAGGGAGAGCGAGAGCGTGTGTGTGTGAGAGAGCGAGAGTGTGTATGTGTGTATGTGAGAGAGTGAGAGTGTGTGTGTGTGTGTGTGAGGGAGAGCGAGAGTGTGTGTGTGTGAGGGAGAGCGAGAGCGTGTGTGTGTGAGAGAGAGCGAGAGTGTGTATGTGTGTATGTGAGAGTGTGTGTGTGTGTGTGTGTGTGTGTGAGAGGGAGAGCGAGAGTGTGTGTGTGTGTGTGTGAGGGAGAGCGAGAGTGTGTGTGTGTGAGGGAGAGCGAGAGCGTGTGTGTGTGAGAGAGCGAGAGTGTGTATGTGTGTATGTGAGAGAGTGAGAGTGTGTGTGTGTGTGTGTGTGTGAGAGGGAGAGCGAGAGTGTGTGTGTGAGAGAGAGCATGTGTGTGTGAGAGAGAGGGAGAGCGAGAGCGTGTGTGTGTGTGTGTGATAGAGGAGAGTGTGTGTGTGTGTGTGTGAGAGAGAGAGAGAGAGAGCAAGAGCGTGTGTTTTTTGTTTTGTTGTTTTGGTTTGATTTGGTTTGGTTTTTGGTTTTTGTGAGACAGGATCTCCCTACATGGTTCTGGTGTCCTGACACTATGTAGACCAGGCTAGCATCAAAAAACTCAGAGGTCTGCTAGTTTCTGCCTTCTAAGTTTGGGGATTAAAGCTTGTGAGCCAGCATGTCTGGGGAAAAAAGTCTGTATTTTTAATTTAAATTCAAAATTGTTTTAGAAGCAGTATAGCTACTTTCTACAAAGTCCCATGTACATGGCACATGAGACCTTAGTGAATGTTCCTATTATAATCACAGAGCAGATAGTAAGCATCTGAGGGTGGGATGACTCATTGTTTTCTTTCCCATATTATGTGTGTGTGTGTGTTTACTAACTGAACATAAACTAATTATGTAAAGGTATAATTTTTTTGGTTGATTTTTTTGCTGTTGTTGTAGTTTGTTTGCTTTTTGAGACAAGGTCTCAGTTTATAGCCTTGGCTGACTTAGAACTTGATATGTAGACTAGGCTGGCCTCGAACTCACAGAGATCCCAACTGCCTCTTCTTCCCAAATGATAATAGTATACTTTTATAAAAGCTTTCAACTCAAGAATTTTCAAATATTTATCTTTTTTCAAAATCTGTTTTCTCTTGAAACATAAACATCAAATTTGGCCCTTGGATATGTATGATCTCACTATCCCTTCTGTTACTCTTTTCCTATAGACATGGCCGCTGGACATGGACATGGACATGATCACGGTCATGGTAAATTGGAACTTCCAGATTACAGACAGTGGAAAATCGAAGGGACACCATTAGAAGCGGTCCAGAAGAGGCTTGCTGCACGAGGGCTAAGGGATCCATGGGGTCGGTAAGAAAAGCCTAGAAATTACATTTTTTGAAGTTTCTTTTATGTGTTTGTAAACTGGGACAGGAGGGCTGGCATGCCTCTGCCACAGTGCAAGTGCGCAGATGGAGACAACTCTAGGGAGTCCCCCCTTCCGCCATGCGGGTCCTGGGGTGCACTCAGGTTGTCAGGCTTGGCAGCAGGTGCCCTTACCCATGAGGCCATCTCACTGCCCAAATCTAGTGCTTTAGGTAGAATTGAGAGTCAGAATCTGTGCTCCACTTTGTGTCGTGACAAATGGCTTCTTATATTAATATTTAAGATTAGCTTTATTTGTGTGCAGTATAATTCACCCATTTTAAAGTTAACTCATTATAGTTTTGTTAGTTTTCACAAATGAGCAATCATGGAATCACTACTAGAATTATGATGCAGACTGTTCCTATTATCCCAGAAACTTTGTGCCTTTTTGCAGCTGATGCCATCTGCTTCCTTCTCTCTAGTGTTTTCTGTACGAAAACTTTCCACATTAGAATCCCATGGGATGCACCTTCACCCTAGCTTCTTTCACTTAATGCTGTTGTTTTGCAGTGGCAGCAGAAGCTGAGCTTTCTCTCTTACTGGTTTTGTTTTTTAAGTACCAGAGGATAAAAGCCACTCTAGAAAGCCTATCTTCTGCAGCTCAACATAATACTTTGACACTTTTTATACCTGTTTCTTATATTTATGGTGTGGATACCACATTTTGTTTACCACAATAGCCATTCAAATTATTTCCAGCTTTTGGCTCTTATGAGTAATATTGCTACAACCATTCACAATTCTGTATGGATATATATTTTCATTTCTCTTGGGTAAATACTTAAGAGTGGGATTTCTAGATTATATAATAAATCTATGGGTCTTTTTTATAAAAACTGCCAATTTTCTAAAGTGGTATTAGTTCCCATTCCTACCAGCAGTGAATGAGAATTTCAGTTGCTTAACGGTCTCATCAGTACCTAGTGTTTTCAGTCTTTTAACTTCAGCCATCCTAACATCAAACATGGTTTTGCATGCCCATAATCTCAGCCTTTAAAAGGTAGAGGTGGGAGGATTGGAATTACAAGGCCATCCTCAGCTGTGTATCAAATTGTAGGCCAGCCTGGGCTACATAAGAGCCAATATCCAAAAAAGTGAAAAAGATGAATCCCTTCTAGTAAGTAAGGCAGCAGACCTGTGGTGTGGCTTCACTCCCCATTTCCATGAGCACTGATTACTCTGTTACTCATTTGTGACTGTGTCTGTTTCTTTGGTGCAGTGTATCCTCAGGTTTTTTGATCTCCTGCTATGACCTGTAACAGTTCTTTTGTCACTGTTACTTTTGCATCTCACCTAGGATTTTATCCCATAGAGACAGTTAGGTGTAGCCCAAGCCAGGCTCCGGCTCATGATCTTCCTGTCCTGGCCCCTGGCATGGATCATCACATCAGCTTATGGTTTTCTTAAATTGAGGTATGACAATTCACTTTGTGTTAGTTTTTTTTTAATTTAAAAAACATTTATTTGCCTGCATGGATGTCTGTGCACCACATGTGTGTCTGTGCCTTCAGAGAGCAGAAGAGAGTGTTGGGGCCTCTGAGGCTGGAGTTACAAACAGTTCTGAGCCTCCTTGTGGGTTCTGTGAATCCAACCTGAGTCCTCTGGAAGAGCAATCAGTGCTTTAACTACTGAGCCATCTCTCTAGCACCTTGAGTTAGTTTTTGTTTCATTTGAAGAAAGAAGGGAGGCAAATATTATCTGTGGATATCCAGTAGGTTCAGTACCCTTTATTCCCAGTTGAATTACTTTGATAAATATGTCAAAAATCAATCAACCATACATATGTGGTCTATTTCTAGACTCTGTTTCTCTGTTCAATGTGTCTACATTTGGGTCCAACACCACAATCTTTAATAGGGTAGTAAAAGATCTCCAATTACCTTCCATTGGTTTAGCTATTCTGGGTCTTTTTTGTTTGTCTATAAATTTTAGTATGTGCTCATCAATTTCTACAAATAGCTGACTTGGATTTTAATTGGGATCTCATTCACTTTTTCACAAAAATTTATAATGTGAATCTTTTTCATGTTTATATTGAACTCACATCAGTTTGGAAATAATTTGTGCCTTTATAATAATCAACCTTTAGAGCATGAGTAATTATGACTTTTTGAATTTTTAAGCAATTTTTTTTTTTTTTGCTTTTTTTATATAGATCTTGAACATTTTGTTGCATTCATATTTTTGGTACTATTGTAAGTGGTTTTTAAATCTAATTTTCAGCTATTGTTGATAGAATCTTACTAGATTGTAATTAATTTCCACATACTGACTTTATATCCATTCATTATTTAGCTAAATTTTTGCTCTGGTAAATTTTTTATACATCCATTAAATTTTTCTTTGAATAATGATCATTTTGTCTACTAAGACAGCATAACTTTGTCTGTCTGTTTTTTTAATAACTTGTTTATTTCATGTGCATTAGTGTTTGCCTGCGTGTGCGCCTGTGCGAGGGTGTCGGACCCCCTGCAACTGGAGTCACAGACAGTTGTGAGCTGCCATGTGGGTGCTGGGAATTGAACCTGGGTCCTCTGGAAGAGCAGCCAGTGCTCTTGCCCTCTGAGCCATCTCTCCAGTCCTACTTTGTCTTTTTCTATTGTAAACTTTCATTTTATTCTTGCATTATTATAAGAGATAACATGAAAAAGAAACCAAAAGAATTCTTTTTTTTTTTTTAATTTCCTTTTGATTCCCCCCTCCCCCAGTGATTTTGCAACAGGGTCTCACTAAGTAGCTCAGGCTGGTCTTGAACAGCCATCTTGTGCCTTTCAGCCTCCTGAGTACTGGGACTAAGTATGTGCTATCACTCTCAACTTTCTCTCTTTTTTGCTTTTGTAGAAGTCAGTCTTGCTGTAACGTCTTAGCCTATTCTTACTCCTGGGTTCAGCCTCTTACCTCAGTCTCCTGAGTAGCTGACTAGAAAGACGAGCCGACATCCCTATGCTTTTCATTATTATTGACTGATACGTTTTTCTGCATCTACTGAGATGTTGATGTTCTTTTTTAAAAAACTCTTAATGTGGTGAATTACTTGTGCTGATTTCCAAATACTGAACCAGTCTTGCTTTTCTGGGCTGAGCCCTTATTTCTTCATGATATGTTATTTTGTTTGTACATTGCTGGTTTTAATTTTCTAAAATTTTGCTAAGAATATGAAATGGGCATAGTGTGGTGGCAAACACCTTTAATCCCAGCACTTGAGAGTTAGAGAAAGGTGTACCTGTGAGTTCTAGGACAGCCTGATATACAGAGTGAGTCCTAGCACAGCCTGATATACAGAGTGAGTCCTAGCACAGCCTGATATACAGAGTGAGTCCTAGGACAGCCTGATATACAGAGTGAGTTCTAGCACAGCCTGATATACAGAGTGAGTCCTAGCACAGCCTGATATACAGAGTGAGTTCTAGGACAGCCTGATATACAGAGTGAGTTCTAGGACAGCCTGATATACAGAGTGAGTTCTAGGACAGCCTGATATACAGAGTGAGTTCTAGGACAGCCTGATATACAGAGTGAGTTCTAGGACAGCCTGATATACAGAGTGAGTTCTAGCACAGCCTGATATACAGAGTGAGTTCTAGCACAGCCTGATATACAGAGTGAGTTCTAGCACAGCCTGATATACAGAGTGAGTTCTAGCACAGCCTGATATACAGAGTGAGTCCTAGGACAGCCTGATATACAGAGTGAGTTCTAGGACAGCCTGATATACAGAGTGAGTCCTAGGACAGCCTGATATACAGAGTGAGTTCTAGGACAGCCTGATATACAGAGTGAGTCCTAGCACAGCCTGATATACAGAGTGAGTCCTAGCACAGCCTGATATACAGAGTGAGTCCTAGCACAGCCTGATATACAGAGTGAGTCCTAGCACAGCCTGATATACAGAGTGAGTTCTAGCACAGCCTGATATACAGAGTGAGTTCTAGCACAGCCTGATATACAGAGTGAGTCCTAGGACAGCCTGATATACAGAGTGAGTTTTAGCACAGCCTGATATACAGAGTGAGTCCTAGCACAGCCTGATATACAGAGTGAGTCCTAGCACAGCCTGATATACAGAGTGAGTCCTAGCACAGCCTGATATACAGAGTGAGTCCTAGCACAGCCTGATATACAGAGTGAGTCCTAGCACAGCCTGATATACAGAGTGAGTCCTAGCACAGCCTGATATACAGAGTGAGTCCTAGCACAGCCTGATATACAGAGTGAGTCCTAGCACAGCCTGATATACAGAGTGAGTCCTAGCACAGCCTGATATACAGAGTGAGTCCTAGCACAGCCTGATATACAGAGTGAGTCCTAGCACAGCCTGATATACAGAGTGAGTCCTAGCACAGCCTGATATACAGAGTGAGTCCTAGCACAGCCTGATATACAGAGTGAGTTCTAGCACAGCCTGATATGCAGAGTGAGTTCTAGCACAGCCTGATATGCAGAGTGAGTTCCAGCACAGCCTGATATGCAGAGTGAGTTCCAGCACAGCCTGATATGCAGAGTGAGTTCCAGCACAGCCTGATATGCAGAGTGAGTTCTAGCACAGCCTGATATGCAGAGTGAGTTCTAGCACAGCCTGATATACAGAGTGAGTTCCAGCACAGCCTGATATGCAGAGTGAGTTCTAGCACAGCCTGATATGCAGAGTGAGTTCTAGCACAGCCTGATATGCAGAGTGAGTTCTAGGACAGCCTGATATGCAGAGTGAGTTCTAGCACAGCCTGATATGCAGAGTGAGTTCTAGCACAGCCTGATATGCAGAGTGAGTTCTAGCACAGCCTGATATGCAGAGTGAGTTCTAGCACAGCCTGATATGCAGAGTGAGTTCTAGCACAGCCTGATATGCAGAGTGAGTTCTAGCACAGCCTGATATGCAGAGTGAGTTCTAGCACAGCCTGATATGCAGAGTGAGTTCTAGCACAGCCTAAGCTACTTCTGACATCTTTCTGTGGTTTTGGCATCTAAATTAGTTTGATTTGTTTCCATATTTTCTAATGAGAAAAGTTTTGTGTGTTTTTGTTTTGTTTTGTTTTGTTTTGAGACAGGGCTTCCCTGTGTAGGCCTGGCTGGCCTTGAACTCAGACCCACCTGCCTCTGCCTGAGTGCTGGGATTAAAGGCGTGTACCACTACTGCCCAGCTCATGAGGGGGGTTTTTATTAGCTAATTTTTTTTTGTTCCTAAAAGATGATTTTTTCCATTATTTAGATTATCTATGAAGGAAGACATTTCTCCCTGTAGCTCTCGGCTCTCTGCTTCCCTCTCTGTTCAGCATACTTAGAAGAATGATTACCAGAGCAGGAAATCAGTCAGTCTTCTGAAACTCAGGCTGCTGGGACAAGGAAAGGCTGTGATCCTCTAGAAGAGTAGTGATAACGTCAGGTGTGCATCCTTCTGTGCCAAAATCTACGTTTAACTTTTATGACAATGATGGAAGGTCACCAGTAGTCAACTTTGAATAAAAGCAGGAGTATTGACACAAGTGGGAGGCCAGCCTGGGCTCTGGTTAAGGAAGCCCTTCTTTCAACAAACAAGCAAACAGTGCTCAGCATAGGGACTTCACCTTTAACCCCAGCACTTGGGATATACAGGCAGGGAGATCAGTGTGAGGCCAGCCTGGTCTACACAGGGAGTCCAGGACAGCCAGGGTTCACGATGAGATTCTGTCTCGAACAAAGACAACAAAACCACCACAACCACAATAAAAAGAATAATAATAATGTAGCATTTAATATTTTAGAAAGAAGAAAATCAAATTTATTTGGCTCAATGAATTAACATGAAATGTATGTGATTATAATTAATTTTTCTTTTTCTTTTAGCAATGAGGCTTGGAGATACATGGGTGGCTTCGCACACAATGTTTCCTTCATGAGTGTATTACTGAAAGGATTCAAATGGGGATTTGCTGCTTTTGTGGTAGCTTTGGGGGCTGAATATTTCCTGACTTCCGAGACTGAGGATAAGAAGCATCATTGAAGAGAACACCTGGAATTATCTTGTGACCTCTCTTTCATAAAAATAAGATTTCCTCACTGTAGTGTACTTGGCTGTATGTTAGTCCTAGAAAGAATATTAGTATGGTTTAATAAAGTAAGGAAAAACTGTTTTGTTTTGTAACTCTTAAATAAAATTAAAAAGAAAACTTTAATGAATGTACCTGTAATCCCAGCTGAGGAGGAAGACCCATGAGTTCCAGGCCATCTTAATTAAGCTACATGGTGACGGCTGTCTCAAAAAACACATATATGGGGATTTTTTTTTTTTTTTTCAATGGTGGGTATTAAAAGTACCAGCAGCAGTATATTCTGCATACAGCAGAGGCCACCAAATTTAGCTTAACAAACGGATGTGTTTTAAGAGAGTTGTTTTTTTTTTAAAAAATGATCCACCAAATTCAGTTAGTGGTACCTATATGTGCATAGATGTGGAACTGTCCACTGGATCTTAGATAGCTTATAAGCAGCCATACCCCCAAAGAAAAATGCGACTCTCACTGCACCCCAGCCCACCCCAAGTAGCCATCAGTTGCCAGTACTTCCTTGAGTACAGGTAGAATCTCACTGGACTCTCTACACTATGATGGAATGTTGGCTGGAAGGATCTAAGCAGGTAATCACAGTGCAACAGCCATGTCACGTCCAGAAGACAGTATTTCATAACAGTCTTTGCTGTCCTTTTCCTACATTCTTTCTGTCCCCTCTTCTGTGATATCCCCTGAGGGGTGTGTGTGTGTGTGTGTGTGTGTGTGTGTGTGTGTGTAGATAAAGGTGTTTGCAATACATGTTTCAATTATAGCTGAACAGTTAATTTATTCTCAGTATTTCAACCAATTAGTAGTCCTTGCATTGATTGTTGCTATCTACAAAAGAAAAAAAAAGCTTCTCTGATCACTAATGGTAGTAAGTTCCCCCTAGGACCTATGACTTCCTGAGTCATGGACTTGACCAGACTTACAGTAGCAGGACTGAATCCCCTCCTGTGAAGCAGGCCTCAGATCTAACCAGGAAGTTGGTTACCCCATAACAGTCATGCCACTATTACACCAGTGGCTGCTTCTTACCTGACAGGTCCATATTATAGCATGCAGATTCCAGTGGTGGGTAGGACTACTGCTATCTTTTCTCCCCCAGCTATTGGCCTTTAGGTCTTTAAATTGGAGTTGGTCTCACTATTTAGAGGGACATACTGCTATCCATTTCCTGGTTGACATACCCATGTATTTGTTTTTTATTATTATTAATCCTACTTTCTTCTTTTAATCCTGTTAGCATGTTGTAAAGAACCATGACACTTATTAATTAACTGGAAATTTTCCTCATGTTAAATCTTTAACATTAAGTCAAGAGTCTGGAGAGGTGGCTTAGCAGTTAAGATCATTGGTTGCTTGTCTAGAGGACCTGGATTTGATTTCTAGCACCCACATGATGGCTCAACAACCTTCTGTGATTCCAGTTCCAGGAGGTTCAATACCCTCTACTGGCCTCTGTGGACACAAGGCATACACATGGTACATAGACATACATGCAGGCAAAACACCCAAACAAAAATTTTTTTTAAAAGATTTAAAACATCTTATTAAGATATATTCTTTCCTTGAGTAGTCAAGCTAATTAAAGTCAGGATGAGCAATCTTACATGAGGCAAAAGAATTTCTAATAAAATTCTAGTGGTAAAATGGAATCATTAGAAACTGCAGTCAGTTGCTAGCACAGTTAGGTTGTTGGTGAGGCCTGTCTCTGGAAGCTGCTTTGTAGAACTGTCTTGTTGGATTCTTACACTAGGGGAAAAAAAAAAGAATTTGTTAACTGGCCTTTTCTTACTAAGGAACTAATCCCATTCATGAGGACTCTGCTCTCATCAGCTGATCTCCCAAGGGCCTCTGCCTCTAAATACCATCACAGTGGAATTAAGTGTCAACATATTTTAGGGGGACACAAACATTCAGACCACTGCGTATTGATTAGAATAACTAACAGCAATGGTTATTTTCAAGGAACAAACTTGTTTTTAAGCCTTGTTTCTGTAAAGTTTGGACTTGACTGGCCAGCAAGGCCTCCTCAGGATCTGGTCTGTCCCTGGCCTTTTTTTTTTTTTTCTTTCTGAGACAGGGTTCCTCTGTTGTAACTCTGGCTGTCCTGGAACTCAGGATGTAGACAAGGCTGACCTTGAACTCACAGAGATCCACCTGCCTCTGCCTGCTGAGTGCTGGGATTAAAGGTGTGCACCACCACCACCTGACATTGTCCCTAGCCTACTTTAAACACCTTGTCAAGAACAATAGATTGGATATATGTAAGGAAATACATTTATTGGTTTAATAATCGGCTATGATGGGTTGATTTTGATAATTGTATCCCTGATTTTAAAAAAAAGACAATTATAACACAATAAATGAAATCTGCATTGTATTATCTGAATGTCAATGAATGAATCACTTTACAAGATGAATATGTTACAATTTGAGATTAAGTAGTGAACTTATTTTACTGAGTGAAATGTGTAATGTCTACACATTACTCAGTGCAAATGAATCAAAACATTGCATTGCATCCATAAATTTGTATAAGGTTGATAATTGATAATTAAAAATTACATTCATAAGAAAAATACAAGGATAGAAACAGCACCCGGGCCTCTATAAATAGGGTGATTAGCTCTTTCGTTAATGGTTATTTTGAGATATGTGTCCAAAGTTGGTTGATTGATTGCGACAAGGACTCAGTATGTAGTCCCGACTAGGCTCAGATCCAGAGATCTACGTGCTTCTGGCTCCCCTGTGCCACAAATTGGTCCAAAGTTTAAAACATGCCAATCAAAAGACAGTTTGGACTGGGGCGATGGCTCAGTTGGTCAAGTGCTTCCAAATAAGCTTGGACCTGAGTGTAGATCCCCAGCACCCAAGGGAAAACCGGGGCATGATGGTGCGTGTTTGCTACCCCAGTGCCAGGGGAGACAGAGACAGATGTACTTTGCTCACCTGCCAGTCAAGCCCAAACAGTAATCTCCAGGTTCAGTGAGGGACTCTGTCTCAAAAAGTAAATAAAGTAGAGCAATAGTGGAAGACCCCAGCATCTGGCCCCCACATGTGCATGTACAGGTGCATGCATCAACACATAGATGTATAAACATGCACACACACAAAGGACAAGTTGTTCTGAGCGCAGTGCCTGCCGTGTGCCTGTAGGGCTAGCTACTTGAGAGGCTGCAGCAGGAAGATAGTTGGAAGCCGGCCTTGGTAACACAGTGAGACCCTGACTTAAAAAAAAAAAAAAGACCAGATTGACTGCCTTAAAGGCTACTGGTCCCTATAAAATCTTAAATATCTGTGCAGAACTTCAAAATAGCTGAAGCAAAAGTGACCAGAACTGCAGGAGAGAGAACCATAGCTGAAGCTTGTAACACTCCCTTTTTGGTAATTGGTAGAACATGTAGAAAACAAGGCTACAGAAGTCTTGAGTAACACTACCGCCCAGCTTGATGTAATATTTATAGAACACTGGAACAACAGCAGAGCACACATTCCAAGTGTGTGAGGGGCATTTACCAATACTGATTATATTTCAGGCCATGAAACCAGGCTCGGTAGAGTCAGGATGACTGGAGTCACACACACAGCTCCGGGAAAAAGAAAAGACTGAAATTACACAATATATACTCTTAAAAACTACATAGAAATTAGACTAATAATTAACTTGAAAAATTGCCCGTTATTTGGAAATTGGCAGCACTCTTGTAACACCAAATTGCTCCAAAAAAAAAAAAAAAAAAAAAAAAAAGAAGCTGCTTTATTTAGCTTCTTAGTTGCTGTGATCAACACTGACCTAAGGCAAGTTGGGTAGAAGACAGTTTATTTCATCTTTTAATCTTATAGTCCAAGTAACAGTACACCACTGAAGGAAATCAGGTCAGGAGCTCATGGGAGGAACCTGAAGGCAGGAACTGAAGCAGAAGCCATGGAGAAACATAGCTTACACGGTTTGCTCCCTTGTGGCTTGCTCAACTTGCCTTCTTACACAACCTAGGACCACTTGCCGAGGGTGGCGCCATCCACAGTGAATGGGCCCCCCCACATCAACCACCAACCAAGAAAACGTACCACAGGCTCACCTAAAGGCCGAGCTGATGGAGGCAATTCTTTAATTGAGGTTTCCTCTTCTCAGATGACCCTAGTTTATATCAGGCTGACAAATCTAACCAGCACAGGAGTCTAGGAAATGTGGAAAATAACAGGGAAAATGAGATCATCAATACCAAAATTTGAGAACTGTGAGTGAGACTGATGTCTGGAGGGGGCACAAATGAGCAATATGAGACGGGGGTGGGGGGTGGTAGAATGCTGAGAGAAGTCCTAGAGAGTTAAATAATAAAGACATCTTATATACAGCTTT
Organism: Cricetomys ansorgei; assembly: GCA_026225945.1. Classification (NCBI taxonomy): domain Eukaryota; kingdom Metazoa; phylum Chordata; class Mammalia; order Rodentia; family Nesomyidae; genus Cricetomys; species Cricetomys ansorgei. Next base: position 484,158 of record JAMJFZ010001562.1, on the reverse strand, counting down.
AAGCCAATAACTTTAGTAGTTTTGATGAAATTCATTCTGCTTTCTTTCTTAGTTTTGTTAGGTTTAAGGTTTTGTACTTTGACCTTCTTCCTGTCTCTACCTCCTGACTATGGGGATTGCGGGAGGATGTCGCCACATCCAGCAATATTGTCTTTCTATAAGACAGACTGCCAGGCTGGGGATGTGGCTGAGCATTTGTCTGTCATGTCCAACCCTCAGCGCCACTAAAAACCAGAACTGCAGAAGTTCACACAAGGAGCTAACCTAGTGGATTTGTTCTATTATAAAGCGTTTGTGGTTTGGGGTGATTGTACATTCATTCGCTTGCAGGGTTGGATAGAAGAAACCAAGGAAGTGCTTTGGTGTATTAAAAGCAAAAATGGCAGCATTTTTGTCCTCCTGCTTTATAGCTTTTTTTCTACCATAGTTTTTGCTGAAACTAAGGAGTACATTTTTCCTTCTGTTTCCTGAATTTGGAAATTATTACTTCAGTTCCCTAGTATCTACAAAGTATACCAACTCAAGTTATCTTACGTGTTGCCATTAAACTAGTATGCATTTCATATGATTTTTGTTTCTCAAATATGACCAAAGCACAATCAAATACTGCTAATTACATGAGCCCAGCTTCATAAGTAAGCACCATGCGTGGTAATATGTAATAGTGTTGTCAGAACTACTTTCTGTGTGGAACAAATCCATAGAATGAAAGTAATAAAGCCAAGTGACTTGGCTAGTAAGTTTATAGCTAGATTTTGAATACAGGTCTGATTTGAGAGCCCATAGAAACTCTATGTTTGTGTTGTCTATCACAACAGGTATGTACAGTATGGCAAGATATGCTCTGAGTTGAACGGAGAAATTATTTAAACTTCTAATTATACTTATTTTCATGTCTATCGATGATGAATTAAATCTGGCTGATTTTCTTTTCAGTGCCGGGGATTAAGTCATTCTCTTTCTTATTTTAAGATAGAGCTTCACTAAATAGCCTAGGCTGGCCTTGAACTCCTTCTGTAACCTGGGCTGGTCTTGAGCTTATGGTCGTCTGCCTCAGTGTCCCAAGTACCTAGGATTACAGCCTTGTCCCACCAGATTGACATTTAATAATTAAACCCAAAATGGGGATATGGAGTAATTACATAGAATTTAGAAAAAGACCTCCTAAGGGAGAGGTGTATTCTAACTTCTAGAGATGATGAAGGCAAAAAAAGATTTATTCAGAAAATTGCTACAGACTGCACTTTATGTGTGCTAAATTTGTGGAATTTATAATCCACAAGGTTTAAGTAACTAACCCTCATTAAGTACATTAGCAGCTTAAGATTTTTACTAAGAAACTGATGACTGAAGCTAATACCAATAATGCAAAAGCAAGCAAATAAGAAAATTACAGCTATGGATTCTGTCAGCAGTGTTATATGTGAGACCTCATCAAGGGAAAACTATCTCCTCCCCTCCATATTATCAAGAAGACAGAATATGAACTTGGACTAGCTACCAGTACAGGGAACCTTGCCCCAAGAGTGTACTGGCCTGGTAGCTTAGCCAATGCAGCACAGAATCATCATGATTAGAAAGGGTTTTAAAACTATACTTCATCTGTATCTTGGCTTTCATTTTTAAGGAGGGGAGGGTGTTTCCTCTGTAGACCATATTGGTCTCGAACTCAGAGTTCCACCTACCTCTGCCTCCAAAATGCTAGGATTAAAGGTGCGTAACCTTGCCTTTCACTTCTATGCTTATATATTTTCATGTACATATATGATAACATTAACACATATGAACTGTGAACTCATTTAAAGGTTGCCAATGCTTTAGACTCTATTAGAATGAGTTACCTTTGCTGTGTATGAGCAATGTAAAACATGGCCTTAGTCATCAAAAAAAGAAATCCCCATGTCTCAAAATTTGTAAGTTTTTCTGTTTAATCTCACAAGCAACAAAATGAAGTAATTCTTTTGAAATATCCCACAAGTTACAAAACTAACTGAAAAGAATTTTAGTTGTTACTCAAGACTTATGTTTCTGGGAATGCAAATTGCAAAATAAGAACATTATGTACACTTAAGATGTAAATCAGGTCTTGTGTTATTTGAAATATCATACATTGTCATGTTTTATTTTAAAATGAATAGTTCTTAGTCATAGGGAAAATCAAGCTCCTCAAAAAATTATATCTAAAAAGAAATACTCTTTGTTTAGGCTTTTATAAGTTATACTGTTTGTAAATTACTAATTTAAACCACAATATAAAGAAAGAGTTTAATATTCACTGTGAATGTGTCATCTGCTTTAAATTTAATTACTTAGTTGCAACCAAATTTGGAAATAAGAGCATAGGATGTTTCTGCTTATTTGGTAATCAGTCAAACATCTTTTTAAATGTCCTTCTTGAATATACTGGTCGGTCAGGCATTTTTTTCTTATTTAGAATAACAACAAGATTTTTAAAAACTTAATTATGTGTTTAATTGAATCACACACTTGAATGAATGCTTCGTATGATTTCAGTTCTTGTACTAAATATATGCATATATATTTTAATTTCACATATTATCTTGTTTCAGAATTTCCATGGCAAATACTAACTGTTCAGGGACGTAATTCTGAAAGCTATCTCCGTGGTTCACAGTAACCATAGCAACAAGTGTCCTAAAAATAAGAAAGCCTTTGTCAGTACATATGGAACCATCTTGCTAAGGGAGACTCAGGGTCACAGTCAGTGGCATCATCTGGACCTGAGACGGTCACATGATAGTAACCAGACAACAGAGCGCAAGAGCCTGATGCGGATGTAAAGGCTTAAAATTGGACATTATACTCAGATAAGATGTAAAACCCAGGCAGTGGTGCTCACACCTTTTATCCCTCACTTGGGAGGCGAGTTCAAGCCCAGCCTGGTCTACAGAGTGAGTTCCAGGACAGCCATAGTTACAACAGAGAAACCCTGTCTCAAAAAACCAACTAAATAAACAAACATGTAATTAGAAACTAAAACAACCTGTAAACACAACATAATTTTTAGTGAAAAAAAATATTGCAATTCCCATATCTAACAACAGGGGGATTCACTGACTGATTAATGACTTAAGATCACAAAGGACCTGTGGCGATGATTTGGTCACAGATTGAAGAGTCAGGAAGCATTTTCTTTATTTCTATTCTTCTTCTCCTCCTCCCCCAGCTTCTCCCTCGTCCTCATCCTCCTCTTCCTCCTCCTTTTCCTCCTCGTCCTCCAACAAGTTTCTTTGTTTAGCCGTCCTGGAATTCACTCTATAGACCAGGCTGGCCTCAAATTCTGTTCTACCTGCCTCTAATCCACCTGGGAGTAAAGGCATGTGCCACCACACCTGGCTGAGAAACATTGTCTTAATCCAGTGGCAAGGACATTAAAATGGAGCCAGGCCTGCACACTGACACATGTGATATAACTCTCCCCTCATTAATGCTAAAAATTCTGGCCATCATGGGTCCAGAACAGTTTTTGCTAAGTCCAGCCAATGACTCCATTCATGGAGTTGCATCTAATAAACATTTCTCTTTTAACTTGCTGGTCTCTGTTGGAGGTAGTAGTAGTGATTTTCCTTTTATACCAATTTTCGTGTGTGTGTGTGTGTCCCACAGAACTTGTGTGAAACTTACTTTTGAGAGTCATTTTTCTCATGAGCCCTGGAAAGGGAACTCGGGTTGCCAGGCTTTGAGGAAGCGCCTTTAATCACTGAGTTATCTTGTCAGTCCTGTTTTTTGAGTTGTCAAAATTATAAGAAACCGAAGCCCGCATGCAAATAACAGGACATACGTGCCCAGCCTCCTGCAACATCAGAATCAAGGAGACTCCCTGGAGTTAAAACCAGAACAGAAGCTGCCATATCTCAGCACGGTTTCCTTGAACTTTGTTCATTCATTCACAGATTGTTCACTGAGCACCTTGAATGTGCCAGCGTTGTTGACGGCACGTGGGACACGAACATGAACAAAGTATATTTCTCTTCTCCGGACACTTGCATTCCAGAGCAGGGCTCTTACTGTTTCTGTTTTGTTTTTCTTCTGATACTATTAGTGGGAATTTGCACTACCTAGTAAGCCTCAGAGAAATTACTTCCATACAAAGTATATTTTACTAACCAATATTTTCCAGGAACATAAATCTGAAGCTGTGGTTTGAATTGAGGAAATCTCTCTCCTCTTTCCCTTTCCTCTTTTGCTCCTCCCACTTTCCACCATGCTTCTCCTCATTCTCTCTCCCCTCTTCTCCCTTCTCTTTCCTCCTTCTTGTGAAACAGTCCAGGCTGGTCTCCAGCTTTATCATCTCAGCTGCATAAATTCTAGGATTATGGGCACAAACCACAGATTTGGCTTTAGGTTTGGTTTTATTGAGGAAGGTGAAGGGTGGAAGAGTGAGACAATGTCTCATGTAGCCCAGGCTAGCCTCAATGTAGCCAAGGATGACTCTAAACTCCTGATCTCCCTGCTTCTACTTCACAAGAGCTGGGATTATAGATGTGCAGTACCACGGTCAAGTTTTGAGATTTGATTCTTGACTGGATCATAATCCAGTCCTACAAATTGCACAGAACTTTGTCCTATGCTAAGAAAACACATCTTGCCTTGACTTGTAGCTTTGCTATTTTTATATTTGTCTATTCTTCTTTACCAGATTATAAATCTTGAAAACTTCGATTTATTTTAGCCTTTATACTTCTACATACTAAAATGCACACAGCGAATGATCAACAAATGTCTAATGTGGACTTAATTTATTCCCTAATGAATATTTTAATCATAATTTTTGAGACAGTCTCACCATGTAGCTCAGGCTGGCCTGGGACTTGCAGCAGTCTTCCTGACTCAACTCTTGAGTGCCAGGATTACAGACATGAGCCACTACACCTGGCTTGTAAGTTTTCTGAATGTGAATTCTCATTGAAAGAACTGGTGTCCGCTAACATTTTCACAATACTTTGTGAAAAGGAAACCCTTCAAAAATATTTAGTGAATTGAGCTGAAAATATTTGAAATGATTTTACTTTGTTAATTTTTAAATCAGTCTTTATAAGAGTGTAAATTCCTCTTATGCTTGAGGGTCAAAAACCAATCCAAGAAAGAAAGACAGACAGCAGCAGGATCTGAGTTTCAAAATGTAATATGTTTTCTTTCCATCCCATTCAGATCAATTTTTTTTTCCAGACAGCCACTCACTAGATAGCTGAGGCTGGACTTGAACTCAACACTCACCATCTTCCTTCCTTGACCTCCCAGTTGGTGAGATGACAAGGCTTGGTTACCACACCTGGTTTAGGAATCTCCAGCTGGTCAAACTAGATAATGTTACCCAATTTATGCATCTGTTCCCTTTCCTTTTGATATCGTTTTTTCTCCCCTTCCATTATCCCTTAAGGCCAAACAATTATTAATAGCAAGAACAATAAAGGATATAATGAAATGTATCATTCTAAAACATACTAAAACCAATCGGCTTTATGTGCAGGCTGTGGAGAAATGCAGAGGGCATGCATGGCTGACTGGTCATGGGTAGAGAGACCCTGGTCATGCACATTTGCTGGCAGCATTGCCTTTGCTAAAGGTTCTGAGGCCTCCATCGGCCACAGGAGACAGTGAGGTATCTGCTTGCTAAGCCAGAAACCACACGGACTTGACTACAGTACCACAGAGTCCCAAAGCTCAACATCTGGAAGCTGGGTGACATCCCAGGCTCTCTCCCCATCACTTTTGGGGGGAACCTGATTCCTGCCACAGGTGCATCTCTTCAAGCCCTTGTCTGGATGCTTAGACTTAACTGATGACTGTTCTCATTCTACTGTGCTCGGTGAACTCCTGGAGGCTAAGGACCGATACTCTCATGCTCACTTCCCACATCTCCCTTGTCACTCATGCTTGGTGAGGGTGTTTACCACATAAGAGAAAATTCTGTCCTACGGTTTCTTTGCCTGTAGCTTCCTTCGCAGCGTCTACAGCAGTGACACAGTGGCTGATGTCTGAATTATGCATATAGGCCACAATGCAGGGTCTTTCCACAGATGTGTATGTATCTGAGTGGTTTTAATGAAGAATAATATAATCAGAAACCAGAGTGTGTGAAAGGATTATTTTTGTTGACAATACTAGAAGAAAAAAAATTCAAAAAATACAAAAGGCACCTGAAATACTTTATTCAACTTGTATAAAAGTGCCTTGTTGCTGGGGAGTGGCGGCTCATGGCTTTACTCCTAGCACTCAGGAGGCAGAGGCAGACAGATCTCTGAGTTTGAGGCCAGCCTCAAACTCTGCCTAGAGTGAGTTCTAGGACAGCCAGAGTTGCAACAGAGAAACCCTGTCTTAAAAGGGGGGAAAAAAAAAAAAGCTCTGTTAGTATTAGTTACTGCTCAATGGTGACTAGAACAGAAAGCATACATACTTAGTTCTCATAAGTCATATTTTAAGTCATTTCTGGAAATGTTTCACATGGAAACTAGTAGAAAACATGGTTATGTCTGTTAGAAATGAATGTGGAAATCTGGGACAAAGGGTTCTCATGAAATTGTGTCAAGAAAAAATGCTGAGAGCCAAAGCCAGAAAATCCTGTCCAAACGGATTGTGAAAAGCAGATTGTGCAAGGATGGAAGCATGGTTAGAATTCAAGAGATCAGTCACAGTGCCAAGCAGGCAAAGAAAACAACCCCAAGCAAGCCAATGGCAGGCCATCTAGAGGGAAGCCGGTGACAGTCGCTGCAGCCTATAGAACCCAGGTGTTAGGACTGAGTTGTTCGTCTTAAAGAGTCTATAATGGAGTGGACCTGGAACTTTGTGTGTTGGCAAAGTCCTAGGGTTACCATGTCTTTAGTTCAGTCAGACTTTGGCCAAAAGGAAAATTACAGGACTGACTGACAGGTCAGTCTTGTCCAGAGACATATTGTGGCAATATATTCTGATTATGATAAAAATATCTCCTATATTCTGAGAGACCGGAATATTTTCTGAAACTCACAGCCAGAGTTAATAATACACTTTGAGGTCACTTAAAACTTAAGACTGCTACCCTACTGTATACTCAGCCTGCTTGTTTAACCTGCTTTTAAGAGAACAGTGGTGGTGCCCGCTTTTAATCCCAGCACTCTGGAAGAAGAGGCAGGCAGATCTCTGGGAGTTTGAGGCCGGCCTGGTCTACAGAGTGAGTTCCAGGACAGCCAGAGTTACAACAGAGCAGCCCTGTCTCAAAAAAAGAGAGAGAGAGAGGAGAGAGGGAGAGAGAGGGGGAGAGAGAGAGAGAGAGGGGAGAGAGAGAGAGAGCTGAACAATGTAACAAACAGCCTACCTTGGATTTCCTATGTAATCAACTTTTACAACCTAGATAATGTGCATATGTAAGCTTGAATTATCCCTCTTCCATGCCTCGTATCCGAGAGTAATGCATGTGTGTTTGCATGCGTATTATTATACTCATTTGCTGGAAACAGCAAATAGGCTGAAAGTGGCCTTTTACATGAATATCCACCATAAATGATAAAAGTAACATATGTACATTGCTTGGTAATTATTTTTCTAATGCTGTTTGTTATCTGGATCAGTTGGAGTCAGTGACTTAATCCCTTATAAAACTCCATTAAAGATTTCTGTAAAGTATCCCTCATTCCTTTCCCAATGTGATGCTGTCTGTGCTGTTCAATAAATGAAAGGACAAATTTCTTTGTGAGGGACAGACATACACACAGATACATTCACATAGACAGACATGAGGACAAGGACAGATTGGCTAGACAGCATTCAGGAAGGTACAGATCCAGGCTCATACAACAGACAGACAGGGAAGGACACTCAGAAAGCGAGGTAGAGAGCTCAAATTTGGGCTCTGGGTTAAGAGAAACTAAGAGTGCTTTGGTTTCTTTCCTTAACGTGACATGGACGCATCATGGGCAACTCAGGGTTCATTATCAATGTGTTAAATCTGTTCAACATGTCACTGTCATTCATCAGTGTACTTTTTTACTGGGCAATCATTGAGCTTCTTTGATCTATGGTTTTATAGTTTTCAACTGATTCATAAATTTTCAAACATTATTCATTCAAGTATTCACGTGTCGCTTCACACCCTCCTCCAGGAACTTCCATTGTACAGGCATTGGTTCACGGACATTGTGTTGCAGCATTTCTGGTATTCTGTTTATTTTGTTTTCTGCCTCTTTCTAAGTTTCATTTTGAATGGTCTCCATTCAAGTTCACTAATATTTTCTTTCTCTGTTTCCAATCTGCTGATACTTTTATGGAATGCATTTTTTCTTCTCAAGCACAGTAACTGCACCTAGAATTTTATCTTATCATGTGTATGATGTAGGCATGTGTATGTGCGCACATGTATGTGCATACAAGTGGAGACCAGAGGTTCATGGCATGAGTCTTCCTGTGTTGCTCACTGTATTTACTTTTTAGTGTCATTTTCCTTTTTAAATGGCATTGATTTATTGATTGATTGATTGATTGTGTGTGTGTGCGTGTATGTACATGGGGAGTATTGTGTGGCATGACATGTGGTCAGAAACCAATTTATGGAAGTTAGCTCTCTCTTTCCACTATGTGGATCCCTGAGGGTCAAACTCAGGCTTGGCAGCAAGCGCCTTCACTAGCTTAGTCACCTCACTGGCCTCATCTTGTTTTTTGAAACAGGGTCTCTCACTGAAGCTGGAGCTCATTGACTTGGCAAGACTAGCTGGACGGTAAAGCATTAAGGGGCCTCCTCTCTCTGCCCCCACCCCCATGCTAGCTGGACGGTAAGCATTACCAGGCCTCCTCTCTCTGCCCCCACCCCATGCTAGCTGGACGGTAAGCATTAAGGGGCCTCCTCTCTCTGCCCCCACCCCCATGCTAGCTGGACGGTAAGCATTAAGGGGCCTCCTCTCTCTGCCCCCACCCCCATGCTAGCTGGACGGTAAGCATTAAGGGGCCTCCTCTCTCTGCCCCCACCCCCATGCTAGCTGGACGGTAAGCATTAAGGGGCCTCCTCTCTCTGCCCCCACCCCCATGCTAGCTGGACGGTAAGCATTAAGGGGCCTCCTCTCTCTGCCCCCACCCCCATGCTAGCTGGACGGTAAGCATTACGGGGCCTCCTCTCTCTGCTCCCACCCCCATGCTAGGCTGACAGGAAAGCCCCACACACTAGTTTCTTATGTGTCAGGCCATCACGCTAGCACAGTGAGCATGTTACTGACTGAGCCGTCTCTCTGACGTGAATCAAGAATTCAGTGTGCTCTTCCCTGGGGTGGGCCACTTCTCTGGCTCTCAGCCTCATGGGCTTTTCCATTCCCACTTTGACATGTTCACTGTTTCACTTTTGCTCAGCTCGTGCTCCGGCAGCCATGTTTCTGAGACTTTATGGGTGTAGCTTTTGCTGTTACTGGAAGACAGTGTCACAGCACACGCCCTGATTTTCTGATTCTTACCATCTTTCCACTCTTTCTTTCCAGAATATTCCCTGAGACTCAGGTGCAGGCGTGTTTTGTAGATGTATTCGTAGGGACTGGGTTCCACAGTTCTGCACTGTGATTGGTTGAGGTCTCCTGTGGTTGCCATCTGTTGCAAAGAGAAGTTTCCCTGATGAGAGTGAAGACTAATTTTATTTGTAGGTATAAAGACAAATGTTTATAGATTGTTGTTAGGGATTACGCTGGTTTAGTAAATTAGCTGTTGTAGATTCTACTCCAATAAACATGATTTCACTAGTTTGATGAATTAGCTAAGTTTCCAGTACCAAATAAGACTTCCCTCTTGTTGAGCAGACCTTAAGCCCAGTAAGAGAGCTGTGAGTTACCACCAAAGTCTGTGTGCCACTCTTGCACCTTTAGAGTTACCATGTCATGCTGGTCATTGTTGTAACTCATAGGCACCATAGCTGGGTGGGACTGTTAATATCCTCCCTTCAGAAGCTTACATGGCGCCTTCTGATACCATGCAAGTTAGTCCTTGAGGAGGGGGCATTCAGATCAGTTCCAGCTTAGGGTTCTCTGGACCCTGTTTCCAAAGTGCATGGTGTCTTTGGCAATAGGACCTTACCTTCTACCTCTGGGGAGTAACCAATGACAACAGCAGCAGGCTGCATGCTTGGGGGATTTCTTAGACAGTCCTGGCCAACAACTCAAAAGAGGACTTCTCTTCCCTGGTATAGGGGTTTTTATTAGGTGGTCTTTGGCTCTTGGAGAGAACATTGTCAGCTCAGATGAAAAAAACGTTCATTAAAACTATTTCTGTGTATTTATATACTGAATTACTTGCATTGTGATTTTTTAGCTACTAGCATGAGTCCTTGTGGCTTTTCCACACACCCTTGTTATTACTTTACCCCTCTCCTTCTTTCGCCTGTATTTACCTCCTTCCCTAAAGAGCCCCCCTTTTCCCAGTTCCCTGTCAGATCACCTGTGTCCTTGCTGTTCCCCTTTACCCTCTTCCTACCTTCTGTATTCACCTCCCCCCACATCCCTAAGCCCCCTCTTTCCCGTCTGTTTTAATTTTTATATATACTAATTTTATTGTCTGTGGAATTTCTAAGCCTAATTCTATTGATTGGTTTCTTTTTCATTACGGATCATATTTCCGTTACTCTTTATACTTCCATAATTTTAAATTAAACGCACGACATTGTGGATTTATTTTATGTGCTGTATGTATCTGTATTTCTAAATTTTTTAGCCTTATTCTGAAATGCAGCCAAATCACCGATAAACAGTTTAATCTTTTTCGTGTGGTTAAGCTTTGCATTATGGACCAGAACCACTTTCATCTGTGGCTAGTGTTGTCTCACTTCTATGAGGTCCATGAACGTTAGGATTTTCCATTCTGTCTAGCCCAGATTTAAACTATTCCTGTCTGTGTGAGCTTTGAGACTCAGCTCCTCTCTCCCAGCAGGTGGTTCTTCTCTTAGTCATAGGCACTGATTAGCTCTCAGCTGAACATGTGAGGATGACTTGGCAGATTCTTAGCACTATCTCTTTGTACAGTGCTGCCTCCTCTGGTATTTTGCCCTGCAAACTCACCTTGGCCTCCCTGGACTTCATCCTTTCCAGTGAAAAAAATACTTAAACTTAGCCCTAGTTCTTCCTCCTTTACACGACCTAAAAACTCTTTCCAGACAGCAAACTAGGGTAACTGGGGCCTGTGTCAAGATCACTGTCCTGCATGCTTGTCTGAAGATTGTTTAACAGATTTTGCAGATCTGAATTTCACTTATGTCAGGTAGGAGGGTGACTTAGGTACTTTTCTGCTACTGTGATCAAAGACCCTGACAAAAACCACTCACGGGAGAAAGGGTTTCATCTGGCGTACGGTTCCAGAGGATACAGTTGGTCATGGGAAGGAAGACACACAATAGGCAGAGGAAGATGCAGCAGGAACAAGAGGCTTGCTGGTCATACCCCATCCACACTGAGGAAGCGAAGGCTGAACAGGAAGTGGAACTGGGCTCTAAAGCCTCAAGGCTGCCTCAGTGACACACTTCCTACAGCAAGACCCCCCTCCTCAAGGTGCTACAACCTTCCCAAACAGCGTCCCAGCTGAGCATCAAGGGCTCAAATAGATGAGCCTATGAGGACATTTTACACCCAAACTATAACATTCTACCCTTTACCCACTTGGGCTTGTGGCCATTTCTTGTTGCAAATGCATCCTATCTAATTTCTAAAGTCCCAACACTGTTCAAAACTCAAAATTTCAAAGTGTCTTCTGAGACTCAAAGCCATTTCTTAACTGTGACACCTGTAAAGTAAAAACTAAACCACATACTTTCAGCACACACAGAACGGGTATTCACATTCCAAAAAGAAAGAATGGGGATGTAGCAAGGAAGATCAGATCAAAGGAAGACCAAAACCCGGCAGGGCAGACACAGAATCCTGTGGTTCTACATCTGGCAACTGAGACTCACAATGGATTCATCTCTGTTCCAAACGGCTTAGTTAGCATTGCCACTTTAGTGTTGCCCCCTGTAACATACATCATCTCTCCCTTGGATTGGCTCCACCCCATGCGTGCAGCTTTCTTGGGTGGAAAACCCATGATTCTTATCTCTCTAGTGTCCTGGGGTCTCCACTGCAACTTAGGCTTCACTTTCACAGTACCATGCAATGGCCTCCAGGACCTCCACAAGGACCCCGACTCTGCTAAACGTTGTTTGGTTTCAGGTGGTAAAGCTGACAGAGGACACACTGGTTCCTGATGCTCCAGCTTGCTGGAGCATGTCGTACAATATCAACAGAGCCACCAGTGAGTGTGTGGACTGTATCCAAGCTCCATGCCCTGGGATTTGTATGCTGTTACATTTATAAAGAACCAGAAAGTCCCAGAGACCCTCTTCATACATTCATTCAGTAAGTTTAAAAACACTGTGGCAGACATAGCTAACCGCCCACTAACATCTATTCCATTTCCATACTCTGGGATATTTTTTTGACAAGTAGCTACTAAGCCAGAGACAAAGCTCTTCCAGCCTGGCTATGTCTGCCCTGTGACTGAATGGCTAGTTTTCACCAATGAGATGTGCGTGGAGATGTACTGTGTCATTTTAAAGACACAGATTTCAAGATGTAAGTGTACTTTCTCCATACTTTCCCCATTTGATGGCGGAACTCTGAGGACAAATGCCTTGGGAAGGTGAAGCCAGAATAGGAAGAGTCTCGGTCCCTCAAACCACTATATAGGTAGAAAATGCATGTTAGAAACCCCTACACTGAATAGCCAGGTAAAGAATAAACAAGCTTTTACTGCCTTAAGATACTTTCGATACGGTTTGTGGATTATGTTGTTAAATTAGACAGTATTTACCCAACTGACACAGAGAACTTCTGGAGGTAGGACACTGTCCTAGGCGCTGAATTAAAACGGAAGCATCATCATCTCTGCCCTTGTGAATTTTCTTATGGATTAAACCCAGGGCCTTACTGCATGCTAGGCAAGACTCTACCGCTGAGCTACATCCCAGTCCTGCCATTCCAATATGAGAGATTAATCAAGAAACATATAAAATAAGCAAGAAACAGAAACATAGAGTTACACCTTTCCAAACACCTCCCTGGTTAATGTCTTCTCAGTATACTGATGGGCTATACTGGCTGGCCAGAGAATTCCAGGGTTCTGTCTGTCTCTGCTGCTCGCAGTGCTTGGGTTACAGATGTTTGTAACCATACACAGCTGTTACATGATGGGGATCCAGAATCAGGTCCCCATGCTTACATGGCAGGCCCTTTGCCAACTGAGCTATTGTTCCAGCCCCTCTCTTACATTTTAAACATATTCAGTAATAATAACTGGCTTGTGGAGACCATTGCTTTTTGTCTCACAGTCATGCCTTTGTGCAAGCATCTTTCAAAGCTACCATTAGTTCCCACCCCCACCCCCAATGACTGCAGTTTGGCTTTCTCTTCTTGTTCTTGCCTTCAATTTATAAATAGAATTTTTATTATATATTATTTTTACTGTAGAATTTAGTCTTATTATATGTTAGTAATGTCAAATAAATTAACAAAAGGCACTATCTTCCCAGTTGTTTGATATCGTCATTTAAGTGAATTCCCCAAATAACTCAACTCTGTAAAGCTTAAACTTGCTTTTGCATTCGAATCATTTTGCACAAAAAGCCTTTTGAAATGCATTCACTATTTTTCTGCGTCTTGAAATAGCACACACAGAGAACATCCTCTAACCTTTCTCTGACTCAGGCTTTGATTGAAAGCATCTGTTATTGTACTGGTCCATGACACAAAGATGCCCAGATACTAGATGACTCCAGATGCTTTTTCTGTGGTGTTCATCATACATATTCTTTTGCCTTGTCTGCAGCCAGCTGCCACTACTTGTTTGTGATCCAGCTCTGGAAGCTCTCCCCCAACCCCCTTAATTCGCAGCTCCTAATAATCTAGGAAATCAGCCAAAGAACTTGTTAGGATTTGTGATAAAAATAACTACACCACAAGAATCTTAAAAATAAACTGAATTAATTTAATGGTACCTTTTTGCACACTTCAGTGCCTCTTTTTTCTACCTGCTTCTGTTTGCTAAAAATTATTTCTTGACAAGGTATTACTTTCTGTGTATACCCATAGGTATTGTCAGTGAAATAATACGCATTATGCATAGGTATATACAAACACACGCATAATGCATCAGAAAATAAGTTTCATGTGTATGTGTTCTTAGGAATTCATTGAGGACAGAACTGTTTCTTTACAGAGTACCTGAGACATAGTAGGAGCTCAACACTGTTTTTGTTTGCTTGTTTGTTTTTTAATAAATTAGCAGGTTTTATAGTATAGCTTCCTGGTATGGCAGAAAATTTTTAAAAAATATTTTGCTTCTTCGTATATATTTATTATTTTTTCATTTCCTCCTTCTGGATGGGTCGTCCCTCCTCAATTAGAACCTTTGGAAATGTCCTCAGCACGCCTAGATATGCCTCCCAGTGGCGCTAAGCCCTGTCAAGTTGAGAGTCAAGGCTGCCATCACAGGTGGCTTTTACCTTTTCTGAAACACAGAAGGCAAAGACATTTCCTAGCAAGATGAGGGAAGTCAAGTCAAGGTTTGTGGTGAGTCTAAGACATCTGAACTTATCAAGCAGAAGAAAGACTTGGCTGGTTAGAAGAACCCTGATGAGCTAGAGTCCACCATGTTGCACTCAAGTGGCTTATCCCACTTGTGTGGTGAGGTGCGGAGACAGCAGATGGCTGGGTTCATTCAGGTCTGCAGTTTTCCCAGCAGGATACATGGAACAGGAATCGAGGGCAGTAAACCGATAATTGAGGGGCTGGAGGGATGGTTCAGCAGTTCAGAGCATTGGCTGTTTTTCCAGAGGTCCTGAGTTCAATTCCCAGTAACCACATGGTGGCTCACAGCCATCTGTAATGGGGTCTGATGCCTTCTTCTGGTGTACAGCTGTACATGCAGATTGAGCACTCCTATATATAAATAAATAAATCTTTAAAAAAAATAAAATCTTTTAAAAAAAGACAGGATAATTGAAAAGTTGTTCCTGAATTCTAAGCTTCAAAAGGAAGGAATTAATGAGAGAAGGGACCCATTAGATAGTGAGAGAATGTGATGGCCAAGTGGGAATGTTTTGTGCACTGTTGGGTGAGGGGCAGTCTAGGTCTTGGCGTTTTGTATTGTCTGCAGGTGTTGGATTTCTGTGGGGGAAGTTTGATTGTTGATGATTTGCAGGAGCTATCAGTAGAACACCTGAGGAGTTCTGTCTGGATCAATGAAAACACCTGAGCTCAGACGCTCAGGGTTCCACTGTCCAGGATGACGCTTGCCATCATGATGGATTCCTTTGCTGAGGTCTGGCAGGGTTTGCACCAATGAATATGCTTCCATGCCTTCCTTGTGAGCCTACACAGTAGGCATGCTGCTATAATTGAACTTAAAGAGGGTAACTATGGATGATTATCTAGTCATATTGATCTTCAAGTGTTTACTGGCTAAATATGGGCATGGATTAAAAGTTTTCAGGGTTCTTTCTAGTTATTTGATTCTTTTCCCCCCTTTCTACAGTTTTAGATTATATTTTATTTTTTCTTTAAAATTTTTTCATTGTTTATGTACATGGTACTGTGTTACATAGGACATTTTCTTACAAGGAGAATGTCGTACATTGAATATATTCCCTCCTGTATCTCTTTATCTCTTATTCCTCCACCCTGCCATTAACCCCCTCTCTCCCTACACAACGTAGCTTCTACTTTCATGTGTCTATATTATTTATGTAAGACATAGGGACGGCATATGATATTTGTTGTTGTACGACTGGCTTAATTTGCTTAATACGGTTAACCCCAGTTACATCTGTTTTCCTGCAAATGTTGTTTATGGGTGAAAAAACTTGTGGGTGCCAGTGAGAAGACTTTGAGGCTAAGAACACTGTTGCTCTTTGCAGAGGATCCTGGTTCGTTTCCCAGCATCCACTTGGTGGTTTACAGTGTCATATAACTCCAGTTCCAGGGATCCAACGCCCTCTTGTGGCCTCCTCCTCTACCACTGCACACATGGTATACAGACATACATACGGGAAAAAGTTATACACATCAAATAAAAACAAATCTTTCAAAATTCCATTGTGTATGTATGTCACATTTTCTTTACTCAGTCCCTGTTATTATTGGCTCTCGAGGCAGTATCTCACTGCAACGCTGATTGGTCTGGAACTCTCGATCAGCCTACTTCACCCTGTGAAGTGCTAGAGTGGGTGTGCACCACTGTGCCTAGTTACAATTTTGCACTGAATTGTGGTAGTTTGCAAAGTGCTGAAATGAAGAGTGCTCAGCTTCTGAGCTTTGTCTTTTCCTCACCATTTTCCCAGAGCCTACATCAATGCCGGACACACAGTATTTACTAATTAACTTGTTTGGCACTGTCTTAGTCAGGGTTATCATTGCTACGGTAAAACACCATGACCAAAAGTAGTTTGAGATAGAAAGGATTTGTTTGGCTTCCACATGGCTGTGAATCATTGAAAAACCAAAAACAGTAACTCAAGCTTGGCAGGGACCTGGAGGCACGAGCCGATACAGAGGCCATGGAGAGATGCTGCTTACTGGCTTGTTCCTCATGGCTTGCTCAGCCTGCTTTCTCACAGCACCCAGGACACCAGCCCAGGGATGGCACCACCCACAGGGGGCTGGGCCCTACAGCCTCAATCACTAGTTAAGAAAAGCCCTACAGCCTTGCCTGCAGCCGGGTCTTACAGAGGCATTTTCCTCAGCTGAGGTTCCCTTCTCTCAGATTACTACAGCTTGTCTCAAGTTAACATAATCCTAGCCAGGACAGGCACCTGCCATGTACCAGACACATTCTAAAGATTTGTTTAATATTTGTAGTAATTATCTGTGGTCGGAGATATTATTATCATTACATATTTAAAGATGAGGAAACCAAAGCACAAGACAACACTTGTTCAGGTTACATGTCCTGACCCGTGGGATCTTCAACCAGGGCCCTAGGAGAGGGTGTGGGAATGGGGTATGGGACAGGGACTCGAGAAGCGAAAGGCAAGTCTGATATCTGATCAAGCCTTCAATTTATTGAATACAAGTACCAGTATTTATAAGAAGTTCTCAGGTGGGGAGGGGAGAGGGGAATGCATAAGCAGGTTGCTATGGTAACTCTATCTAGCAGGTGGACTGGTCTATCCGTAGTGTTAGGATGTCCCAAGCAATAAGTAACGCAACTGTAAGATCTTCTCTAGGGGCTTCTTGTATAATCTCTAAGGGTGGGAACGTCCCATAGAATGAGGAAGCAATAAAGTTAATTTAGTCCAGCAGGCAGTTTCCCAGAACTGGGCCGCTTCGGGCTATCTGACCTTAATCCGAATTCTGTCCATTAAGGCCAGAGAGAAACGGAGCTTTTAAACAAAAATGGGGTGCCTTAAGTCAAGCCAGCGTGTCCAAAGGGACTGCTTACCACAGTTACACAGCCAGAAAAAGGCAGAACTGGGTGGGATCCAAACCAAGAGCTGGTTCCAGAGTCAGGTCCAATAGCCCTTGATGCAGCTAGGTCAGGTGTATCTTTAGGGATGATTTAATTGCTAATTTCTGCATCTTATTTGCTTGTGGCATCCAATGGTCTAAAGTTGTCTTCTTGTATAGAAACCTGGCATAGTAGCATTAGGTATTAGTTTATCCTTGTAAAACATCTAATGTTCCATAATGTCAGAGTTATAGAGGCTGGGTGTATAATCAGGAAGAGAAGACAAGCCATGGAGTCTTCATTGTGGTCCCTAATTTTCCACTTTCAAGCCTCTGTGATAAGAGGAACCCCTGGATAGTTGTTGGCAGCCCTGGGGTCTTGTTCTAGTTCAACCACTAGCTAGATGTGATCATTTTGTATGTGGGTGTAGGATTCACATGGTACAGCTTCATATGCACATGTGTTTAGAGGCCAGATATCAACTTCAGGTGTTGTTCTTAAGGAGCTGTCCACTTATTTTTTTTTGAGATAAGTTCACTCATTAGCCTGGAGCTCTCTTGAGTGTCTAGATTGGCAGGCCATTTAGCTCCAGGGATCTACCCTGCCTCCTCTTCTTCAGTGCTGGGATTATAAGAGCACATTACCATGCTTAGATTTTTCTTTTTCTTTTTTACGGTTTATTTTTGTTATTTTTTGAGGCAGGGCCTCACTATATTGTCCTGGCTGTCCAGGAACTCAATATGTGGACTAGGCTGGCCTCAAAATTACTGAGAATTGCCAGCATCTGCCTCCCAAGTACTGGGATTAAAGGTGTGCACCACCATACCTGGCTTCTAGCTTTAAAGAATAAGTTTTACAACAGCATTATCAATTATACTTAGTAATGGGTTTCATTACAACATTTCCATACATGTATGTAATACATTTTGGTCATGTTCACCCCCATTACCTTCCCTACTTTGACTGATCCCCCCTCTTCCCAAATTCCTTTTCTACTTTCATGTCCTTTGAAGTGTGAGGTTGACCCGAAGACTTTCATTAGGGTTGCTTACATGAGCATGGGTAAAGGGTTACTGACATGAGCAAGAGCAACTTACTAGAGGTGACACCACTGAAGAAGGCATCTCTCGCTCTCTCTCCAGCAACCACTAACTGTCTACAGATCTTCAGGGAGCAATGGAGCCTGAAGAGACCCTCTTCCACTATGATGGAATGTGGACAGGTAAGATCTTGTGCAAGTAACCACAGCTCCTGTGAGTTCGAAAGTACAATATTCATGGGATGCCCAGAACACAGCATTCTACTCCTTCCTCTAGCTGCTACATTCATTCCTTCTTCTACAGTGTTCTTTGAGCCTTGGAATGGGTGATATAGATGTCTCATTTAGGACATTCAATAATCACCTATTCTTGTCATTTTGACCAGTTTATGAATCCTGCAGTGACTGTTATCCACAGGAAAGAGATACTTCTCTGGCCAAAGCAGGACTAATCTATAGGCATAAACATCATTATTTTCTTCTTGTTTTGTGTGTGTGCATCTGTCCGCCTGCCTGCCTGTGCATGTGGGAGGGTCAAAAACCAACACAAGGCAGTTGATTCTTCCCTTCTACCATGTATGTCTTGGGGATTGAACTCACAATCTCAGGGTTGGCAGTAGGAGCCTTAAATCACTGAGTCATCTCTCGGGCCCCAACACCATTATTAGAAGGTAATTTGATGGGCATGCCATGTTCATTAGCAAAACAATAATAGCACTAAAGCATCCCCAACCATGGGCTTTTGACCAGGTTTATTGCCCCAGATTTGAAGTCTATCTTGTGGAGTAGGCATCCAACCAATCAGGAAGGGATTGATTGTGGCACATTATTGGACCGGTCACACATCTTGCTTAGCTGCTCAGTGGAACAGCATTCAGGGCTTGCAGCTATGTGAAACTATTCATCAATTCTCCTTCAGCATCCTGCACAGAAACTTCTGCCCCCACCACGGTCAGCCAGTGGGGAGGAGGAAGCTTTCAGCTCAGTTCCACCTTGATTTTCCCAAGTCCTATGACCACAGCAGGGACGTCTTTAGTAACAGGGTCTTGTCGTGTAGTTTTGTGGCAATTGCTTATATTGTTTTGGTAGCCTCAGGTCTCCCTGACCAACAACCTAAAGGGAGGTAGTCCTTGTGTTTGCATGGCAAGTACTTTACCAACGGAGCTATCTCTCCACGTGTGCACGTGAGACATCCGAGTCTGTTTACTAGCTACACAACCCTGCGTTCTTCATGTGAAGTTTGGGTTATAGATGACTGAGGGGGCAAAGAGCCTTTGGATTAGACAAATAGTTCTGGTGTGGATATGCATCGACATAATCTGGACAGCTTCAAAAACTACTAATCCCCGAGTCCTCTTCGCAGAAGTTATGATTTTGTTTGTCCTGGATAACACCTGACTACTATTTCTAAAGCTCTCCAGGGAGAGTTCAAGGTGCAGTCAAGGTTAATGGTAGTTGGAGCCAATGAAAACACATTTTGGTTCTTCATTAGCTGTGGAGAGAGCGAGTGAGCGAGCCTTGGAACTGGGGACACTGTCAGGCCCTGATTTCAATGAGCCTGCTCCAGCTTCTCCAGGCTTGTATCTTCCTCCCAAGGTGGTGAGAGGTAAGGGAAGTCCTTGAGACCCAGGGGACATTACACACAGAAGCTCTCTTCTAGAATGGTGGTTCTTAACCTTCCTGATAACCTTCCTAATGCTGTGACCCTTTAATAGTTCCTCATGTTGTGGTGACCCCCCCAACTATAAAGTTATTTTTGTTGCTACTTCATAACTTTAATTTTGCTACTGTTGTGAATTGTAACGTAAATATCTGATATGCAGATGGTCTTAGGCGACCCCTGTGGAAGGGTCATTTGACCTCAAAAGGGGCGAGAACCACTGCTCTAGAACTATGTACCCAAGAACTGCAGTTACGTGATCAAAAACGCTCAAGCAGTCTCCTCTCCCAAGGGCAAACTGCATTTCAAGCATTAGCATGAGCTTAAGGGATGTGTTTCGGAGGAAATGTGAATGAAGGGTGACTTACAGATGGGAGTGTCCTCAGATGGGCACACAGTCATGTCTGCTGGAGACTCAGATGGGAAAGGCACAGGGGCCAGGGAGTTAAATGCCTGGCTTTATTAGTCTGTCAAAGGGGGAGGAAATTCTGTCTGTTATCTCATACATGACATTAAGCTCTGATGGCTTGATTATTTAGCCTGTATGGTCTTCAGGTTCTTATTAGCAACTGGAAACAATGATACTTTGTGAAGATTACACGAGATAATTTTATATAAGGCACACATTAATATGCCCAAGACAGAATAGCTACCGTTTATCCCATGCTTGCCTTCAAATGGTCCTCGACTAATAAAAGTAGCTTTGTTGGTCCCAGGAGGAGATGTGTCCATGAGCCGCTCCCCTGGGGCTTGTGCCTGCTCTGTAGAGGAAACAGCACTATTTTTAATTCAGTGTTATGCACTGAAGCAGTGTCTAGCTTCTTTCATTTGTCATGTGTTTTCTTCCCAAGCATTTTGTTATGTATTTTTAATAGAAGGAGGGAAACCAGGGTGCCTAAGCATTTACTTTGTGTTCAGAAAGGACTCGCTTGCAGTGGAGTGGGACAGCAGGATGGAATTAGGTCATTACAGGCATAGAGAAGCAGTACGAAACAAAGATGCTGAGTCTGTACTGGGGCTTCGCCTCCATCTGTGTCAGCATCTCTCTCCAGGCTCGTGATGTGCTGAACCAGCTGGTGGCTGTCGGGCTCTGATGATTTCTCTCTCCTCTGACCTTGACTACCTCTCTCTGTCAAATTCTGCCCATGTTCCCTTAGTGCTTCATAAAGGAAGGCAGAATGCAGGAACTTAACAGAAAATGGCAGAGCTTTCACGGGTACAGAAGCTGGAGGAACACAGCCAAAAGATGCATGGCTATGGAAACATATAAAGAATAAAGTTCTGGTTGACAAATGAGGACTGTCAAGTTTAGAACCAGCAAACAAAGGCAAGCAAAGGAACTGAAGTCCAAAAGGAAATTCAAAAGAATAATCTGAGAGGGGTGTGTGTGGAGAGGACACAGAAGCAATAAGAGAAGGAGAAACTAAGGTAGGTTGTGCTTGTAAGCTTAGGAAGCCTCACCAATCTTTTTCCACCCTACACTGGGAGGCCCCAGCAGGCACACCTTTCTGAGGCAGAAAATTACAAGAGTGTGTTTGCTAGGATTGTGGATGTGGCTCAGTTGGTAGCTCGCTAGCCTAGCATGCACAAAGCTCAAGGTTTGATCTCCAGCTCTGCATAAACCAAGTGTTGGGGCACACACCAGTAATCCTAGTACTTGGGAGGAGGAGGCAGCAGGATCAGAAGTTCCAGGTCACCCTTGACTACATAGGTATTTCCAGGCTAGTCTGGGCTACAAGAGACCCTGTTGTAAAAGGGAGGAAGAGGAGAAGAGGGAGGAGGAGGAGGTGGAGGAGGAAGAGAAGGGCCTGTTAAATTTGGCAGTTTAAAAGGAAGACTCAGTACCCTGACACTGGAAGCTTTGCAAGACAGAGCTTCCACTGGATGCAGCTTCACCGGCGGTCCATTGAGATACCCAAATGCACCAGCCACACCTTTTTTTTCTTTTGGCTTTTCAAGATGGGGTTTCTCTGTTGCAACTCTGGCTGTCCTGGAGCTCACTCTGTAGACCAGGCTGGCCTGGAACTTATAGAGACCCACCTGCCTCTGCCTCCTGAGTGCTAGGATTAAAGGCGTGTGCCACCAACAGCCTGGCTAGACTGCTTTCATTTGTCTGTTTGTTGTAAAAATCAAAGCCAACTTCATCAGTGTATAATTTATATAAATAACTCATTGTAAGTGTGCAGCCCAGTGACTTCTGACACATATGTTCTGATCATCCAACTGAAAATATAGGATATTTTCACCACACACCCCAATTTCCTCCTGCCTGACTATAATCAACACTTCCTTGTCAGCAAGCAACCACTAATGTCTACAGATTTGTTTTGTCTGCTCTAGAATTATATATAAATAATCCACACACTGTGAAGTTTGTGTTTGGATTCTTTCACTTAGCAGTGTTTTCTTCCCCAAACGTTTTAGTACAAAATACCCCATCATAGCCCGGTGTGGTAGCACATCTCTTATCCAAACAACTGGTAAATTAAAGCAGGAGAATCAGAAGTTCAAAACCAGTCTTGACTACACAGTGAGTTCTGTAGCAGAACACGTGGAAGAAGTTTTGGTTTTGGTTTCTTTTAAAATGCAAAATGGCATTTGGACTACATTTATGTTCCCATCCCAAGTGTGATAGATGATTATGAGTTGGATTTGTAATGCTTGATGCAGGTGGCTATAATTTGGTTAGGTGCATTTATTCTGGCAGTGTAGCTTGTTCCTGGGATTGTGTGTCGCTTGGGTTTATGGGAGCTTTTGCTTAGGGTATAAAAGGACTGAAGCCCCGAGAGCCAGGGTGGGTGTTGGTTGTGGTTAGTTAGTTGGTTTGTCCATGTTAGTGTGTTGATTTTTACTTAAAAGAGCAAAGATGGGAGAGATTGAGTTTGCAGATAGTGAGCTGAGACACTAGTCTGTAGTGTCAGCTACAGACACTGTCAGCTAGTCCTCTCCAAGCTTAGGACGGCCTAAAGAGGCTGTGAAGATGTCTACCTTTCTCTCGAAAAAGCAGTGAAAATGTATTTCTTTCCTTCCTTTCTCTTTCCCTAAATTGAGGGTAAAAGATCGTAGTTAACAACTACAGAGTTCAAGGCCAGCCTGGATTACATGAAACCCTATCCACCAACCCTGCAAAATTCAATAATGTAGCAAAGTGGAAAGTATTTTACAGCAAATCACTCGACACTAGATTTTTAAAGAACAAAACCAACTTTATTGTATTGAACTCACAAGTGAAGGCCCACACAGCTAGATTAAGGTCGCCACTCTGACAAACACTTGGCCAACATTATTTGAGTGGCTGCCTTCATTTAGATTTTATGATTGTTTGGTAAAGTTCATATATATATTTTATAATCTGGCATAATGGCACATAATTCCTAGGCTTGGGAGGTGAAGGCAGAAAGGTCAGGAGTTCAAAAGCAGTCTTGACTACAAGGTAAGTTTGGGCCAACTTAGGCTACATGAGACCCTTGTACAGTGAAGCTTTGCCAGGGAAAAGCCCCCTCCCACCCCCCTTTATGATTGCGTGCCACTTGGACTTCTGGGAACAGCTTGGAGGGAGGTACATAAGAGGGACACAGACACTGACAGTTGACAGCAGTTAGAGTTAAGAGTTACAGCAGGGTTACAGCACAGTTGCCTTAGTACAGGGAAAGAGCACAAAAGCTGATGACAGGAGAAGCAGGCAGAAATAAGGCTCAGATAAAATGAACTAACTGGGGTTTTAGAAAAGCTACAATTTAGATCTTTGCAGTAATTGCCATGCTAGGATCCCAGAGGCTGAACCAGAGTGAGTTAGAGTTAGTTCAGTTCCCAGACTTAGATTAAGACAGCCAGAAAAGGGCTGGCTGTAAAGGTTTCTTGTTCCCTTCGCTTCCCTTCTCTTCCCTTCCCTTCCCTTCCCTTCCCCCTTCCCTTCCCTTCCCTTCCCTTCCCTCCTTTCTTTCCTTTCCTATTCTTCCTAATCCTATGACCTTTAAAAACAAGTTAGAAATCTAGCAGCTGGGAGCAGAGGGGCAGAGTCAAGTTGCCATTGAGAAAATGAACAGCAGCTTTTGAAAGCCCAGTCTCTAACTCAAAAAACCAACTAAATCCACACCCCACTTTCAGAAGAAAAACTGTTACATTTTAAAATATGTTTTAAATACCTATTACAGACCCTGTCTCAAAAAAAATGAATAAAATGTTTAAAAATATGTTTATATATTATTGTGAATATAATTTGTATTTCAGTTTTTGAGTTTACCGGTAATCTTTTTTTAATTAAAAAATTTTTTTCATACAATAAATTTTGATCATATTCTTTTTTTCCTCCCCAAATTCCTTTTAGATCCTTCCCACCTCCTTACCAACACAGCTTCATGTTCTCTATCTCAAAAAATGGAAATCAAAACAAAAAACCCTAAAAAAAAAAAAAATTAAGACAAAAAAATTACTAAAAATTTTAAAAAGGCACTCATTAAAAAAAAGAAAAACAGAGTCTCTTTTGCACGGCCAACTGCTCCCGGAGTGTGGTTAACATGCACAGTAACACTCCACCGGAGAAAACTGATTTTCCCGCTTCCAGCAACTATCAACTGAAGAGAGCTTCTTGGTTAGGGTGGGACTTTCTGACCATCCACTTCCCCTTCTCAAGGTCTAGCTGAGGTCTGCGTGTTATCACGTTCGCAAGAAGCTTCTCTGAGGGCTGAGTGACGTGCTGATCCCCGGGTACAGCAGAATGTCCTTAGGAGTCACTTTGTTGCTACGTTTCTTTAGTAGAATAATAGTAGCACGTTTCTCCTAGCATCCATAGTGTCAGGCTCTTGGAAACTTTAACAGTGTCACGTATGGGTTACAGCTCACAGAGAGGGTCTTCAATGCAATTTTTAAAGAGTAGTTGCTTGCTTCTGTATCATTTGTGCTGCTATTGCACCAGTATATCTAGCCAGCAGGCTGCTATTGTGGGTCGAAGAGTTTGCAGCTGGGTGATATTTATGGTTACTTTTCTCCTCCCCATGTTCCCTCCTTTACCCTGCCCTCCTACCCCCTTCCCATTTACTCTACTGTCTCCTTTATCCCCCTCCCCCTTTCTCTCTCTCTCTCATTTTATTTATTTACGAGTACTCTACCTGCATGTACACTTGCATGCCAGAAAAGGGCGTCTGGTCCCATTATAGACAGCTGTGAACCACCATGTGGGTGCTGGGAATTGAACTCAGGACCTCTGGAAGAGCAGCCAGTGCTCTTAACCACTGAACCATCTATATCGTTTTATTCTATTTTCCCTTCCTTGGAAGACCCCACCCACCTCCTGTTCCTTTATCAGCTACTTAATTCCTGTGGTTATTTGGACTAAAATACACATATATAAAGCTTTAAAACTAACATCTATATAGAAGAGAAAAAGCAGCAGTATTTATCTTTGGGGTCTGAGTTATCCCACTCAGGATAATTATTCCTAGCTCTGTCCATTTATCTTCAAATGTCATAATTACATTTTCCTAACAGCTGAATAATATTCCACTGGATAAATGTACCACATTTTTAGTCCACTCATCAGATGATGGACATTAGGCTCCTTCCAATTTCTGGCTTGGTGCCAGCATCTTTTTACATATCAATTATATTTCAGAATTTAAAAAAAGTTACACTTTTAAAAATGAAAATAAGAATTCAGAATTAACTCTACGATTGAAAAACAGTTCTTTCTATTGAAAAGCCAGAAAATAGGGGCTAGGGAGACGGCTCAGCAGTTAAGAGTGCTTGCTTCCAGAGGACAAGATTTCAGTTTCCAGCCACATCATGAAGTTCACTTTCTGTAACTCCAGCTCCAGAGAATCTGGCGCCCTCTTCTGACCTCCCTCAGCAGTAGTGTGTACACATGCGCGCACATGCACGTGTGTGGACACACACACACACGGACACACACGGACACACACACACACACACACACACACACAGAAATAAAAATATATCTTTTAAAAAGAAAGAGATGGAAAATAAAAGGAAATTTCCAGAAAATTAGAATGAGAAGATAAAACAGTAGAAAATCAGAGAAAAAAAAAAAAAGAAGCAAATTTAGAAAATACAACATTGAAAAAGCAGAAAAAAAATTACATTTATTTCTTGTATGTGTGTGTATGTCTTTATGTGGCCATTGGCTTCTCTGTGTGTCTGTAGGTCATCAGACAACTTTGGACAACTTGCAGAAGCCGGTTGTCTTCTTCTGCAATGGAAAATCAAACTCAAGTCATTGAGCTTGGTTTGTAAGTGCCTTTATCTGCAGAGCCCTGCAGTTGTACATCTAAGGGGGGTGGCTCACCAAGGAAGACAAAGAAGGCATTCTTCATAGGTGCAAGTCCTGCCAGACCTCAGAAGAGGGAACCATTGTCATGGCCAGTGCCCTGCTCACAGTGGAACCCGGATTGTCTGAGCTCAGGTGTTTTATTGATTCAGAACTCCTTAGGTGTTCTACTGATACCCAGTGCAGATCATTAGCAATTAAACACCCCCCACAGAAATCCAACACCTGCAGACAATGCAAAATGCCCTAGAAAGCCCCTCACCCAACAGTGCATAAAACAATTTCAAACACAACTAAAAATAAACTTCCCCAACAGAGTCCAACAAGGGGAAAAGAAAGAATTAAACACAGAGAAAAAAATGGAGAGACAAATCACTAAATAGATTAAAAGAGAGAATGTATTCAGCATAAGCCCCAAGTGCCCAACATGGTGAAGGGAAATTCCAAATTCTAGAGCTTAAGAGCACATTGCAGGATTTGAGGACACCAAAGACAAAGAGCGATGCTGCACACTTCCAGAAAAGAGAGTGGGGACGCTTACACAGACAAAACCAAACCAACAGTCTCAACAGTCTCGGATGACGGAACCGCAAGCTGAGAGACAGTGGTGGCAGTGCTCTCCACGTTCTGAATGAAACAACTGTCCAACTTAGAAAGTCTAAGACCTGAAAGAATGTTGTAAAGAGGGTGAAGGCCTTCGCAAACTGAGTGAGGCACCTATAACCCAGGCGACCTGGCAGGCTGAACAGGGAGGATAACTTGTTCCCAGGGATCCCAGGCCAGCCTGGGCAGCATAGTAAGCTCTCCCTCAAACAAAACAAGCAATCAAGAAACACACAGAAGACCAAATAAGGCACCTGTAGACCACACTTTCCCACCTGTTCTCAGGAAGCTGCTGGGATACTGCTGAACTACACTGAATAAATACACCAAGAAAGAGAAGGACACAGGATCTGTGTGCGGAGGCCAAAGGAGACATCGTTTGGATCCCCAGGATCAAAATCAGTCCACCAAACTTGGTGGCAATCGCCTTTACCTCTGACTTATCCCACAACCCCCAGAAGTGTTTTTAATTGATTTGTACTAATTATACACATTTTATTTGGTACATGTGTATAATATATAATGATCAATGCAGGGCCATTAGAACAATCTATTATCTTAAAATTTACCTTTAAAAATGATAAGAATTAAAAAAAAATTCTTATCATCTGGTGACCTGCTTTGCTTTCTATTGCTGTGATAAAGAACCCAAAGTAACTTGGAGGAGGAGAGGGTTTAAGGAAAGGAACGTCTCCCCGGTCTATCGCTTGGGGAAAGTCAGAGCAGGAACTCCGGGAAAGAACCTGGAGCTGAAGCAGAGATCCCCATTAATGCTGCTTCCTGGCTAGCACCCCACTGTTCAGCCTTATTTCTTATAGCACCCAGACCACTTCCCCATGGCTGGCTCTTCCTGCAGGGAGCTGGTCCCTCACACATCAGTCATTACTCAAGACATGCCCCACAAATCTGCCTACAGGCCAGTCTGGTGGAGACATTTTCTCAAATGAAGTTTCTTCTCCTCTGGCTTGTGTCAAGTTGACAAAAACAAAAAACAAAACAAAACAACAACAAATATCAACCCCACCCAAAAAGAAAGAGATAATAAATTATCGTTAAATTGTAGCAATACTACCGTGCCAGAGAATATCAGAACTTACTCCTCTTATGTATGTTTTTGTAGCCCATAATTATCCTTTTTCTAGCACCTCATCTTCTTCATGCATGTTGTTTATTTTTATTTTTAGTAGCATTAGGGTGTCCACACTAAGCAAGGGCTCTAAAATTTAGCTACACCTCCAGCCTCCAGTCACAATTTTTCAGAAGTTTACCACCCCCTCCCTTTCCTGTTTCCATTAGTAACAATCCAATCCAAAGCCACTACGTGAGGCAAAGGGGACACCAGGTGGACCAGCTGTAGGGTGTGGAGTACTGGTGCCCAAGTAGGCTGAGGGTGCGCATGCAGTGACACATTTGAGGGGCTTACTCAGTTAAGTAGGTATCTCAGTGGGAAGGGGAATTAGGAAAATGATAAAGTATACAAACACAATAAACTCTGAGCTTCTGTATTTAAATAAGAAATGCTTGTTGGAACCTATAGATGTCAAGAAACTCAGGCATATATAGCAGCAAAAGAATAAGGAAGATTTTATACACACACACCGTTTGACTGTGTCCATTAAGTGTCCATTAAGAGGCACGGGAGCAGTTACCTACCACCCCCCCCACTCCCCCTGTAACGATGAGCATATACAGCATCTGAGTCTTGGCTTCCTATATCCACGAAATGCTTAACTACAAGGAACCAAGACTCCTGAAGAAATGGCTGGCTCCAAGGAACAAGGAATAAGGAAGCAGCAAACTGTATATGGAATATTTGGATAGGACAGCTATCAAGGAACTGTTCAAAGAACCAAAGGAACATGGAACCAACTTCAACGGTCTTCTCTTGGGCAACTAGGGGATAAGTTGAATATCAAAAGAAGTACTGATTGACATAGATTTTTGCCCATTGATTAAAGTATGAATTCATAAACCAATATTAATGTATATGGGTGAAGGCGTATGCCAAATTGCACCATCTCCAAGTCTTCATCCTAATGAAAGCTTCCTTGAGGCTCCCAGGACAACAAGTACTCCAAGAAAATAGCCTATGAATGATTCATTGGCTCAGGAAGAAGGCTTCCACTTTATAACTGCCCACAGATTTACAACTGGAGATTGGAGGATTGCTATGTGGTTGGCAGCTGGGAGCAATATTAAATTGAACCCCTCCAACAGTCTGACAGAAAATGCAGCAGCCTTTGGTCTAATGAGCTTTGTGGCGTTAAAGATGGCTTCTGGAGTATCAGTTACTGCCTTTCCACCTCACTGCCCTATTCAAGAGATAGGAGCTGTGGCTTGGGATGAACTTATATGAATGGATACTTATTTCAGTGCTGAGTTAAAATAAGATTGAGAATATCTTAGTTTAAATACCCTCAGAATGGGCAGCTTGTTTCTTGGCTTTTACAGCTTGTGCTGGCTAGTTTTATGTCAACTTGAGACAAGCTAACATCAACTGAGAGAAGGAACTTCAGCTGAGAAATCGACTCCATAAAATGGGGCTGTAGGCAAGCCTGTAGGGCATTTTCTTAATTAGTGATTGATGGGGGAGTGTCCAGCCCATTGTGGATGGTGACATCCCTGGGCTTCTGGAACTGGATGCTATAAGAAAGCAGGTTGAGCAAGCCACGAAGAGCAAGTCTGTAAGCAGCATCCTTCCATGGCCTCTGCATCAGCTCCTGCTTCCAGATTCCCACCCAGTTTGAGTTCCTGCCTTGGCTCCCCTCAGTGAATTCAGGGCACATAAGCCAAACAAATCCTTTCCTCCTCAAGGTGCTTTTGGTTGTGGTGTTTTATCACAACAGTAATAACCCTAAGTAGGACATAGATCCATTGTCTGTTTCCTGGACACCATGGGGCTTCCTAATAAGCATTCATTGTCAGTTTTTGGCAGCACCAGAATCACTGAAAGCATTTTTGGATGTTATGGAATAAATCAATGAGATCTGGGTACTGAAGCCAGAAAAACTCTAAGTGCAACTTAAAGTGCATTAGATGAGGCAGCTGTGAAAACAGTGGAAGACCCCGGGCATGCGCCCATGCTCCCTGAGTACTGCCTTTTTAGAGCTGAGTGCCCACACTGGAAAAAACCCTCAGGTGAAGATAACACACGTTTGTGGATGCAGAGAAAATTGGCTACAAAAGTTGAAAGATGTTTTAGGAGCTGATTTTTAAGCTCTTGCCATCCTAGAAAAATCTGATTTTATGCTTGCTTGTGGAATTTGTCATTCCTATCTAGCTAATGGTACACAGTTCCTGATCAGGCTTGTGATGGGCCCTGCTCTAGACAACCTTCCCATCAAATGTGCCTTCACTAGTGATGGGGTTAGTCTTGAGTAGGAAGTTTCAACACCACCGTTGGTGATGTCCATATTTTATGCTGTCTTGAAAATGTCTTGGAGGAAACCCCTGAAGTCAACATTATTTCTTCTTCTTCCTCCTCCTCTTCTTCTTCCTTCTTCTCTCTCCTCCCCCCTCCTTTTCTTTTCTTTTTCTTTTTTGACAGGGTCTATATAGCCCTGCTGTCCTGGAACTCACTCTGAAGACCAGGCTGACCTTGAACTCAGAGATCCACCTTGAACTTGCTAGTTAGCTCAGACTGACTTTCAACACCTGATCCTCCTGCCTCTACCTCCCAAGTTATGAGACTACAGTCACTAAGTAACTTATTAGCCAATAATCAATATTCCAACTATTTAAAAAGTAGGGCGTCTCTTTAGAATTACTGGGAGTTGAGAGGGAACTGCAGAAATAACAGGGAATAGAAGATAGTTGTAGTTGTTAATTACAATCTTTTATCCTCAATTTAGGGAAAGAGGAAGAAATTTTCACTGCTTTAGCAGGCGCCTTGATAGAGAAAGAGAAAGGTAGAAGTTTTCACAGCCTCTTTTAGGCTGTCCTAAGCTTGGAGAGGACTAGCTGACAGTAAGTCAGACTTGTGTCTCATTGCTTTTTTAAGCAAGACTCAACACACGAGGAAGGACAAACCAACCAAACTAACCACCAACTAATTCCCATCCTTGCTCTGGAGCCTCAAACCTTTTATAGGCTAAGTAAAAGTTCCCATAAACCCAAGCAGCACACACTCCTAAGAACAAGCTACATTGCAGGAACGAATGCATCTAACCAAATTGCAGCCACCTGCATCAAGCATTCCAAAGCCAACTCATAATCATCTACCACACCTGGAGTGGGAACGGAAACCTAGTTCAAACGCCATCTTGCGTTCTTAAACTAAACTTCTTCCACGTGTTCTGCTACAGCCAGCACTGGGGGAAAAGGCTCGCTGGCCCCCTGTCTCTTCCCACTGGGGCGATCCCACAAGAGGAGGAAGGAGGCACACACGCTCAACTCTGAGCGACGGAAATAAAAGCGTTTGCTCTTGACTTCGATATTTTTAAACCTGTCTAGGCATGAGAATAAAAAGGTGAAATGCATATCCAGCCAGGCCCTTCTAGTGTCTTCATAGTCAAGCAAGGGGCTAGAGAGACTGCGCGCCGGTTACAGCGCTCACTTCTCCCGCAGAGGGCTGAGTTCGGTCCCGGCACACACTGGGTGGATCACAACCACCTACATCGAAACTGCAAACTTTCAGGCCCGGCCTGCTGGGCGGGCGGCCAGGGAAGCCGCGCCTGCCGTTGCTACGTCCGCTCGCCTGCTTTCGGTTTCCGAGCGTCTCCATCTTGCCTGCGCGGACCTGCCGCTCGCAGAGAAGCCTGAGCCGCGAGCCGCCCTACCGCCTAGGGCAGGACGGGTACGTGACCTGCGGTGCAACCGCCGAGCGCGCTCCGCGGGCCGCGCGAGCCCGGGACCCTGGCCCCGGCGGCGCGCTTGCGCACCCGGGCGGTCCGGGAGGCCGCGCTCCGCACGGTGGGGCGCAGGGCTGCGGGCGGAGCCGGGCACCGCGGTCCTGCGCGCCCCGCCGGGCCTGCGCCTCCTCCTTCCGTGTGCTTCACAGCAGGCAGCCTGCAGCCGGCCCTGAGCACGCAGGCGCCGGACCGAGCGCACCGGGAGGGCGAGGGAGCACCCCGAACCCTAGGAGCACTCCGTCCCGGGGCGGGAACCTGAAACTGCCGGCTGAGCCGCTCATCCCTGCGTAAACCGTGACTCGGTGATGATCTTGGGAGTTGCTCATTTCCTGGAGTTGAACTGTCCAAACCACCAGATTTTCTCTCGAAAAGTTAATGAAAGAAAAAAATTTTTTTTCTTTTCTGAGTTGTGTGTGTGCTGGAGCTTGTTTACTCAGAGCTCACGCTGAAATTTCACTCTCAAGAGTACCTCGGTTAGTTCCCAAAGCACTTTAGAGTTTATATTGACGAACGACAAGAAGTGCTTCCCTGGGGATTGAGGGTTCAATGCTTAGAAATAAATAAGTAAATCGTTGTGAGTTCGAGGCCAGCCTGGTCAATGAGTTCCAGGATAGCCAGAGTTACAAGAGAAACCCTGTGTGAAAAACCAATAAAAGAGAGGGAGACCAATGCTATGTGTGTATGTATATGTATATATACATATGTATATATATATTCATCCGTCCACCTATCCTTTGCCCCTGCCTGATCCAGCTACTTTTTCTCACTTCAGATAGGCAGAAATTCAAGATTGTTTTCTTTTAACCAGATCTGGATTTGCATGGGAGAGAAGTTCGATTGAACATTAACAAAGGAATGCAATAGAACAAAGGCCACTGTTATTCATGGTAAGTTCCAGAGAGCTGGAAGTAAATGCAAAGACTCTAATAAATCCCTCCGGTTTAGTTAACCTTTGAAATTTGTTCTTATAGTAAGAGGGGCGGGGCCAGTAGGGAGGGTAGCATAAATCAGTCCTTGACCAATAGGGATGATCTAAAATCTAAAACCTCTATAGAAAGAGATTTTAGATAAAATTACCCTCCCCCCCGTAATTTAAAAACAGAACAAAACGAAAGGCTTAACTCTCCAGTATCACAAACCGTCTTGGTTTGTAAGCAAATTATTTTTTTTATGTTTCGGTTTTTGGAGACAGGGTTTCTCTATGTTGCCCTGGCCATACTTGAACTCCGTAGACCAGGCTGGCTAGAACTCAGCGGTCCTCTGCCTCCCAGTTGTATTGCTAGGACTAAAGGTGTGCACCAGTGTTAGTCACTGTTACCCGGAGCCCACCAGAGATAACCTACTCAGACTCAATTTATAACCAACCGAAGGTCTTTATTCTATCCAGTTGGGACTAACCTCAGGAATTTAGGACCTAAGTGTAGAAAACACGTCCTAGCATCTCCCTTGGCAGCTTGCAGGAGATGTGGGGGTGGCTTTGCATAAGCAAAGAATTTGACAGCTGAGATAAGTGGTTAGCTGAAGGGAAGTGGGGGTTGCACTAGCTGGCAGTGTAACAGAAAGTAAGATAAGTTAGCTGGGGTATCTTAACCTTGGGTTCCTGGAAGAGCTGGGTAATTTTCCATGGGATTCTCCAAGGATTTCAAATTTTAGTTAAACCTGAAATAGCCTCAGCAAGAATTCAAGCTGGAGAAACCTCTGTACTGTCTTGCCCTGTCATACCACCACTGCCTAGCTGTAAGTGAATTCTCAATGTTTTCCTTACGCGAACTTCTTTTTTTGGACAACAGTTCTTTTACTTGTAGCTTTTGTGTTGAAAGATTTGGTATCTGGTAAAAACGTGCTTTTCTTTTTTAAACTGGGTCTTACTGTGTAGCTCAGGATGGTCTGCAATTCGTGATCTTCCCTCCTCTGTTCCCCTCCTCCCCCGCAAAAACAGAATGTGTGCGTGCGCCACACTCAGCTTTAATGGCTTTTTTTTTTAGAAGTTTTATGTTGTACATTGTTTTGGATGGCTTTTTTTCCCTTGGGCTTCTTGAACGCCGTCACTTGCTAACCTAAACTGCGTATCTGCGCGGAAGGACCCGGGGGTGTTCCTCCTGGGAAGTGGGTGTGGCGGGCGTGGGGTGGGGTTGTGGGTGGGGGAAGTTGGTTTGGTTTGGCCTTCCTGTTAGGGTCTGGGGATCCCGCGATGGCCTTGACTGGGTCTCGGTGTCCGAGGGCCGGCGGAGCGTTCTGGGACCCGTTTCTTGGTCCCTCGGGGGTATTCGGTCACTGAGGCAGCGCGATGCGCTCTGCGCTGGGCTTGCCGGGCGGCCTGGCCAGCAGCTGGTTCCTGAAGGCCTGGATGTTTGTGTTCTTTCCAGTGTCCGGCCCGGTCTGCTTCTCTGGAGGTTTCCGGCGAGGACAGGCGACGTTCTGGGCCACTGTTGAGTGGGATGAACCGGCGGCTGCCCGGTGTGAGTAAACAGAGAACCCCACTATTCCCTCTTATTCTGGCCTTTCTCCCAGGGACTCGGACCTTGGGGAGCTGTCTCCTGATTAATGCAGGAAAGGGTTCATTTCCTGTCTTCTACCTTTGATGTTTTAGTTTTTTGGAGATCCACTAACAGAAGGGATCCACCTTCCAGACTTGTGTTACATTTAAATTCAAGTCTGGTTTTTCCTTTCTTGGAAAAGACTGATTAAACTCTTCACTGGACTCAAATGCCTCCTTGCCTTTAATTCAGATTAATCTGTTTTGTGAGCTGCTTTGGATGGAGCAAAGTTCTGGAGACCTGATTTTTTGGTTCCCATAACCTCAGTGTGCTGGGGCGGGGGTGGGGGTGGGGCCAGCAGTCACTTAATTGAGGTCACCTGGATGGAGCCCAAGGCCTGCTTACCCCAGGAAGAACCTGCTGGGCAAGTGTGCAGCAGCGGAGGCTTGGCACGGCGGCCTTCCTATACCCAAAGCACCTGAAGCATTACGATTACCAGGGATGCCCTCGAGGTACTTCACCTTCGGACAGACTTCACACCCCGCCTGCAGGAGCGTCCTCCACCTTTAACAAGCTGCTGTAGCTGTCTTTGCCTCTTCCGGCAAGTTGTAATGTAACTTCCTGGCTTTAGTATCTGCAAAGTAAATAGAGAAAGCCCTCTCTCCTCCGTGAGTCCGTTGCATAGAGAGAGCCGTAGGTGGCAGGTTCCAGTCTTACACACTGGTGTTTAGTTCTTAGCTTTGGGGAATTGTCTTTTGTGTCCCATTTGAAAGACTCTCTCTCTCCCTCTCCCCGTGTGTTCATTCTTGAATCTTTCCTTTCCAGGTAAAATTGTACTCTTCCAGTCTTTGTACCTTGTCCTATATTTATGCTCATTTGATGTTCTGCACTTGTAGCCACTTCTTCATTTGGCCATTTAATGCCAGAAAACAAAAACCCAACAGCAACAGAAACCCTGGCTTCATTGTTTTCCTCTTTCTAGATTTTCTTTGGTTGTACCCAAAGAATCAAGCTCTACCAACTTGATGCCAGATTTACCACATGCTCAGGATTGTGTCTTCGCAGTGAACTCTTCAGTAGAAGAAGAAGGTTTTGTTTTTTAAGACAGCATTTCCCTATCCTGGGCTAGCCTGCAACTCACCACGTAGCACAGGCTGGCGTCTAAGATCACTGAAACCAGCAACCCACCAGTGCACTGCACTACGCCCGGGGCCACTGATGCTTTTTATCTCTATCTAATACCTCAGTTTTTCAGTGTCATAGCAGTCTCCGGCTGCTTTAACTACTTCTTCCAAGGCTTAGTGAGTTTTGAAGTAAATGGCTTCCTTCAGTGATCTGGTTTCACAAGTGCAAACTAGAGCATCATATACCTATAAAATGCTCCCGGTTCTCTAAAAAAGTTCCTTTGCTTTATACATCTGTGATCTTTTATATATATATATAGATATAGATATAAAAATATAATTTTTCTTGAAGCTTTCAAAAGCAGTTCTTGTTTTTGCTGTGTCTAGTCCCTGGAGCCTGAGCCAGCCTTGGCTCTGCCCGGTCCTCCTGCCTCTGCCTCTCTACTGCTGTAATTACGGTGTGCACCACCATTCTTGACTGAAAAGCAGTTTTAAAGTCAGATCTTTGTTTTAAAGGCTAGGTACTTGGCAGGTCTTTTGGTCAAATACCTCTAGGTGTTAGGGGAGCCCACCAAAGTCCCTAAACAGTCATCACAACTCTTTGTAGAGGTTGGGAATTAAAGTCTTCCTCTCCGGACTGAACCCCTGTTCTAATTAGGAAAAAGCAAAGTAGTAAGAAGTGCAGAGCGCTGGCTGGGCTGACTACTGAAACCTGAACAAAAGCTGTCTGCCTGACTTGGCCAGGCTATTTTTATCTGACAGATAGTTAAGGCCACACTCATTCAGGCCTGGGGAACCTATTAAAATGCTGTGGTGGGAACAGGGGAGTTATATATAGCACAGAGCTGCACCCTAGAGAGGTGATGCAATCACTGTACACCTAGGCTCTCCACAAACAAGCACAAAATAAAAGGACATGACTCCTCCTTAAAAGTATATAGACTTTTTATTGTAGATACAAAGGAGAAAGAGGCAGAGGGGGGTCCAGGCTGAACATGGTTGGCTAAACTGAGTCAGTTTAGTCTGAGAGGAGAGGAGGGAGAGGAAGAGAAGCTGACCAAAAGAGGTGGCCCTGGCCAAGAGACCGGCATAGCCAAAGTGGCTGAGTTAGAAGGGACCAGGCTGGGGGAAGGGAACTGGAAGCCTAGCCCCTTGGAGGGAGAAGCTTGGGGGAGGGGTAAGACATGCTGGGCTGGAAGGAGCCAGATGTACTGAGTGAGACTTGTGCTGCATTTGAGATCTTACATTCTAGTATTTTGCTGATAAGGGGCAATGCAATCTCTTCCATAACTACTTCTTGCACTGGGAGTGTTGTCAAGGCCCAGGAGGGCTGGCATGGTAGCCAAAGAGAGGAAAAGAAGAATGCAGGCTGTTTTGCTTACTGTTCAGGTTCTGCAAGACCCCCTGGGGTTGAGCAGTGCGTTGGTTCTCAACCTTCCTGAGGCTGCCACCCTTTATATAGTTCCTCTTGCTGTGGTCACACCCAACCATAAAATCTTTATTACCACTTTATAACTGTAATTTTGCTACTGTTATGAATCATAATGTAAATATCTGATATGCCCGTGGTCTTAGGAGACCCATGTGACCCCTGAGATCCCAGAGGGGTTGCAACCCATCTGCTGGGGTAGATATACACTTAGACTGTGGACAGGAGGTGAAGTTAAGGAGCTTAGGGGAAATTTTTTGTCTTGGGTGTATGTTTGAAACTTCCCTAACTTCCAGGTATGTGGTCCTGGTAGTTAGGGAGAGGAAAGGAGGAGTCCCAAGATGGAGGTGGGGGAACCCCACCCTCAGGAATAGGCAGGTGGGGAAACTTATCTGGAGCCTTTTAGACCTTCGAGAGGTGGATCCAAGTTGACTCCCTGATGCTTACATGGGTTTTTTTTTTTTTTAAAGTTCATAAAACAAGGTAAAAGTTTTAGATATGTTAGCATTACCATTGTCTGTAGTCTGTTTGAAATCCACATTGTGGAGAAAGCAGTAGACTTGGCCTTTGAGTCAGAGGAAAAGCCTGGGGACCCAAAAAATATTTTGGTTTTAAAGCATGAACACTCTTTTCTGTCCAGAGGGCAGGATATATAGACTATTAAAAACAAAAGAAAACTCTGAACTCTGGAAATCTTAGTATAAAACAGTAGCATAGGGAGGGAAAGAAATCTGAAAGGTTTTAAAACCTGTTCTGTGAGTTTATCTCTTTCAGAGTGAAGTCTGTCAGTGAGGTAAACTGCCTGTCTTTCTCAGCAGGGGGCCTAGTAGATCTAGAAAAGTAAGGCCTGATTTTGCATCCAAAATGAATGAACAGGCAGCTGTGGCCTTCAGGAGAGGAGCTGGTTTGCTTGCTGTTGTTAATACACAGCTACAGTTATCCATTAATATCAGAGATCTGAGAAGGATAAGTTATAGCAGGAAGTATAACCCAAATATATATATATTAGAATGACAGACTTACTGCTCCCTGGCAGTTAGGTTCCTAGATGGCTTTGTTGGGGGCAGAGGTCCCAGGGCAGTGTCAGTGTCCAGCGCCAGGCTCAGAAGGTGTGAGACGTCCCTGTGGAGGAGAAACTTGGGGGACTGGCAGACTTTGTCTAGGCAAAGTGGGGTAATCAACTCTCCAGTGTCCTGCTCCTCCACTGTTTGGGCAGAGTCCTGGCAGTGGGTGAGGAATGGGCAGTTTTTCCTAGTAGTTAGCATCACAACAGTCCAGGCAGAGTCACTTTCTTTGGGGACTTTGGGGTTCCCACTAGGAGCTGGCATTTCTATCTATTATGGGAAATTTTTTCATTCAACCTTTTCAATGTCGTATTCAGATTTCTGAAGGGTTTGAGGAGCAGTAGCTATACCTGAGCTAAACAAACTTCACAGTCCACAAAGAAACTGGGAACATTATTAGACCATAAATACAGTCCTTAGAGTGACTTGGAACCTTACTTTTCTAATCCTTTTTATAGTGTGTTTTGAAGTAAATGGCCTCCTTCAGGGATCTGGTTTGCACAAGTGCAAATCAGAGCTTCATATACCTATGGTATGGAGAGTTAGAGCAAGTGGAAGGAAGGAGAAGCCGGAGGCGGACTGTAGAATTTGGAATCAAATCTATTGAGTGGCAGAAGCCAGCAGAAACAGATGATACATACAGACCTTCGGAGAGTCAAGTCAGCAGCTTGGTTTGAAGAGGCCGAGTCAGTCCCTTGGAAAGGAACTCATTTATGACCCTGTGGTTTCAGCGTCAGATGAATGGAAGTGAGATAAAAGGAGAACATGACTATTACTAAAGTACGGAGTATAATTTATAATGTTTTTTATACAACGTTGTCATCTTAATCAAGATGGTGAAGTTACATGGCATATACTCTTTACCCTTAGTAAAGATGGCTTCCGGTCACCTTGATGAGGTCATCAGCCAAGATGGAGGCAAGTCACATGACTGGTATTTAAAACATGTTTTCCTAGTAGGTCTATTTTTTAAAAAAGAGTTGAATCCAAGTTACTTATACAGTATATTCTAATAAGACTTGAATCACATACTGTACGTTGTAGCAGATTAAAACTACCCATGTATAGACAGGTTTTATAACAATTTTTTATTGCAAGTTTTAAGCTAACTTTCTGTTACAGTTTTTACAGATTCTTTAACTACACTCTATGAACTTACAAGTACTGAGATAAAGGTGTTTTACACAATAGTCTTACAAGATTTCTTGAGAATAAAGTACAGAGAAATGATAGAGATAAAAGAGTTTTTAAGAGCGCAAAGTTGAAAAACCTTAGAAATAAGAGACTTTGGGATCCTTTGCTTGTGCAGTGGCAGACGCTGTTGCGATCTGTGAGAATTTGGAACTCTGGTTTGCCATCTTTGGCCAGTGAGCTGTACTGAGGCCAAGCCGTTTGCAGTCAGACAGCAAGGCTTTAATAGAATCTCTGAGTCTGAGGAGAAAGGAAGAAGGGCAATAAAATGAACTCTGCTACAGGAAGGTTCCTAGAAGCTCCAAGACAGCTGAGAGACAGAGAGCCGAGTAGCCATGATGTATGAGGAGGAAGAAACAGGAACTCCAGCGGAAAGAGGGTTCTAATAGAGGGAGAGGTGTAAATGTCTTAGAAAGTAGAGTTGCCCACAAAGCGACTTGTGTGAGTTTATCAGGAAGATTTATACCCTCTGGAGGGCATAATAGTAGGGAGGTGTGTGTGTGTGTGTGTGTGTGTGTGTGTGTGTGTGTGTGTGTGTGTGTTGTGTGTGTACAGAGAAGATTTTTATTGCAGATACCAGGGAGAAAACAGGCAGAGAGGAGTCCAGGCTGAACATGGCTGGCCAACTAAACTGGACCACGAGAGGAGAGGGAGAGGAAGAAAGGAGAGGCTGACCAAGAGGTGGCCCACACCAAGAGACTGGTGTAACCAAGATGGCTGCATTTTATAGGGACCAGGTTGGGGAAGGGAAGCAGAAGCCCAGCTCCTAGGAGGAGCCACAGGTGCTGAGTGATACTTGTCCTGGGTCTGATACAGGCTGGCCCCATCATTCAGCCTAAGTGTAGAGTAAGTCTCTCTCTTTCACCTGGATTGTTTTCAGGAATATCAAAGAATCTTTAAGAACCAGATGGGTGAGAAATCAGGACAGGTAAGCACATACCAACCATGATTGGATGAAGCAAATGTGCACTTTTATTTTTTCTATTATTTTGTCCATTTCAGAGTTTCTTATAACAAACAGAACTTTTCATAATTAGAGAAAAATCTCTATTGAAAGGCATTTTAGAAGCTTTATATCCTCGTTATATTAACGACTTTAGTTTATAAGTGTCTCCTGAAGGGCCAATCTAGAGTCCCGTTGTATAACTGATCAAATGTATTTGCTTGCCTGAAATTTTAATTTAAGTCAAGGAAGCTTTCAGTTTTCTAAATATTGAGCTATTTCCTTAGGCATTTCGGGTGGTTTCTTGATTCAGTTTGTTTTACTTTATTTTAAAGACAGTATCCGTATATAACCCAGCCCAGGCTGGCCTTAAATCTGCTGTTCTTCTGCTTCAGCTTCACAAGTGCTGGATTTACAAGCTTATGCCACCAGACCTTGAGAAAGAGTGTGGGTCTTCCTGATTGCTGTTACAGGAAATATACAGCCAGTTCGTCTACACTCCATATCAGATGGTTTAGATACCCTAAAACAACAAAAGACAAAGCCAGCCTCCTCTCCTTCGTATAACTCAGAAATAAGATTTGGTCTCTTGAACTCAGGTTTTACCAAAGCATTAAAATTTGAAATCTTGTTTAAACTAAGCTGTTTGGACTGTTTTTTTTTTTTTTTTTCCTACCAAGGAAATTGAAGCTTTGTAATTTATGAATGCAGCAAATCCTTGCCCTGCAGCTTTCCCCAACCAAGAGAGTGAATTCTGCAAGAGTTCATAGGTGGTTGTATTTTTAACTGGCACCATCACATACAAGATAGTCATTCTGAGAATATTAGACTGCTGTCCTATTTGGGGAAAAATTACTTTAAATTTTAGGCACTTTTGCTGGGTGTGGTGGTGCATGCCTTTAATTCCAGCACTTGGAAGGCATAAGCAGGCAGATATCTGTGAGTTCAAGGCCACCCTAGTCTATATAATGAGTTCTGAGATAGCCAGGGCTCAAAACAAAATTTTAGGCACTTTTGAATCTAGCCTGGAACATCCCATATATAGAAAGCTTGGCTTGAGATTGGACAAATGAAGACCCTGGCACATAAATTTTAAGAGTTTTAGAAATGAGAACTCATCCAGAGTAAATACAGAGGGTACGTTTTTATCCAAAATGTACAGAGAATTGGTTGACCCTTTTACGGAAAGGCTAGAGGATATATTTGGTGAGTTTGGCTGGAGACAGTCTTCCTATTTAGGGTGAGGTGTCAACAGCTCTCGAGGCTCTGCCTAAGACCATACCCAACCTCTTACAATTGTGCTGTAAGTCCCCTAAAACAATCTTGGTACTATTCCATGCACAGTCTCTGTCTCCAGGTTCCAAGTGTGATACTCTTTCACGCCCCCAATTCCACCTTGCATCTGTGTAGGTTGCAAAATGTGTGCCTGTCTGCTACAACTGTGTAGTCATGTCTCATCTCAAGCGCTCTGATGCTTGAGCTTGGCAGGCCTGCGTGGGTCTACCACCTGCAGCCGGCTAAAGGTGAGAGCCTGTCTGTCGTCATGGAGCAGCTCCTGCGCAGCACAAGGTAAATGCCCAAAGACAGTAGAGACTGCTGTGAGGCAGGACGAGATAACCCAGTTTGGGGATGGGGACAAGCAACGGAAGAGAGCTTGAAAGATACAGACTTTCAGCATGGTACTGAGAGGGGCTGGAGAGTTTTCTGAGCGCGGCAACTATGTAGAGGTAAAAAAAAACATTGGGGAACATAGATGTATTTGGAGTTGGATTATGGGTAATGCACAAAAGTAGTAAGATATTCTGGGTGCTTGAGCTATATATGAGAAGTTTGTTCCAGCAAAGCTTTAACTGTGGCTATGATGGAGCAGGCCACTCCATCAACTGGATTCGGTTTCATTGCTCCTGGCAACTTGGTTCATGTTTCTGGATCCAGCTAGAAGATCCTTCTGCCTCTTCTTCCAAGTACTGGGATTATGGGTGTGTGCTGCCATGCCTGGCTCTCACCCCTTCTTAGAGTCTACACTTTATTTTTTTGTTTATAATACTAAGGCTTGAACTTGGGGCCTTGCACATGCTAAGCAAGTGCTCTGCCACAGGGCTACACCTCTGGCTCTGTTTTTACTTTTTGAGACGGACTCACTAAATTGCCTAGGCTGGCCTTGAACTCACTGAGTCCAGGTAGGTCTTGAACCTTCAATTCTTCTGCCCCAATTTCTGAGTAGCCTAGGCAATACTGGAAATTTGGAAAGGACACATGCAAAGCAGAGGAGTTTCATCAAATAACTATAAAATACGCCTTCTACTTTTTTATCATCTTATAATTGGGAACATTTATCATCTGCGGACAATATTATTTGTATGAATAAAATGTATTGTTTTTGAAGCCAAATAATTTCTAGTGCATGCTTTGTCATTGATAATAGTCGTGGCTAGGAACATCCAAAGTGAGCATATATTTAGTCCTTTGCCCCCGCCAGGTCTTCTAGCCTGTGTTTTAATGCATATCTGCAGCACCACAAACCAGGAGCAACAGGATGATTATTGCATATCTTTGCCTGACTAACTTGAGAGGGGTGGAAAGTAGTATTTGAGGTATACCTTACCTTTAAAATGCCCGCAGTTGGGAGAGGGACCCTAAGTGTATTGTATTAGCTGTTCAAATTGTCACCATCTTGGGTCTCGCACACACATGGGGAAGGGCCAGCCTTGTGACATTGAGGGTAAGTGCACAGAGATCTGTGCGATGGTCACGTTCATTCCACTCTGTCCAGAATGTCGAAATCCTCTGTTATGCTTTTGGAAACTTCTGCATGAGTCAAGTACTTCATGTTCTTATTTCACTAGGGCATCGTGGGTACCAGGAAGTTCCAAGTTTGCATGCTGCTTTCTGCCACTGGCAAGATAGGTTTAACATGCGACTGCCCAAGTTGTGGGCTCGCTGATACAGTACCTCTGTTTCCACACTGTGCCTCCACAGAGGTGATTTGGT
Source organism: Cricetomys ansorgei (assembly GCA_026225945.1). Lineage (NCBI taxonomy): Eukaryota > Metazoa > Chordata > Mammalia > Rodentia > Nesomyidae > Cricetomys > Cricetomys ansorgei. Next base: position 441,068 of record JAMJFZ010001562.1, on the reverse strand, counting down.
TGTCCTTGCTGTGCCCTCCTTGTTTCAGGCGGAAGGCGGGGCAGATAGCAGATTAAATATGTCATGAGGAAGCTAACTGGCTGTACCAGCTGCTGTATGGCCGACGGGAACATTTTGTATTTTGGACAGAAGATGTAGGGGACACTTGGCATTCATTGAAACCGTGTAAGAAGTCTGACCAAAGTTATCACATTTTCCTGTTACCTGTTCCAGCTAATGCTAGATGCCAGAGGGACGAGTTAAGTGATTGGCTGGAAGCTTGTCTCCAGTGGAGGAGGATACAAAGAAGTTACTGACCAAGCCCGTGTGGGCCCTTTCAGGAAAGTAGGTGGGGTTCAGCTGGGCCTGCAAGCTAAGAAGAGTTTTTCTATGCAGATGGGTGTCAAAGTAACCAGGCTCATGGAAGACAACTTGTGGAGGTTTAATTAAAGCCATACGTGCAATGCATGTATCGATGAGGGCAGGCGCCAGGCTGTAAGTAGCTTTGTGCAAAGAGAATTGGGACTTGCAGTGGGGGAAGAGCAGTTGCTGAAGGGTTTGAATTAATTTGATCAAACATAGATGTGGACAGCTTAAGTCAGAAACCAGGGATGAGTCATTTGGGGAGCATTTGGGGAGCAGGTGCAGAGAGGGGGTTCTGGGAAGGGTAGGATGGTCAGAGAAGGCCTGGGTAGAAATAGTGGAGAGAGGTCAGAGAGGGGAAGAGTTTTAAGGAGAAATTAATAGTATCTGGTGGAGCAGAGCAGGTGCATGGAGACTTTCTATTTAAATGTTCCAGAGTATATTTAAAGAACATAACCTGGAGTTACACGGTAAAATGCTCGTATAGTGGGCCAGACAGACCGGTCTGCTGTCTCACTCAGCTATCCATTTCCCCCCTCTGTGGCAAGAGTAGTTCTAAATCTACTCATTACCAGAAATCACACTTTGAGCAGAAAATCTGAGAACAATTAACTTAGGTCAGCCTTTCACCTGCTCAGCCTGTCTATTTGTGACTTTATGTCCTTTGACCTCTTATCTCCCCGTTTCCTGTCTCACCCTGGGTCCTGGTGACCACTGTTTATTCTCCACCTCCATATATATGACCTTTAAAAAGATTAGGTTCTACGCATCAATGAAGTCACGGAAGTTTTTTGTTGTGGCTTTCTTCATTTCACACAATTTCCTCTCATTTCATCCATGTGACAAGTGGCAGAATCTTCTCTTTTTGAGGCTGAATAATATTCAATGGTACACACACATACACACACATATGAACACACACACACATACACACACACACATATATACACATACACACACACATACACATATACACATGTATGTACATACATACACACACAAACACACATACATACTCATATACATACACACATATACATACACATATATACACACATACATATGCACACATGCACACACATACACATATACACACATATGCACATACATACACACACATAAACACATACATACTCATATACATATATACACGTATATACACACATATATACATACACATACACATACATGCATACACATACACACACGTACACATGTACACACACACACACACATACGTACACACATATGTACACATACATACATACACTCATACATGCACATACACACACATGCAGACACAGACACATGCATACACACTTGCACACACACACATGCACGCACACACACACACACACACACAGACACATTATGAGATATTATGACAGTTCACCTCATCCTTTGACACCTAAGCTTTTCTGTATCTTGTGTTTTTTAATATGGATGCAGTGCAATGGGGGCGCTGATGTCCTTCTAAAAAACTTCTCTAAATCTATTTTACATCTATGAGTGTTTTGCTTGCATGTGTTTCTGCGTACCACGTGTGCCTTGTGCCCCAGGAGGCCAGAAGAGGGTGTCAGATCCTCTGGAATTGGAGTTACAGATGGTTGTGAGCTCCATGTGGGTGCTGGGAACTGAACCCAGGTCCTCTGGAAGAGCAGCGAGTGTTCCCAACCATGGAGCCATCTTTCCAGCCCCAGTGCTGGTATCTTTATGAGGTGCTAAATTCATTTCCTTTGGGTCCATATACAGATGAAGGACTGTGGGCATGAAAGAGAACTTCTAAGAGCCCTTGGATGGGACAGCTAGGAGTTCATAGAGGCTTGGACAGGAGCAGTGTCATCAAGACTGGGTAAGGTGAGGCAAATGTAGATACTCACTTTCCAACACCATTTATAAGAGAATGCTCAAAAATCCAGTAATCAAGGAAAATAATATTTAGTGCAACATAAAAAAAACCCCAACACAAGCACCCCAAGTCTTTGGTAAATGATTTATTAGAATTTTTGCATGATGAAAACAGCTTCAGCATCATTGGCTTTCCCCTCTGCTCTAGATGGCAGTGTGAGTCAGTGCTAAGTGGCGTTGTGGGGATGGCGGTCCCGGTGGAACCACTGAGCGGTGGATCAAAGTGGAAGAAACAGACACTGAGTGCGGGTTATTCTTTCAGAGGATCCCAGCTCTGTGTGAAAGGAGATAAGGGACCAATGGTCTAGGGAACTCAGACTCAGGGATGTTGTGATGGTCATTGTTCACGATGGGAGAGCCTTGGCTATGTGTATGAGCGACTGTGAAGGCTGGAGCCTTCTCTCGGGGATGTGAGAAGAAGCTCACCAAATCCTGGGGAACAATCTGCCTGGCAGGTGCTGAAAACACAGGTGCCACTCACTCTGCTCTTTCCTTTTCTTCAACTTCCTGCTCTTCTGTGTGTTTATTTTGTTTTTGGTGCGTGTGTGTTTGTGCACGCACCCGTACATGTACTAAGGTACATTTGTGGACGTCAGAAAAACCTGGGGGCGTCAATGCTCTCCTTTTACCCTGTGGGTCTTGGGGCTCAAACTCAGGTTCTAGGGCTTGGTGGCAGGTACATTATCCACTGGATTGATCTCTCTCTCTCTCTCTATCACTTTCTTTTTCTGTAAGTTAAATATTTTATAGCATGTACATTAACCCATGGCTTCTAAGAGAAGAATTATTCACTGATGCTAAGTATCTGTTCTATTCAAACTCTTTAAAATTTGTGTATTTTAGTTGGCTTACAGAATAGTAAGTTCCCACATATTCATAATTCTTAGTTTTGGTTAACCCCCTCCTCTCCACTTCATCTTCCTGCTACTCTAAATGTGAGTGGAAGAGACTCAGAATCTGAGGATACAGGATACAGGATAGGATTCAGGCTGATCAGCCATCCTGGTTAGGCTGGGACAGAATATTTCCTGTGATATAGGAATTTTGGTACTAAAACTGAAACATTCTGGGCATGCCTGGCTTGTTTGCCTACCTGAGGTGTTATAGGGATGGATGCCAGGAGGCAATTTAATGTTAGGAAATTTAAGATTCTGGCCAGAGAATTTGGTTTCAAGCCTAGTGCAAAGAAAAGGAGGTGAGGTCATTTCCAGGGCTGTCCTGTGAAACCCATTCATCCATCCCTTGCGTCTGTGTGCCAGCTGAGTCAGACACTGACCACACAGTGTCTGACCACCAGGTTGCCTCTGTCTCAGCCTAAGCAAGGTGACCATGGAGCCCCAGGACCTTTTGCCAGAAGCTCATCCTAGAGCCTCTTTCTTCAGGCCTTTCAGCAGCTTTGGGAATACCGATAAAAGTATTTCCACTGAAATGCCCGGAGTGGTCCTATTTCCAGATGGCGTCTCTCCTTTTCTGAGTCCCTGCTGCTATTTTAAACAGTTACTGTGGTAGTGTCATGACTTCTCCCAGAAATGAAACTGAGAGTGGTTTTAGTTTTTGGTTCTCTGGTTGCCAAGGTTAGAGTAGAGACAGTGTGTACCAAGCGGGAACATTATGTGGGTGTGGAAAAGAAGGGGAGATGGTGAGTGAGACTTTCGTCTGAAGGGGAATTCCTTTATATCTAGAAAAGACCCAGATGCCAGTTCTGTCCGGCACAGCTTGAAAAAGAAAGGCGGGGTTAAGTGCTGGGATACTGATCAATCAGGACTGAGTGAGTATTTGAAAAGGCAGGGAGAAATCAGAGCTTGGATAGCCCTGTTCCCCTCTCAGAGTGAGGAGTAAGTGACTCTGAAGAAGGGGTAAGAGGAGTGCTGGATGGAGTTGAGGGAGATGAGCTTGGCTGCTGATGGGCATGACCTGAGTCTTTTCATTGAGCGCAGAAGACTTTGATCTGGAATGTGGCTCCATTGGTAGAATGCTTGCCTAGCAAGCATAAAGCCCTGGGTTCCTTCACCAGCACTGCTTAAAACCAGGTTTGGTGCCGGGCCTAGTGGTGCAGGCCTTTAATCTCAGCACCTGGGAGGCAGAGGCAAGCAGATCTCCTTGAGTTAGAGACCAGCCTGGTCTACATAGTGAGATGAAGGACAGAGCTACATAGTGAGACCCTGTCTGGAAAAAACACTCAAAGGAAGCAAACAAACAAAACCAAGGTAAACAAACAAACAACAACAAAAACAGGTGAGGGAATGACCCTGTAATCCCAGCACTGAGGAGGTTCAAGGGCATCCTTCCAAAATAGCGTGTTCAAGGGTAGAGCCAGCCCAGGGTACATGAAGCTCTTGTTTCAAAAGAAATAAAACAAAACAAAAACCAAAGCTCTACCTACCCCAAAGCCCACGTTATCATTTGAACCAGCAGAATCTGACCTGTCTTTGTGGATAGCTTTGGGAAGGCTCTCAGTACCCTGAGACTCTTCTCTGTCCTCCACACACACGTGTTCACACACATGTATGTGCAGCTGTGTACACAAACACACATACATCTCATGGTATATGTCTTCAGCCATCTGCTTAATTCTTTAATGAAGTTTCAGGGTTTTTCTTTTAAATATCTCATTACTAAATGTTAGGTCCTGTTGCTATTTTAAGTGGTATCTTTTTGAAATTTAAAATTTTTTCCTATTTGTTGCTAGTTTATAGAATTTATAGCTGACTTTTTAAAACTTATCATAGATCTTAAAACTTTGACCTCTCATTCATCTAGTATTTTGCTTGTTAGTATGCTTAGCTTTTCCCACATGGGAAATCTTATTGTCCAGGAATGATGACAGTTATTTGTTTGGTTCTATTTTTTTATTGTTTTGCTGTCCCAACTTTGTCCTTCAGCAAACTGTTGAATAAAGTGTTTATTCAGACTCAAGTCTGGATTTTAAGGGATTGCCCCTAACGTGTTACCAGAAAGCACGGTATCTACTGTGGGTTTTTCCTCCTTCATAGTTAACCTTTAACTGATTATGAACTGCTGACTGGCAAGACAATTCTTTTACTTTTAATCTACTCATCAATGTTTTGGGAGAGCTATTTTTTCATATGCATGGGTGTTCTTTTCCTTGCATGTTTGCGTGTGCACCACATGCATGCCTGGTGCCCGTGGAGGTCAGAAGAGAGGTTGGGTCCTTTAGAACCTCTGGAGCTGGAGTTACACTCGGTTGTGAGCCACCGTGTGGGTGCCAGGAATCAAACCCAGGCCCTCTGGAAGAACAGACAGTGCTCTTAACTTCTGAGCCATCTCTGCAGCCCCAGGAGCTAATATTTTTATTATACTGAATCTTCCTTCTCATGAATAAAGTATGTCTCTCCATTTGTCTGAGTCTCTAGTAATGTCTTTGTAATAATTGATGTTTTTTTCCATTGAGGCCTTGCATAGCTTTTGCTTGGATCGTCCCTACATGTTATCCCTGTGATGCAATATTATACTGTATGCTTTAAATAGTTAGGACTGTAGTTTTTATACTGCTTACTTTTTGACTCAGTATAATTTTTCTTAGTTTCTTACATCAGCCGTGTTTTGAGCAGGTGTTTCTCTGTTTCATTCTACGTCTCTGTGTACACTGTGGTTTTTTTCAGGTTAATCAACACCTTGAGTTTTTCGTTTTTGTTGTTTTGTTTGTTTGTTTGTTTTTGAGACATGGATGATCTCTCATTGGCCTGGAACTCTCAAAGTAGGCCAGGCTGGCTGGCCAGTACACACAGGCATCCTCCTGTCTCGTCTCCTCAGCACTGGGATTACAAGTGTGCGGCACCACAGATCGCAAAGCCTCAGAGAAAGAGAGGACCAGTGCATCTCACATGGCAGTCTCTGGCTGTGGTACAATCAGAAAACACTAAGAAGTCACAAAAAGGCTTAGTAAGCTTGAAGAGTGAACTTTTAGAAGGTCTCTCAGTTTCGGTGCTATGGTCCTGGGGGAGGGGGTAGTGGGTCATCCTGACCTCGGGGAGATGGGGCATTGTGGGATGTTTAACAGCATCCTAGTCTCTGTGCACCTGATCCCAGAGCAATACCTAGGGATGATGATCAAAAGCAGACGTCATCAAATGCCCCCTGGGGAGCAAATTTGCCATGCAATACGAGCTATTGATCCGGCCTACAGAATTGCAGGAAGGTCCCTTATCTCCGGAAACCCACCCGAGTACACTTACTTAAACTTGCAGGTGCAGGCTCCTGGGATGTGCATTCTGTTCATTTTGTCTACTGTGGTGGTGATTTTAATTTTTAAAGGGTTTATTTATTTTTACTTTATGTGCGTGAGTGTTTTGCCCTGCATACTTTGTATGTGTACCACATGCATGCAGTGCCCAAGGAAGCCAGAAGAGGGCACTCCACTCCTCGGGAGTTAGGATGGTGTTGCGGATGGCTGTAAATTGCCTTGTGAGTGATGGGAGCCAAACCCCAGGCTTCAGTAAGAGCAGCAAGTGCTTCACCACTGAACCGTCTCTGCAGCCCAATGCTTTTAATTTTGTTCATGCTAATGGCTGTATGAGCTTACCTCCAGAAGATGATCAGTTCTTCTCTAGCTGGATACAAAGGAGCAGATCTATAATCTCTGCACTCCAGATGCGGAGACAGGAGGATCACCATTAGTTTGAGGCTAGCCTGAGCTTTCATAATGAGTTTCATGCTAGTCTGGGCTACAGAGCAAGGTCTTGCTTTACAAAAAAAGAATGAATTCTGTCTCATATGGGAAGGGATCTTCTGAGGGGGTTTTGCGTTTGCTTCTGAAGGCCTTGTTGACTCCCCTAGTCTTGGGGAAGTTTTTATGATATTTTCTTGGCCTGGGCTTTACAGAAACCCCAGCAAAATAGTGACTATTTAGATTCTAGCTCAGCCTCTTACGTCTGTGTTTTTCTCTGTCAAGAGCCCAATTCCCTGAGCTGCAGAGAGCTGCTCACATCACACCCCAGCTGCCAGGCCCTCTGTCTCGGTGGCCTGACTCTGATGGGGAATCTGTATTTTTCTTCTGATATTTTCTCACCCTACCAGATGCTTCCCCTGAGTAATTGGGATTTGACTGCCAAACTGCGTCGCCATCAGCACAGAGGTGCTCTTGCTAAGTGTTCGTGACTGGCAGAAGGCACCGTGGGCCTGACAGTGGGAGCCGAGGACCTGAGCAGATCCTGTACTCTATTGACTCTTGAAAGCATTGTTACATTTGTGAAAAGCCACACAAGTTAGATAACCACCTTTGCAAGTGGAATTGAACAGCTCATTTCTACTAGTTTTGTTCAGTTCTCTTTCAAGTATGTCTGGAGTGTTTGGATGTTATTTTTGCTCTTGTATTTAACGGTCTCTTTTTTATTTTTCCCTTATTTTTTTTTTGTCATACATGTAAATATTTTGGAGGTTACTGTATAACAGCTTCTAAGTGAATAGAGTAGAAAAAGAACGTGGTCTTCTTGTCACAGAAAGTTGCAGTTGGGTTAAAATGCTGCTGTCCTGTGAATGGTACACAGACTGTTGACATAGGAGATGTATAAAATTAGTATTGAGACTTTTTTTTTTTTAAAAAAAGAAGTATCCTGAGCATTACTTTTTCTATGTTGAGTGATGATTTTGGTAAATTTTATTCCTCTACTTACAAAAGTTGTTTGGATTAATGGATGTAAGATTGGAATAAGTACACCAATCATAGATATACTTAAATGTCATTATATAAAATACATGAGACCACTATCAACTAAGAGTTGGATTGTGTTTCCTTTTTTTCCCCCTTTGAGATCAGAGTTTTTATTTTTTTGCTCAGAGAAAAGGTCTCGACATATAAAGGCTGGCAAGATGGCACGGTGAGTCAAGGCACTCGCTGCCAAGTCTGATGACCTGAGTTCTATCCCAGGACCCCCATGACAGGAGAGAACTGACTCCTGAAAGCTGTCCTTTGACCTTCACTTGTGTGACAAGCTCACAAATCCCTTCTCTGCATACATAATAAATAAATAAATGCATTTTTAAAAGTTAAAAGAGTAGACAGTGATTATCACCTATGGCCTAAACTTGAAAACAGTTTGGTTCTGATGGAGAAAATGACAGTGTGTAACTGTGCCTTGAGCTGGGTTCTCAGCAGACCTCACTCGGAAGCTTCCAAGTCTTCCATCCACTCCCACTGATGCCACTAGAGTCTCCACGCCCACCACTGCCCTGGAGCAGTCTAGTGAGGGTTGGGGGACCTGGCACAGTCCTGGAGCTCAAGGTCTGAGGACCTGGTCAAAACCCACAAAGCTCTTTGTGGGCAGGTCCTGTGGGCCTTCATGATGAAGTTGTGAGCAAGGGAGGAGGCTGGCAGCAGAGTTTAGAACTGGGAGTGAGGGGTGGAAAAGTGGGGGAGCACCTGGGAGAGGGAGTGGGAAAGATGGACCTCTGCCAAAACCTATGCTTGCTCAGGACACCTGAGTGGGGCTAAGGAGAGTGGGCGGTGACCTGGTGACACATTTCTCAAGCGACTGGCTTCTTAGTCACTGGACTTTCCTCTTCCCTGAGTAGTAGTAGCTCCCCAGCTGCGATTTCCCCTTCCTCTGTTTTACATTCTCATTAAACCATGAGGGAAATTTTAGAGACTATTTTGGTTTTGATTTTATTTCCTTGAATGTCTGGGTTTTCTTCTGTGTCTTTTGGCTTTTGGATCAGTCTTTGACTCTGTCTGCTGAGGATCTCTTTCTGTTGACTTAAAGTGTGAACTGAATCTACTCGCTTAGGGAGAACCTTAAGAAAGGAAGAACCTCTGCTTTGAATCTTAAGCAGAGGTGTTTTGACAAGAGGACTGAAATTGTTCTCTCACCACAGAGCGCTTCTGTTGAAAGAACTCTGAAAGAAATGAAGAAAGACCTCAGCAATGAAGTTGACTTATCCTGGTTCACAGAGCCCTGCTGAGTGGATGGAAGCTGGGTGAGAGCTAGGCTCCTGCAGTTCTGGAACATGGCGCTGTGCTCTGTGTCCGCTGAGGTCATTCACCAAGTGGAAGAGTCTCTGGATGAAGATGAGAAGGAGATGATGCTTTTCTTATGTAGAGATGTGGCTGACAACTTGGCTCCACCCAATGTCAGGGACCTCCTGGATAGCTTAAGTGAGAGGGGCCAGCTCTCTAAGACTGCCTTGGCTGAATTGCTCTACAGGGTGAGGCGGTTTGACCTGCTCAAGAGGATTCTGAAGACAGACAAAGCGGCAGTGGAGGACTACCTGCGCAGAAACCCTCACCTTGTTTCTGATTATAGGTAACTCATCAGCTCTGCCCCAAACCTCACTAAGGGGAGGGAGATGGGCGGTCTCTTCCCTCTGATCTCCCTGTGATACCACTTTATGGCGTGGAACTCTCTGGATTCTGTTTCTTTGTTTGTTTTGGATTTTTTGGTGGCCCATTATAGCCTAGGCTAGCTTAGAACTTACTGTGTAGAGCAGGCTGGATCTCCAACCCACAGCAATCCTCCTGCCTCAGGTGTGGGATCACATCTTGCTTGAATTCATAAAACACAGTTGCTTAACCCGTAACAAGATCATAATGGAAGCAGAAAGGACAGATGGTCTGTGCTTGCCTGAAGGACAGATTGACAAGAAAGGAAGAAAGAAGAAACGGCATAGAGCCTCTCATTCTTGCCAGCCCCTGATGGTGTGGGAGCTGCAGTGCTGTTTGTGTCAGCCTTTGGAAATTTCTGGTACTGAGAAAGGAAATACCAAGTCTGAGTAATCTTCCTACCTTCCTACAACTGTGGCCTTTTCTGACTCTTCCTCTGTCCCTCCCGTGACCAGCCGGGGGAGTGCATCACAGGGTGTTTCCTTCCTGTTCTCCTGCCTTCCCGGCTCTGTGGAACCCAGATTGGACCTTTCTTCAATTTACTACCTTTCAATCCCCTTCTGGTTAAAGCTGGACCAACCGTTGGAGTCCCTTAAGTCCCGGCTCCATGAGCTGTTCCTTTGGGGGTGTTTCCCCCAACTCCCGGTGCGGGAGCCACAGGAAGGTCTGAGTTTCCTGAGACAAGAAAGAGACCTTGTTCCTTTGTGAAGCTTCCTGTCTCTCCAGCCACTAGTTCTGTCCATTGTGGTTATGTAATACGTATTTAGAGATGATGTTATCAAAACCATACTGAAGGCAGCCCGGGCTTTGGAAAGTATCAAGTTGGGGTTGGAAGGCCTGTGTTAAACATGAGACATACCAGTTACAGCCCATACAGGGTGCGTCAGTTTCTAATCTTATAAAGAGTCATATGGCCTAAATAGCTGCATGTGGTGACTCGGGAGACTGAGGCATGAAGATTGTGAGTTCAAGGCTAGCCTGAGAAACTTAATAAGGCAGTCTATAAAGGGTTGGGGGCTGGGGTGTTGGAGCTGGAGCTCAGTGGTAAAACATTTGCTTTAGTTTGTGCAAGGTTCAATCCCAGCCCCAGGGTCATTGTTACTCTTGATAATTTGTCATATGACATCACCTGCTGTCAGTGGTTTCACACCGACTCGGTCTCAGAAACTAGGTTTGGGTATGGCTAGTAGGACTGGAACGCCAGGCCCTCTGGAAGAGGCTGGCAGTTGAGGTGAGCAATGCACCCAACTGCTTCACCATCAACACAGGCCACATGGCTACCTAAACTCTCAGGCCAAAAAAAAAAAAAAAAAGATTTTCACATCCCTAAGAATCCGAGAGCCCCCCTGGGAAGACAGCATTCTATACAGTGCCTGCGCATCCAGCAGTCTGGATAAAGCGTGATGGCTGCTCCAGCCAGCCAGAACGGGTGGCCGCCTCAGGGGCGGAACTTTCTAGGCTAAACACAACTGCGGTCAGAAGCCCTAGGGCTCACGCCTTTTACATTTTGAATTCAAATGTGGTCCAAGATATCAGAGATGTTTCTTTGCTTTAGAATCCTGAGACTCAAGCTGCAGTCCTTGGACCAGTGTCACCCAGAGCTTGCCAAGCCAAGAGGACAAGAATAGTCTGAATTCTGTCTTTTCCCTTACTCATTTGTTTCATTTCACTCTTACTTCTGGGGACCTAGGGGCTTTTTTAAGGAAGTCTCTGTCTTCCCAGTTGTTTTCAGAGCTGTTAGTGAGAAAAGGGGGTTCTGTGTACTGCTGCAAGCAAAGGAGAGGCCGGTTGTGGTGGTGCATGCATGTAAACCCAGCACCTAGCAGGCAGCAGCAGGAGGATGGAGGCAGGTTTGAGGCTAATCTGTCTACATAGTGAGTGCTAAGCTAGCCAGGGCTATGTAGCAGGAGCCTGCCTCTAAAAACCAGCCAACCAACCAGCCAAACAGACAGAGGAAGGTGTTTTCCTTTTGGGTCTTCTTATAGGCTCTTGGGGAAATATCAAAGCTTCCAGTTTTATGGAGTGGGGTCACATTCCATGGCACAAGAATTAGTGCAGTTGTTGGGCTCGATGAGGTGTGGACACTCGGATTCTTGTCTGGGTTTACTAAAGAAACTTTTGTGGTTTACAGGGTGCTCATGATGGAGATTGGTGAGAATTTGGACAAATCTGATGTATCCTCGCTAATTTTCCTTACAAGAGATTACACGGGCCGGGGCAAGGTAGCCAAGGACAAGGTAAGTTGTCTTTTCTTGGAGCCTGTTCCAAAGACATACCAGAAGTAGAGCCTGCTCCTTCTGGTATGGAGAGAGAGAAGTGGGTAGCCTTTGCCATGTTACCAGGAGCCAGTCATCTGAGTTGGTTTTTCCATAACACTGGTAGCAAGAGAATTGGTTTTTTAATTGACAAGAAAACAGGCCAGTACTATTTCCTTGTGTGGCCTTCGGTGCTTATTTTATGCTTAGTTTTGGTCCTGATTTCTGTAAAATTCACAGGCCTACCCTATGGCCAGTTCTCTGACTTTACAGCTCTCTTCCGGTGAAAGTATCCATCCTGTGTGTTGGTGTGAGCAGAGACCTGACATGCTTGCTGGTCCTCTCTCATCTTGCTCCTCCACTGATGTTTTATTTCTCTCAGTGGCCTGTGGAGGTGATTTGGGGTGTGTGGGGAGATGGAGGCCCTCCTGTCTCCTCTATCTGGGAAATGTGGGTACTGAGAACGTGCTGACAATCTTAGAGCTGTGGGGGTTGCCGGAAGAGGGTTTAAATTCCTGCTGGCCCCACCTGGAATGGCTAACTTAAGGATGGACCAAGAAAAATCTGATTCTCTGACAGTAGGTCTTCCAAGTGGCTACCTTGCCTCTAAGAAGCTCCTCAGGCTCCTTCATGATTATGGGGATGTAGGAGAACAGTGTGTTCCCACATCAAATGTAGAATGAAGAAGAAAGGGGAAGCAGGAGTCCTTGGGGGTTCCCTAATCAGCCTCTCCCACTTACAACTGTGTTTATTGTCTTTGTGAAATAACAACAGCAGCTAATTGGCCAAGTGTTAAACATGAGCAAAATGAAATCCAGCGCAATGCTTGCTTCTGAAACACAGTTCTTTGACAATCCTGGCAGTACAAGCTGATGAGTAGGAGAGCCCACCTCTTCTCATAGCCGCCTCTTGAATCAGAACGATCTGGAATGTCCTGCATTGGTAAAAACAGTTCAAGAGCTTTCAAATGACATTGTGAGGGTGTCTCATATCAATGCTTTCCTTGGCTACACTCCTCCACTCTCCCGGACCCCCACCACGGGAGGCTCTTACGGTGTTTGGTATAATGCCAGTATGGATTTCTGTAAGAACATTATTTCAGGAAGAGTTATTCTGAGGTCTGATCATTCATGGCCCCATGTTGATACAAAACAGCCCTTGTATCTGTGTCTGTCTCCAACCTGGGAAGGAGTTTATGACCAAAGGAATTAACACCACTTCCTCTAATAACTAACAAACAAAAACAGATTCTCATGTAGTTCAGGCTAGCCTCACTGTGTAGCAGAGGGTGACCTTGAAACCTCTGGGATGACTTTAAAACTTCCTGTCTTCCTGTCTCTGTCTCCCAGTGTGGGCATTCATGTGTGAACCTTGTCTGGTTTTTGTGGTACTGGGGATCAAGCCCAGAGCATCATGCATGCTAGGCAAGCACTCTGCCTCCTGAGCTACCGCCCTAGCCCCCCATTTCTTTGAGTCACATTCAGGAGGGTGACTCGTTCTGAGCAGAGCTGTGTGGATCAGGATCATCATGGGCTCCTGGAAGGACTCATCTTGCCACCTTTTCCTGATGTTATGACCAGATGGCTCCGAGTTTGCACCGGGGAACGATCGGCTCTACTCACATGTGTTTCTTGTTGGTGGTTTTCTTAGAGTTTCTTGGATCTGGTGATTGAACTGGAGAAACTGAATCTGATTGCTTCAGATGAATTGAATTTATTAGAAAAATGCCTGAAGCACATCCACAGAATAGACTTGAAGACAAAAATCCAGAAGTACACACAATCTGGTAAGAATTTTTGGCTTCTCAGTGGTCTGTGCGCAGTAGGAATGGTCAGTGAAGATTAATTTGTTGGGTGTGTGATTGAAACAGAACCCAAGCATCCCAGCCCCTTCTAGCCTATGCCAAGAGATCATATTCCTTCATACCCCAGTCTCCCAACCCTACTGGCAAATCTCCTCCCTCTGAAAATTGCCACCCAGCAGTTCTTAATGTTCTGGTCTTTAAAGGTGTCTGTATCTGTTTTTAGTTATTTATTTTTGTTTTTTTGTTTGGATTTTGTTATTGTTGGTTTTGGGTTTTTTTTTGTTTTTTTTTTTGGAGACAGGGTTTCTCTGTTGAAACTCTGACTGTCCTGGAACTCGCTCTGTAGACCACGCTGGCCTCAAATTCATAGAGATCTGCCTGCCTCTGCCTCCACAGTGCTGGGATTAAAGGCGTGTGCCACTGCCGCTGGCCGTATCTGTTTTTAAAGGGCAGGGAAGCTGTGAACATTCAGGACTTCCATGGTAGGTTGGACCCTGCTGCCCCACTCCGCGACCACCATCCAGCCCTGGTGGTGTCACCGAGTCTGACTGCTGTCCTCAGGTTGTGCTGTCCTCAAGGAAAGTTACTGTTTTTCTTTAATAAAGATGGGGGTGTGTCAGCCTTCTCCCTTACAGCACCTTGCCTGTTAGCCTGAGCTTGGATTGTGTTAGAACAGTGGTTCTCAACCTTCCTAACGCTGTGACCCTTTAATACAGTTCCTCATGTTGTGGTGACCTACAACCATAACATTATTTTCATTGCTACATCATAAATATAATTTTGTTACTGTTGTGAATCATAATGTAATATCGGATATGCAGATGGTTGAAAGGGTCATTCTATCCCATAGGGGTCTGACCCACAGATTGAGAGCCCGATGTGTTAGCAGGTTACTTTCACCATAGGGTCAAAGTGTAAACAGAGGTCATGACTGAGATCTGCTTATCCACAGGGCAGTCTCCTCTCACTTTGAGTGATGGATAAACAATCAGAAATAGAAATGACACTTAATTTTCTTTTTAATTTGAAAGTATGTTTATTGATTTTAGTGTGTGTGTGTGTGCGCGTGCCAACGTGGGAGTCATTTCTTTCCTTCTACTGTGTGGGTCCCAAGGGTGGAACTCGGACTGTCAGATTTGGTGGCAAGTGCTTTACCCACCGAGTCAGCTCACCAGCCTTTAGTCATTCTTACTGATATTTGACAGAAGACATCTGAGCTGATGGTTTGCACTCAGGCAGACGCAGGCTTAGGGCATTTTGAAAGATGATTGTTGACCTGGACGGAAGCATTGCTGAAGACTCATTTGATAGTCTGCGACTCTTAGCCCCTCCCTCTGTTTTTATAGGCCAAAGAGCAGGACCAAGTTATGTGAATTCTCTCCAGGCATCTCTCCCAAACTTGAGTATCAAGGAGCCTTCATATAACTCAAGGGTGAGTCTACAGCCAGCGTATGGAATGCCAGCATGAACCAGTTTCAGAGATGTCATAAAGGACACATCTTATCTCATGTGCTGTAATGGCTGAACAAATTACGATAGACGTGTATTTGATTAAGAATGTTATTAAGAATAATAACTTCTTATTATAAACCTTAAAAGTATTCAATAATATATTCAGAGAATTTTTAAAATATTTAAAAAGAAAATAGTAATTGTACCTATTTCCTAGGTATGACTACTATTAATATTTTGTGATACTTTCTTTTAGTTCTCATTCCTGTGTTCATTATCAAATGTGTCTATTTATACAATTAAATTTTTTTCCATTCTTTGTTTCTTTGGAGATTCAACTTTTAAAATAAAAAGATAGGATGTACCTAGAGAAAGAAAAACTTAAATGTACCCAAAAAGAGTTTAAAGCTGTTCTTCCTACCCCATAAGACTCTTGTCCCAGTTCCTTGCTATTAAGGCAACTGTTCTTGACCAGCTTCTTCCATAACCAGGCGGAGACAGTCTGCACACACACAGTGTCTTCTTTTGTACAAGAGAAATCTACCCTTCGGAGCAGAGAGCTCTTAGACGTTGTTCCGCGTGGTTCACACAAGATCGTCTCTATTTAATCAGTATTTGTATTATTTTGAGTGACACTTCTCTTTTTGTTTTCTTTTGAGACAAGATCTCACTCTGTAACCCAGTCTGGCCTGGAATCCATTATGTAGCCCAGGCTGGTCTTGAACTCGCAATGACACTCCTGCTTCAGCCTCCTAAGTGCTGATGGTACAAACATGCCCTCCCAAGAGGTCTCCTGGCTTCCATTTTCTTCATCTACCAAGATGTATTTTGTTCTTTCTTGCTGGTGTATAGATTGCCTCCATTCTTCTGTTACTAGAAACAATGCTGCAAAATAAATAACCTGATTCTTACCTCTTTGTGCATTTACTTTTCTAAAGGATAATTTTAAAATATTTTATTTATTGATTTTTTATTTATGTGTATACATGTGTGCCTGCATGAGATTATGTGCACCATGTATGTTCAGGAGCCCACTGAGGTCAGAAGAGGGTACCAGAGTCACAGGCAGTTGTGAGCCACTGTGTGGGGATTGGGAATTGAACCCAGTTTCTCTGAAAGACAAGTCAGCACTCAGCCTCTGAGCCAGCTCTCTAGTCTCCCATTTGCCATTTTACCTGAGTGTGTCTGAATAATGTAAAAATTGGCAAACTTTTTTTTAAATTGAGAGACAGAACAAAAGATTTCTTTTTCTAGTTCATGATCATAAATGTCACACGGTCATGGTTGTGTTCCAGGGACCACAAATCACTGTGGATTTGTTCTATGGTTAATATTGATTGTGAGAAGAAAGTCCTTGCTGTAATAGTAACCTAGCCCCACTTAAAGTCATGTGACTTCAAGGTGGACACTTAGGCTAGAGTGCAGCTTTGTGGTTGGATTATAAACACTTCCATAAATATGTATCACGAAAACATCACTCCTGTTTTATAAACAGTTTCTTGGAGGACATTAGAGGTAGGAGGTAGCACTGAACAACAGACTTGTAAAGCTAAATGGCTGTTGGGACTGCACTGCTCCTGGGATTGCACTGCTCCTGGGATTGCACTGCTCCTGGGATTGCACTGCTCCTGGGATTGCACTGCTCCTGGGATTGCACTGCACTGCTCCTGGGATTGCACTGCACTGCTCCTGGGATTGCACTGCACTGCTCCTGGGATTGCACTGCACTGCTCCTGGGATTGCACTGCTCCTGGGATTGCATTGCTCCTGGGATTGCACTGCTCCACCCACTTTCTGAACAATAAGGAAATTATGTCGAAAGTGATTGTCCACATCTACCTCTTACTGGCCAGGCCCAGCCTGTGCTCATCCCACTGTCTCCTGTTATATGTATAAACTATGTCTATAAACAAGGAGATGACTATCTCATTGCTTAGGTACAGCTTTTAATTTGTCCTTCTAGCCTCCGATACTAAGTCACAGACAACCTAGATGGAGGATTTTCTGAGCTCTTTCTCTCACTACCTGTTTATAACTTACACTGTAATTCTCAGTTAAAGTCCTTCCATATTTCCACTACTGTGCTTTATTCTGCAAACACAGCTAAGCCCCTTCATTGTCTTTGTAGCCTGCTTGGAATCCAGCATGCTTGGTGCTTCATTTCCCTTCACGTTTGCTGTATCTAGCGTGTGGCCTGATCTCTCATTTAGTAAGCAGGCACAGTGACGTATGAATCTGGTAACTTTCTCACAAGATTTAGGAACTGCATAATTATATTTTGACTCAGATAAGGCTGCAAAAGTACTTCAGAAATTAGATGCCATTACCTGACACACGAAACTGAGGTATTACAAATAGCTGTATGACTCCATTGTAATGCTTTTAAATCTGGCTTTGATTTGGTGCCTTTTCAACAGCATGTAAAAGTGAAGGAGCGTCTGTGGGGGGCAGTGATCTGCCCTAACTGAGTCATGGGTCATTCCTGTGGTTGGGGAAAATATAGCGTGCACGTCTTCCTTCAGTTTACACGCAGACATGCCTGCAGACACAGCTTGATGGACAGTGTACTTCTGTCTTTGGGATAGCTAAAGAGAGAAACTGTTGTTGAAATATGAGTGGTCAGACAGTGGCATGATGTGGTGTGTGCACCGTACACAGGTCTTGTCATCTGAGAAGACAGAAGAGGGTCTCAGGAGTGGCTCATACAGAAGTCTTGATTGTCCAGAATCAAGCCAGAATATCACTTATTGTGTAGCTCAGAAATCAATTTTTAAAAAGCCATAATTGAACATTATTTATTTATTTAGTGGCGCAGCAGACTGAACCCAGGGCTTCGGGTATGGACATTTATCAAGTACTTCCGCGCAGGCTATACTGTGCTGAGTGTTTGTGAGCATTTAAATACCATAAATGCACTTTTTTTGGCTTAGGCTGCTGAGATGGCTTAGTATTTAAGAGCACAGGTTTGATTCTCAACACCTACATGGTGACTCACAACTGTATGTAACTCAAGTTCCAAAGGATCCAGTGCCCTCTTCTGATCTCCATGGACACCAGGCGCACACACAGGCGTATGCACGCACGCAAAATACTCATGTGCATTGAAAGAAAAGCGTATATATGTGTGTGTGACGGGCCTATTCTATTCTTGTCCTTACTTTTGCAGAGGAAGAAGCAGACAGAGGTGAAATGACTCGCCCAAGGCTGCATAGCAACGCAGAGTCAGGGCTCATGGCCAGAGGCGTGTGGCCTAAAACTTGTACTCGTGGCCATTCTGTGTGTTTGCCCCTGTGTTGACGGGCTGGGTTCAATGTCAGTCTTAGGTCCCAGCATATTCTAAGTTGGCACTGTTGGAATCCTCATGCTATGCTGTAACAGCTGCCTTGGAGCTGTTTTGAAGCAGCCTAGGCTGCAAGTTTAGTATGGATCCACATTCATAATGTCTGCTCTTCCTACTGGGAGAGTTGATTTGCTCTTTGACAATATAGTGTGGAATTTATGGAGTTAACAGTCCCTGCAGTTCATTTTTAGGTAACTGCGCAAAGGCGATATTTTTATTTTTTCCCTGCTGTGTAAAAATATTGAGCTATTTAAAGAGGTGTAACATAGTGAGCTTCTGAAGAGACTAACACAGTGTGACCTTCTTTTTTTATATTTGAAGCTCCAGAATGGGCGAAGTAAAGAGCAAAGGTTCGTGGAACATCTTGGCGTTCAAAGTAAGGCATCTATCTCTTATGTCTACTCTTTACAGATGCTTAACAGCGTAAATACAAAGGGCTGAGGTGTCATCCAGTGGCAGAGCACTCGCCTAGTGTGAATGAGACCTGGATTTGATCTCCAGCACCGGGAAAAACGACACGTTGTTGAGTGTGGTGGTCTCTGCTTATTCACCCAGCTGTTAGAGAGGTTGAAGGGCGGGTATCTTGTTTCCAGGAGTTCAAGAAAAAAGGAAAAATTCCATTGTAGAGTTGGCTATTTCTTTTATCCACATATTTTAAGCAGGCTCTCAAAAGGCAGGAAACGCATTCCCAGATGCCCCCATTGGCGTTTCTAGTTATTCTCTGACTTAGCTCATTTGAGTCTGAATAACCTCCCACTTCACCAGGCACATGACCCTGGCTGTGTTTGTCAGAGATGGGACATTTGTATATCTGAAATGGAGCCATAACCGGGCCACGTTAAACATTAATCCAGCCACGACAATAAGCCACACAAAGCCAAATGTTTAGCAGCAGAAGAAGAAAGGCTAATCTGGATACTCTAGAGAAGACAGTCTTTCTTCCATAAAAAGAAAAGAAATACAACTAAAAGACTGTCCATTCCAACCTGCGTGGTCTCTTTTTTCCTCAAATATTGGCACTTGAACTTGCAGCATTATTTAAAATTTTTATTTGTTTGTGTATTTATTTGTATATTTATATTTTTTTGAGGGGTGAGACTAGGGATAGAACCTTTCTGTGTAGCCCTGGCTGGGCTGGCATTTATGATATAGCCCAGGTTAACCTTAAACTCATGGCAATCCTCCATTTTGGTCTTGAGCGCTGGGATTAAAGGGATGCACTACCATGCCTGACTTGTAACGTCATTTTTATAAAAAAGCATTTTGCTGCACTGAGGCCTTTCTGAAGTGAGAGTCGAGACTCGGCCTCATACTGCTGAAGTAGCTTGTGCTTCAAAACAACACAAGCAGGCATCTGTGTCTCGACCCAGGGCTGCAGTGCCACCCAGGGCCTTTGAGCCTGTTGTGTGTACAGTAGAGGGGCGTGAACATCATGTGTGGGACAGCAAGAGCGTTTTGAGTGGGGCGGCACCCTGATAGAAGCCTTGTCTGCAGCTTGTGTAGCATGCAGGCTGCATGTGCTCCTAGAAGCCGAGAACCATTTTACCCTGACTCGCCAGATGGTGCTGCTCACGCCTGCCGCTCCCTACCTAACATTCTTCTCTCCAGCAAAAACTGTTGAGAACAAAATTAATTCCTGAAGTGACAGCCTGTTTCTTAAAACACTGGTGAGGTGGAAGAGTTAGCACTCTGAATGCTGTTTAAAGTGAAAAATGGGAGACCCAGCAGGCTTGCTTAGGAATGCAAAACACACGTGTTCTTTAATCTGTGATGCTATCACAGATTGGTCCAGGTGCTTGAGGCTCACAACCTGGTGACATTGTTAAGAGGACACCTCTCTGGCTTTGGGCAGCATTCAGTTAAGTCGGCCTTCAACTAAGAAGTTTAAGATAATCTAGACAAGTCTTCAGTCAGTTTGGACTTCCGAATGGTTCCTGCTGAGACAGCACGGTGGTGTGGCGACTGCCACTGATTGTCAGGCTCTTTCTGAGTCTTCAGTTGCGACAGGCGTGCCACGCACGTATTTTCTAAGGAAGCATAGTTTTAGCACATACCAAGGGGATAGCAGGCTGGGCAGTAACCAGAGTACTATCTGCCAGCTATTTTCTGGAGTTTCTTTTCTGTTAAAATAAATAGTGACGTAGCAGAAGAAGATCAAGCAAAATCCCCTTTAATCTGACACCTCAGAAGTAGCCACAGTTAATGTTTGATTTATTCTATCCCATTGCCAATTTCTATTAGAAAGGCTCTCGCTACACAGCTTAGCAGGGTCTCAAATAACAACCGTTCTCCTCTAACGTGCTGAGATTGCAAGTACAGACTGCCACACCCAACTAATGTTTAATTTATATGCTTTTTAAAAACTATTCTACTGTTGGGGATTGAACCTAGAATCTCATGCTCGCTGGTCACGTGCTACCCCACTGAGCTACACCCCCCGTGGCTGCTCGCTGGTCACGTGCTACCCCACTGAGCTACACCCCCGGTGGCTGCTCGCTGGTCACGTGCTACCCCACTGAGCTACACCCCCGGTGGCTGATTTAAACCTCTTGATCATTATCTAGAAGTACACCCTTGTCCCTCAGTATTTCTAGGGGATTTGTTTCAGGATGCCCCGTGGGTACCACAATCGGCAGATGCTCGAGTCTCTTATACAGCAGGGCATAATATTTGCATGTAACCCATCCAAATCACTCCTACACTTAAACCATCTCCAGATTACTTATAATGCTCAGTACGATGGAAATGTTATAATTTTTATACTTCACTCTTTCGAGAACGATGATAAGAAAAACGTCTGTACATGTTAGTCTGTATTAAGTACATGTTATTTAACCATTCATTTTAATATAAGTATGTTGCATAGATATGTCAAATGCATAAAACAGTTTCTTTTGGCCTTTTAGGCATTGTGAAGTATACAATTATATGTATCATAATTGACAATCAACTTGCTGTTTGTGACTCCCAGGCTCTTCCAGCCTGGGCCATTGTAAGCAGTCAGTCAGTAGATGGTCTCTGCCATACTTTTCTTTTTTTTTAATTCATGGTTTATTACTTCCTTAAAACTTCTAAAAGCACAATTTAGCTTAAAGGATATTACTAGTTGCCCTTCTGAAAGCCTGGCGCAGGGGCCGGGGAATGGCTCATTGGTGAAATGCTTTTTGCACAAACATGAGAACCTGAATTAACCCTCCCACATAGAGAAATGGGAGTGTTTGTGCACACCTGTGATCCCAGCACAAGGGAGGCAGAGGCAGGAAGTTCTCCTGGACTTGCTGACCAGCCAGCATGTATGAACCAACAAGCTTTGAGTTCAGTGAGAGGTTCTGTAATAAAAAACAAGGTGAGAAGTAATTAAGGAAGACACTTGACACAACCTCTGGCCTCCAATGGGAAAGCAGGGGTGCTTGCACCTGCACACACGTGTATGCATACATACACAGAGAGAGAGAGAGGGAGAGAGAGAGAGGGAGAGGAAGAAGGAGGCTGGTCCACAGCTGAGTGTGGCAGCAAAGGACTCTAACCTGGCACTCACGAACTGAAGCAGGAGGAGAACAAGTTTGAGGCCAGCCTGGGCTACGTATCAAGAGTCTACCTCTGAAACAAAACCAAACCCAAAACAAAACAATGACAAACAAAACAAGATGAAACACAACAACAACAAACCCACTGTGTTCCCCAAATCCTACAGATGCTGGTGAGGTTTCTCCCCTCTCTTTAGACACTAGTTCTCACTCTGCAGCAATCTTGGCCTAGAGACTGAGTGAGGTAACAGGATGACAGCTCCTGGGGGCTGAGGTGTGAGCCAGCCCTCTCATGGCTTCCTCCACTGTGCAGGCTAATTGAGTCATTGTTATGGAGCAGAGTTTGCTGTAGGCTTACCAGCACTTTCCAGGCCTGCTGTGCTCTGTCTTGCTGCTGACATTTTACTTTATCATCTCCCAGCATCACTGAACTGTGAAAACATTGGCCATCTGTTCTGTGTGCAGCGCACATCCATAAGCCTCGCTGCCCTGCACCCCAGGCTGCTCCCTTCACACGTTCTCCACAGTTTGGCCCATGTAGGAAAGCTATCAATATAGTGAAGTGAGATTTTCGAATTCTGCCTATTGGGTTAAAAACTCTGCAGCCTCCTGGTCATCACCTGGAGGGAGGTAAAGGAGAGCCTTCCCTCACTTACATGTCATGGTTTTTCTACATAGTTCTGGAACAACAGGGGCTCTTTAGTTTTCTTTTGGGTCAGGCTCTCCCAAATGAGGTTGGAACTTTGGCTAGGTTGGCTAGGCCTTGCTGGATAAAGAATAGTTAGGAAAAGAAATGGTGAAGAAAAAACAGTTGTGACAGAAAGAATTCAGCCAGCACGGGCACTGTAGTTCTGCTTTGTAAATGATTCTCTCTTTCCCCCGTGCAGGAAATCCGGTGAAGACATCCATTCAAGAATCAGGAGCTTTTTTGCCTCTGGTACAGAACAGATTATCTGATTTGGTATTGTATGCACAGCATCTACTACAACACTGATGTCTTAACAAACAAAAGCAAAAGACAAAAAAAAAAACCCAGCTAAAACTGTTTTTAAAAATTTTTTGTGACAACTGGGTACCTGTGCATAATTCTCCTGAGAACTCATTGGCCTTGAATATATCAAAGGAAAAAAATGTTCAAGTGGATGGCATTAATGACCTTGGGGATGCAGGGAAGTTCCAAGTGGCCGCTCTGGTCTCGGCCGGGTAACTACTGATCTCACTAGTGGGCAGCGACGCTGAACTGTGTCCTGCCCTGCCTTTTGTGTGGGTTGACAACCTCCTGTTCTTAAGAAGAGCAGTGGAAGGCCTCCATTATGAAAGGCTTAGAAAGATGTCTCTTGTTGCTACTTAAGGTTTCTATGAAGGCACATGTCTCCATCTCCTCTCTTTTTAAATGATCTTCATTCTGCAACTCTAAGATACATGTAAACATATTACAGTTCTCTCTAAAATTAAGTGAGAACTGAAACAGCTGTTTGTCTTAAGCACATTACCAAAACAGAGGGAAAAATTGACATTAATGGGAAATGTCAGCTGTGATGGCTTTAGGCTGTGTCTGTGGAGTGACTCATCTGACAAAGGGTGTTAAGACACTCCAAAAGAAGAGAAGCCTCATGAGTGAGACTTTAAGATCCAGCAGCTCTAATTCTCCCTTCCTATCTTTCTAGCACATACATGAAGAGAGCTACCGGATGCAGAGCAAGCCCTTGGGAATCTGCCTGATCATCGATTGCATCGGCAATGACACAGGTAGGCGTAGAAGCCACAGGTTAACGGGTTCCCTCCAGCATGAGCCTGACCCAAGCAAGTTGGATCTGACAGTGTGGTAAACACTACCCACAACAACAAAGTACACTCTACGGTGATGCTTGCTTCTCAGTCATGTCATAGTCTAGCGTGGATCAGGCTAGGGTGCTTTTTACTCCATGTGGTCAGTCAGTGGTCACATCCTCTGGTCATCCCATCAGTAGGCATCATCATCTTTGGAGGCCTTGAAGTCTTCTCTGGGGTCCTCTGCATGTGACCGACAGATGAGCGTAGACGGTGTGGTGTGCAGAGGATCTCGTCACAGATTTAGAGGCCAAGCCCGAGAGCGATGGGCCTCATCTCCACCCACTTTCTGTTGGTCAGAACTTAATCATGTGGCTTGAGCTAAGGTAAATTAGTCGAGCTGTGTGTTAGGAGGAAAATGAGATGAACCTGGGGAGCACCGCACAAGTTTTAAGTTGTGGAGTCGGTATGACTTTAGTCTTCGCATCCTGAGTGACGTGGCTAGAAGTGGTCCTGGTTTGTAGGGGCGTTACAATGAAGGGCACTATATGTGATGTGGAGAGCGTGTGAGCCACGTGTGGCTCAGTCTACTTTTCCTTTTATCTACCCGTGAGCCAGCCGTCGCCATTTGGCTCCGGATTGTTTTGCGCAGTTGTTGGATGTCTGACACAAGCTGGCTCACTGGTGACGCGTCAGGAGAGAATGAGAAGAGCCCAGATGCCTGAAATAGCATTCCGTTCAATTACCTCTCCCTTCCTGCAGAGGGGCGCTCTCTGTAGTTCACGGCTCTCGTGTCTCTCGACACTCTTGAGCATGAGTCAGGTGATTTACGCTCGACTGAAATATTAACATGGGGAGTTTTGTGAAAAGAGAGTCTAAGAGAAGGTCAAATCAGCAAATGTGAGACTATTTCCCGTGATTTCGACTATAATCCCACGTTCTCAACTCCTGTTTTTGGTAGGTGTGAGAAACATGTCTCTTTAGCCGTAGAGCAGTGCCTTCCCTTCTGTGGTGGTTTGAATGAAATCAGCCCCATAGGCTCATATGTTTGAATGCTTCGTTCCCAGCTGATAAGCTGTTTAAAGAAGGATTTGGAGGTGTGTCACTGGAGTGGGTTCTGAGGTTTCAGAAAGCCTACACCAGGTCCTGTGCCTCTCTGCCTGCCGCCTGCGGATCAGGATGTAAAGCTCTCGGCCCTGTGAACTGCACGGTGCCTGCCTGTCAGCTTCCTGGCGTGGTGATAAGAGTAGCACCCTCTGAGACTGGAAGCAAGCCTCCTATCACGTGCTTCCTTTATAAGAGTTGCACAATAGTAGGCCTAACTTAAGATACCATTTTAGTTATTAGCGTCTGTGGAAGAATGAGGAAATAGCTTCTCAATGAGTCATTTACTGTTCTTTGGAACAGAACACTGTAGAATTGTCTCTTACTTTTGATTGTGTTCGGTTTTGTTTCATTCATCATCAGGAAATGTCTGAAATGCACGGCTTTCTGTGTTATACCTGTGTTTATATTAAGGGACAAAGATCAAGTCGCAACTTGCTATGAAACAAAGGACTCAGTTATTCATGACCAACCCCCAGGGCCTGTGCTGAATTCTCTTGCTGAGTTGTGGTCAGGGGCTAAATGCATTCCTGCATTTCTCCAATTATAGGAATGTGTCAGCATTGGGCCCTGGCATATGATTGCCCAGATTTTAATCATGGCCCTGCCATATCTGAGCTCCTGACCTTGGGTCTTGGTGTCTCTGCTAGAGCATGGGCTAATAACAGAACTTCCTTCACGTGATGGTTGGGAGAATGAGGAGATTATACTCTTAAAGGGCGTAGGACAGTGTCTGGAACAAAGCGTCAATTTAACTTCAGTAGAAAACTACTAAACCATAACACAGGATGGCTTTGTACTTAGTACATTGAGTCTGGGCTCAGACGAGTAAGGGGCAAGGGGAGCGGAGGCCCGAGGAGGACCCCGGGTCCGAGGGTAAGCGGAGTATGTCCCCACTTGCAGTGGCACGGAGGAACGGAGGCAGTTACTGTAGAGGGGACAGATTTCAAGTGGAAGTCTGTGCAGGCCATTCCTACTAGTGAGAGAGCCTGTCTTAAAAAGTGACCTCTGGCCTGAGCACGTGCACATCTGCACACATGTACACGATCATACATGTGCCGCTCACCAGACACATGCACACTCAGAATGGAGCTCCAGGCAGCGAATCCTCAGTGTAGTCCTTCCAAGGTCAATGTCTTGAAGGTGGGACTAGAGTGGGCTGGCCCTCCAGCACAGGGCTCCAGTTCTCCGCTCCTCTTTCCCCTGAGAATCAGGGTTTGTTCGACTCATGTGCTCTTTGCCTCTGAGTAAATCAAACAACGGGACAGGAGGCCACTTACGAAGCTTTCCAGCTCATGGGCTGATAGCAGGTAAGAGACGGGGTAGCTTTGCTCAATTTGTCAGCTGAGAGGTCCCAGGTCCCTTTGTGAGGCGCAGAACAGCGGGAGCTCATTAGTCATCCTGAAGTGGCAGAACAGTCTCTTCTCCTCCAGCTCTGTGTTCTCACTCTCCTCTGGGACTTTCCACTTGCCGAGGGATCCTAGGACTCGCCATTGCTAATGTCTCATTCTTCTTAACGCTGGAGCCCTTCATCTATAGTTATTATGAGGGATTTCCTCTGACTAGTTAATTTTGCCAACTGGTTGATGCTTAACACATGGCTGATGTGCAGGGGTCCGATGGTAAGCAAGCAGACAACTGCCAACTGAAATATAGGCTCTGAGAGAAACTAGCGGTAACAGGATAGATTGACAATCAGAGTGCATTGCGTATTAGAAGCTACTGCACGGCAGATAGTTTGTTGGTCGCTTTGCATGAGTAGTGGTATGTGATCCTAGAGCTGAGGATCTCCAAAGCTCATGCTGTTAGCCATCTTGCACTGATGTAAGTTCTACAAGATGGAAGAGCTTATCAGTCTGTTGTAGTGTGTGTCACCAGCAGCTGGGCAAGGACTAGGCACACAGGTAGTCTGCAAATTCTTACTGAGTGGGGTATGTGATAGAACAGGCCCTCCTAGCAACAGTGTGTTTCGTTTAGTAGGGAGTCTTGAATTTATGTTCTCCTTCTAGCCTCTCCTAAAAATCAGACTTTAAAGACTGCACATACCTAAATATTTATAGACATATTCTTTTCCTTGTCTGGGAAATGCTTACCAAGGGTGTCGCTGAGACAACACATAGGCTTGGCCCTTCTTGGAGCACATATTGGAGCACATATCTTAGTCAGAGCCAGTGAGAAATGACAAGGTTACGTTTTGGCAAATCATTCTTGAAAAGAATCTTTATAGTCAATGACCTCTTCTTTAGGTGGATATCAGTACTGAAGGATTTTGGCCTCTTTATGCCAGTTTGGCAGAATCAAAGAACATACCCAGGGTGTCCAGGCAACTGTGTTAGTAACCTAGCAAAGCCAGGTCTGTGCTGGGCCCCAGTTGGTCAGCTGTGTGCTAGCCTTGATCTTCCTAGGCATGTAGAAGCAAATGTCTCGGATCGCTGGCAGGTGGATCCAAAGCCTGGTTTTAGGTTCAGCTGGTTTGAGGACTCCTGTGTAAACAGCAGCATTTGCAGATTTTTAAGGGGAAGTATTTTTTCCCTCTGCTGCTTCTAATATTTTTGTTATGCTTTAACTGACTAAGGCAGGTTTTCTAGCAGACACTGCAGTTTCCACTGTAGTGTTTTGTGGAGAAACTTCCTCTTCTTTCAGTGACAAGCTAGGAGATGCTCCATGCCTCCTCCCGGGGTTACTCTTTTAACAGAACTGGTAGAACCCTGAATAAACATAATTTTCTTATAGGAACATTTCTACAAGGGGAAGGGAGCATTCCCTGTGACCTCCGCTCGTGGGGACACTGGGAAAGTGACATACAAAATGGCAGAGGAAGGATTTGTTCAGAGGAGGGTTAGACACACCCTTCTGGCCCATCCTGGTTCTCCAGGAATCAATGTACTGGGTTTCTTCCTGGGAACAGGAGTGTGGATGAGGCTCTTTTTATTTTCTGGGCATTTCTATCCTCTGGGCCCAAGCAGATATTTGCTTTAAAGCTTAGCATTATTAATGGAATTTCTGTTTAAATTTCAGTTCACCAGGCCTAAGTCCAGGATGTACTTTGTTGGAGACCCATGTATTTTAGAGTTTAAAAGATAACGTGGTACATGTACTGGAGTTCAGGGTAGCCCCTTAGATAAGTATGCTAATATTTCAATTGCAAACTTAATGGATATTCACATGATATGGAATAGGTCTCTTCAGCTCATGAAAGGCTTTACCAGAAAACAAACTAGCAGAAAAGAACGTAAGACTGTTGCGTGTCTAAGGTGCTAGCACTGTGGATGAGGAGCTGTGGGTGTGTAGAACAGAGCACTCCTGGCTATCTTGGGTACCCTAGAAACCCGTTTTGGTTTGTGTAGCCTTGATATTATTTCCTCCGCACACAAGGTAGTCTGGAAAGAATCACCAGTCATCACCTTTGCTTAATAAAGATTCTTAAAAGGCAGTTTATAGCTTTGAGTGTGTGCTTGGAGCAGTGCTGCCTTAGCTGGCCTAGGTAAACAAATGTGAAGTTGGGGATATGCCAGATGGCCCTGTTACCATCCACCTGTGGCCCCTATGTGAGCCTTTGTTAACCAGCATCGCTTCCCAGGGGCACAGATAGGGGGACTTTCCTGTCCCTTGCCCTGGTTTTTCAGGCTCTGGCTTAAAGTTCACCTTCTCCCACAATGCTCCAGTGCTCCAGGCCATACTGTCCTTTGGACGACTGCTTATTTGCCCTAAGATCCCACAGTTCAGGCATGAGACAGTTCAGGCAGCCGTGTGTATACATGTGTTACCTTATGTCTCCATCGAGACTGTGCTATCCCTGAAGGACTGGGGTTGAGATGTGTGCTTGATATGTGTCCCTTGTCGTAGCTTTCAGAAAGGGGAACTTGGTAAAACACAAGTTTGGGGGCGGGGCAGTAATTGTTCCCCTCCAGGTGCAGAGTGTGTGTGTCTAGCTTCCTATAAAAGCCTGTTTTACACCATGTGGCTGCTTGTCTGCCGCGTGTCTGACCTCTGCGGTGGTTAGAATGGTATGGTATTTCCCTTTCTCTCCTGTTCTCTCCCCCTGGTAGCCGCCGAGTTTTATAGCTTCCTATACTGGAGGGTTTTTCTTTTAAACTTTGATAAAAATGGATTGTCCTCAAGCCCCCACCCCCCGAAAAAATGAACAAGAGAAGGAAGAAAGAAAGAAATCAATTTTAGGATTAGATTGCTGAGTGGGTAAAGGTGCATGCGTACAAATGTGAGCTCCTGAGTTCAAATCCCTATACCCCAAACAGACGCCGACGTTCAGCGCAAGTGGCTGTAATCCCACCCTCCTATGGGGGTCAAGAGAATCTCTGGACGCTCATGGGCGGCTGGGCCAACATACACAGCGACAGCACAGCAAAGGGGGCTTCTCGAACAAGAGGAAGGGCGGCACCCAAGGCTGCCCTGTCACCTCCACATGCGCGCACTCAGAAATCCATCTTAGCCTCATCACCTTGCCTTCCCACCCAGGCTGTCCTGTCCACCCTGTGTTCGCTCCCGGGCCTGGTCACTCAGTAATGAGCTGTAAATAGACCCGTCAAGCATCTCCTCTTGTTTAGTCCATATATTTATTTAGAAAGAGTCAAGATCACTCTGCTTATTCAACTCAAAATGAATCCTAAATGAATAAGGTCCTGGCATTTTACTGAGCCAGATTTAGAGTCCCCAGGCCTGGGAGTAGTTACCGCCCGTCTCGCACTCTCTGCAAGGCCAGAAAACAATCTATGGTTTCCAAAAGTGTTTTCTAAGAAGCAGTTGTAACTTACTGAGCTGTGACTTGGTGGGGGTAGGGTTTCCAGGGTAGGGAGAAGGAGAAGGAGACCTTCTGCATTTTGTTGAAATTTTATTTTCCAAACCCAGCACCCAACTGATTCTTCCTCTATTTGTAAGCGATGGTAGGGCAGCCAAGCCCTACATGGAATACCGAGTCGGTCTGCCCCAAGACGGTTAGTTTAGAACAGGGAGACCTCCATCCAAGTCATGAGAAATGGCACTTCTGAAGAGATGCATGGCAGGGTCCCTGATTGGGGAGTTGCTATGGCTGCCCTCTGCTCCTTAAAAATTAATTGTTTATGCTTGAGTAAATGCAATTGGTAAGCATCTTTCAGGAACCCCGCTGGGCTCCACTTTTTTTTTTTTTTTTTTGGTTTTGGTGTTAGTATTATTCTGATTTATAGATGAATAAACAGAGGCTCTAACTTACTCAGAGTCGCAGGTCCCCACGGCTTAGAGCCTATAAATAAGGCTGGGCTTGTCCTTGCTGGCCCAGGAAGGAAAGGAACGTTGATATGTGTGCTCCTCCAACTGGCATCCTGGCCCACCTGGCCTTGCCATCTAACAGAGGAAATGTGGTATTAGTGGAAAATGTCAGCTGTGGAGCTGCTGAGTGACTTCCCCCTGGCATATCTGAGGGCTGCTCTGTTTCGTTCCAAGGCCCTTAGAGATTTGAGGTTCTTCTTGGCAATGTCTATGGCATTTTCTGGATCAGATCTCGGACTCTCATCCTATTCTTAGCCCTTCTGGGGAGGTAGAGACTCTAGAAGGAGGAGGTAGGGAGCGCGGACTTAAACTCATGGGATTGGTTCTCCCTTCGGTCTGCACCGTGCAGCTGCCTGTCCATCGCAGCGTGACAGGTCGTCCAGGGAACCGAAGGACAGCCCAGGTGGATGAAGGTGCTAGAAGGCACGGAGCAGCCTTTGTCCTAACTATGCACATCAGCTCTGCTGAGCTTTCTGTCAAGGCTTTATTAAAGAAACCCTTTATCTGTGAAGTGGGTTTTGAAGAAAGCCAGCCAGTAGATGACAACAGAAGAGCGTTGGAACCTGCGTTTCCCTATTTACTTCTGCCCCCTGGCGGAGAGAATACATCATAGCACGAGGACGGAGTATTTTGGCAGGAGCTGGCGCCAGAACTGTGGTCCTGTTACCCAAGGGTTTGAGCCCTGGCCACATTAACAAGCTAGGTTCGGTCACCTTTCCCCAGCAGGCCAACTAAAAGCGCAATGAACAGTAAAAAGCAGAAAAAGGAGCTTTATTCAGTGTGGCCACATTGGGAAGAAGAGCTTGGAGGTTCGGTGACCCCCTCATCCGTCTTCAGGGTCCTGACATGAAGTTTGGGTTCAAATAGAAGGCAGGAGGTGTGTGTAACTAAGATGTCCTGGCCGAGGTCTGGTCCTGCCCGTCATTGTCGCCTCTGCCTCTGGGTATAGTTCTGGGTTTTAAAAACCTTACTTACAGCCTGGGGAGAAGGCTGGGCTGAGTCAGTGTGGCTCAGTCATGTCTACCACCCCGAGAAAGTGGAGTATCTAATAGATTAGCAGCAACCTACGAATCATGCCCCCATTTCCTTAATAAAATTCTTGCTAGTTGTGAGCTTACTGAGTCTCTGGTGAGGTGCTCAGGAGTCCATGGGGCCAACTGAAGGCTTGACTGGGATTGGAGGAGCCATTGGTAGGCCATGCGTTGGCTGGCAGGAAAGCTGATCTTAGATATTGGTGAGAGGCTTCAGTTGCCCTCTCCAGACACAGCCTTCGCGGGTTCTCACGACATGGTACTGATTTTCCCAGACTCAGCCATGTGAAAGTGAGACAGGGTCAGGGGGAAACGTCTTTCTTATTCACTGCTGGGCTCGAATGCAAGCCTTGGGTGTGCTAGCAGCCCCTTCATCTCGTCTCCTCCCTGGCTCCCAGGCACATCCTTTTGATCACCTAGGTTTGGCAGTCACCGTGCACTCTTCTATTGCAGAGCTCCTAAGGCCATTCTACAGTCAAGGAAAGGAGTGCCACCCATCTTTGTAAGGGAGGATTGTCAAAGACATTGTAAACATATTTAAAACTGCTTTGTCTTGGCATAATGCAGGGCGTGGAAAGTTC
The DNA here is from genome assembly GCA_026225945.1 of Cricetomys ansorgei. Lineage (NCBI taxonomy): Eukaryota > Metazoa > Chordata > Mammalia > Rodentia > Nesomyidae > Cricetomys > Cricetomys ansorgei. The sequence continues at coordinate 409,353 of JAMJFZ010001562.1, read as the reverse complement.
CAGAATACGTTATGCTTAGGCACTGCTCACAGGATGAGTGGATTAAATCAACCCTGTCTGGCGACTATTCCAGGGCATTGCTTCCCCAAAGCTGTGTTCTTTTATTCTGTCACTCCACTTCTCTAAGAGCCTGAGACACACTGAGACTTTCCTCTCCTGCGCTGACAGTTTATTTGTGCTTGGCCATGCTGGATGGGCAGGGAGGCTGAAGCCGTGAGTCTGACTGGTTTGTGCCTATCTGAACTTCATGTGGATCGTAGTTGGCCCGGAACACTGAGAACCTGTAGTCAGCGGCCATGTGGCCTTCAGTTGTTTGCTCCCCGGTGTCCCCTACTGTGCAGTCTCACCTTATGTCAGGCTCGGTTCCCGGAGTGCTGTAGTCATTGTTGTGTGGTTTGGCTTGGGGTGAACTCAGGACAGACTTCCAGAAGCAGGGGAGGGTTGGCATTAGTGACCCAAAACCACACCCAGAGAAGAGGATGGGCAGTCTGAATGGGAGAGGCTTTCCAAGTCTCCGGGTTTAGGACAGAGGAGTTTCTCTGCCCAGAAAATTAAGAACTGGAGGAACTGATCAGATAAATAACAGAAAAGCCATGGGTGATGGGAAAAGGATTTGGAAGTTTTGAATGGGAAAGAGAAAGAAATTCCCATTTTCTATTATAAAAGATATTTGAGAAAGATGTGGACTTGATAGGATCTCTAGAGCCCGAGAAACTTCTAGAATATGGCGGGGGAGACCTTTGAAACAACAGAATAAGAACAAATATTATTTATAATACCAAAAGTTGTATCTGTATTGTTTAATCCTTACAGCATTCTTTCTTGTTGGTGGCTGTTAAGGCTTCCATCTAAAACTGGGGCTGGTTACCTTCCTATGGTCCTGCAGCCCAAGGAGGTAGGAACGACAAGATTAGAAAGCAGGCTCATCGGGTTTAAAGCTTGTTCTTTCTACTACCTAACTTACACAGCCTTGCGAGGCAAAGACACCCCAGGGCCTCTGGAGTCTCGGAGTGGAACTGGGCAGTCTAGAAATAATCACAACTTAGATCTAAGGGCCTCTGTATACATCCACACAAGCAGAGGGAACTTATAACCCATGCTGCCATTCTTGCAGCCATTTGGACCCAGGCCTAGATTTGAACTCTGCAGACACTCCCCATTCCTGTGTGCTTTGAGGAAAGAACCATTTGAAGAATCCTCTGCTTTGTTTTGCTCGACAAGACCATGCTTTCGTTCTCGCTTTGGTTGCCGTTGGGTGGGTTCAGTCTGGGCCTGTCAGAAGTGCTGTGGTCAGAGACAGCAGGGTAGCAGGGGGTGTGCCTTTGTGAGAAGCCCGAGGCGTGAAAGTCACACATGTGTCATTGCTTCCGCTTTGGGAGGCCTTAGAGTACTGTTGCTCAGAAGCAGATAGTGGTGGAGACTGGACTGTGCTAGGAGCCAGATCCAGTGTCTGTTTGGCTCTTCTCACTTCAGTGTTGTTTTCTGTTTATTTCTCCAGAGTATCTCAAAGAGACCTTCACTTCCCTGGGCTATTGGGTCCGGCCTTTCTTGTTTCCTAGGGCAGATGAGATAACCAAGATTCTTCACCAATTTGCTCATCTGACCCAGCACGGAGACTATGACAGCTTTGTTTGTGTTCTGGTGAGCCGAGGAGGCTCCCAAAGCATGATTGGCGTGGACCAGGCCCAATCGGGGTTCTCCTTGGATCATGTCAAGAGGATGTTCATGGCGGACAAGTGCCCTTCTCTCATAGGGAAACCAAAACTCTTTTTTATTCAGAACTATGAGGTGTTAGATGACCAGTCGGAAGACAGCAGCAGACTGGAGGTGGATGGGCCGGCAATAAAGAGTGTGGACTCGAAGGCTCTGCACCCTTTCCTCTGCACGGTTCACCCAGAAGCTGACATGTTCTGGAGCCTGTGCACAGCAGATGTGTCCCAGCTGGAGCAGTCCTCCAGCTCGTCCTCCGTGTACCTGCAGAACCTCTCCCAGCAGCTGGAGCAAGAAAGGTGAGCTAAGGTCCTTGATCCCCACCTTGATTCTTGACCACGTGTTTATCATCCTACTGCTAAAATGGAGATCACCACTGTGCTCTGTTTGCCTTCCATGGGAAAGGGACTTGCCCTTCCCCATTAGGGTTGCTTTGGGGCATGGCATAGACTCCGCTCAGCTTGTGAACACTGCGTTAGTCAGCTTGGAGTTTGGATCTATTTCTTATGCCCTGTTAACATAAATTAAACTTCACCATAGGTGTGTACTGTAGGAAAAGCACAGCAAGTGCATTATAGGGGTCAGTGCTGACCTGGTTTCTGATGTGGTTCCACTGGGGTCTTGGCTTTCACAGACAAAGGGACAACTGTAAATATTTTTGATGTTTCTTAGGAGGAGTGTTTCCCTAAGGGAACCATTCACTGTCCTGCTTCTCGTTAACTAGATGAAGCTACAATGTGCTTCAAGTATAAAATTAATCGGCCTTTTTTATTTGCCCCCTAGTTACAGTGGACAATGTTTGTGAGTTACCAGTCAGGTGCTTGTATTCCGAGGCCCTCGGGCGCAGCTCTAGCTTTCTCCCTGTTTCCCTTGGTGGTGGCTCAGCAGGGTGTGTGTGCTGGGAGTGATGGAGCGTTCCAAAGCAGTCGCCCCGGGACCAGGGGCGTCGCTGGCCTGTTACAGCCTTCCTGTGTTTGCATAGGCGATCCAGGTGGTTTGTCATCCAGCTGGTGTGTTTTCAGAGCAAAATTCAGCTGCGTCTGTGGACAAGACTCTGGTCTCCGAGCCAGGGTGCTGCCAGTCTGTTTGCACCATTTGCTATGCACTTTACGGAGCTTTTAACAAGAGACAATTTTTAAAGGACTTTGATACTGTTGGCTCATTTCCCCGTAATGACGATCTGTCTCTGTCTTCTCTTTGATGTTTGCATGGCATTAAAGTTTGCTTTTCTCTTTTCCTCTAGGAAACGTCCACTCATGGATCTCCATGTTGAACTCATGGACAGAGTATATGCCTGGAACAGCAGAGTGTCTGCTAAGGAGAAATACTATCTTAGTCTGCAGCACACTCTGAGAAAGAAGCTCATCCTATCTTAAATGTGAACACCTAAAGCCTTCCATGTTCTTGGTATGTAGTCCAGGGTGGCTTGGAGCTGTCAAGCCTCTTGCATCTGGCTCCTGAGTGCTGGGATTCCAGGCCTACACCGGCATTCCTAGTCCTTTAGTCTCTGGCTTTGGAAGTTCAGCTGAATACATTTTATGGTATGGAATGGCCATGAGCCTATGCGGGCCAGGTTTAGATTGGAAATGTCTCTCTGTTGATGTAATTTTTAACATACAGGAAGAACATACATTCAGTGAAGAACAAAGGACTCCTCCAAAATGCAAACCTGAACAACTGTGGCAGAGGGCTACAGCTTCAAAGAACTGAGTGTTCCACGTGTTCCATTTAGGTATTTTATTGAGGAAAGGCAATATTAGTGGATTTACCCCATCCATGCAAAGACTTTATTTGCATAATGAATAGAATTCTATAACTCAACAACCCCCAACTTCCAGCTGACTGACTTTTGCCAGCACAGTGGCATAAGTCAGACCTGAAGCGTGGTGTTCTGCCACCCCATTGCTGGAAACTTTGAGAGAGGGCCACAAAACGTCCATTAGCAATATTATGAACAAATGCTTTTAACACGAAGTTGCTAGGGGCAGGGTGTTTCAAACATCAATTGCTTTAGCCAAGAGTTGCTAACAGACAATCTGCTTCTCAGGAAGCATATATTAACAGGTTACTGGGATAACAGGTTTTACCAAGCTAGCACAAGGAGCACATGCTGCAGCTTAGCAATATTTTCAGTTTCAGGAGCATACATCAAACAAATATCACTGCACATAGATAATGCATGCATCTTTACAATATCTGAGGGCAAAGAAGTTCAATATCTCTACACTACATCCCTCATGTGGTCATGAGGGCTATTTTGGTCATGAGTAATATTTTGGGAGGTTGTGGAATCCTTGGGATGGGTGGTCTAGCTAGCAGAAATAGCTTCCTTGGGAGCAGACTTTGAAGATTACACCTGCTTCTGGTTCTGGTGTAAGCCCAGCTTCCTGATTTCTCCTGTGAACAAGCATCAGCCTTAAACTCCTGCTGCCACAGACCATGCCCTCCAGCCACGGTGCCTCCCCATCATGATGTACTGAATCCTCCAATAGTATGAGACAAATCGAACTTCTCCTCAAGTTCCTGTGGCAGATGTTTTGGCACAGTGTGGAGAATGGTAGACATAATCCTATTGCTTCTTGGGCTTCTCTACCAAGTTATATTACTATTGGAAGAGTTGTGGGTGGATCAAGATGAACTAAAATTAACTATGACATTTGAATGTAACTTAAGGAGAGTTACCTGAGTTTGTTGTCTAATTGAATGAATTATGTTATGTCCAGAATGTCTTTATCTAGTCATTTATTAAATTATTAGCTTATTAAATTATTAGGAGCATCCATTGCTTCAGGAACTATGGACTTATGGCAGTGTTGCTCTCAAATTTTCACATCTGTTTTAAAATTTTGTGGCTTTAGCTTTACATATATATTTTTTCAGAAACAAATTTCATTATGCCTGTTTAAAATTACAATATGATGCTTTGGCACACATAGAGATAGAAAAATGCTTAACATAAATGAAACAGAGTAGCTTATCTATAATCTCATATAGTCTGCTTTTTTATATAAAAGAATATCTATTTATTTATTAAATGCTTCTGAAACAAGTCTGGAATCATAGCCAATGTTCTGTCATACCAGTACTGAGGCCAAAGAATCACAAGTTCCAAGCCTAGTAGTAGCTATATAATGAAGCTTTGTGTGTGTATGTGTGTGTGTGTGTGTGTGTGCGTGTGCGTGTATGTGTGTATATGTGTGTGTGTGTGTATGTGTGTGTGTGTATGTGTGTGTGTGTGTATGTATGTGTGTGTGAGTGTGTGTGTGGTGGGGGAGGGTGAGAAAAGAAAGAGAGGAGAGAAAAGAGAGAGAAAAATTCCAGCATAGTATAATTTTACTACCTGCTATAAAATGTGTTTATTTTACTTCTGTATACTCTTGGATAATCTAATAATCTAACCTCTATCTGTATTTAGAAATAATAATCAAACCCCTCCCCTTAAGGTTCAGGGATCTGTGTAGAAGAGGAGGCAGAGAGAGTGTGAGAGCCCGAGGTGGTGGAGGACTCCGCGGAAACAGAAGCTTTCAGACACAGCAGGGCTGATGCACACGTGAGCTCAAGAGGCTGTGTCAGCACATACAAGATCTGCACAGTTCAAAGCAGACAAAGTCCTGCCACTGAGAAAGGGTGTGGAGTATATAGGTCCTTGTGCTCACAGATGGACAGCAGGGATACCAGGACATGTAAGGCTGTCTTTTCGAAGGGAGAGATGCATAACCCAGGTTGGAAACAAGGTAGTTAACGGCCTCTGCACTATCTTTATGGCCAGGCCACCCCCTGCCCCAGACCATATTTATCTCAGTCAGTCTATAGAGGTGTCTTTCCCCGAGTCCCTCGGCAGGAGCGCTGTTTACCTTGAGCCTGCTCCTCAGCTAATCTATAGACCCCATCTTTATGGAAGATATTCTTTTACTTTGGAAGAGTTCCATGTAGTTATGTCTTCTTGTTGCTATTGTCACACACACGGGATTAAGTTAATTATCACCAGAAAACTTTTTTTCCAAATTATGCTGTGCATAAATATGCCTGAAATAAATCATCTGGTGTCAGACTCTTAAAGTTTGAACCAACACTGGCTATTGTCATGTTGAACCAAATGTCCATCTTGCCTTCCTTGGACCAACACTCTTCTGGCTGCGGTGTTTGCAGAGACCCTCATAAAGGGGAAGTGGACATAAAGTCCTACCCCAACCAAGAAGCTATGTGCAATAGACACCCGCTGAGAAAGGGAAAATCCGTTTTCTCCAATGGACATACCAACCACACTCCAGGTCAGGCCCCATGCCCAGGAGTAGCTGGCCAAACAAAATGGATGCTATTTGTGTGTGTGTGTGTGTGTGTGTGTGTGTGTGTGTGTGTGTGTGTGTGTATGTGTGTGTACTTTTGTTTTGGTATTTTTTTCCTTCTTGCTGATTTTGTTTGCTTTTGGGGGGTTGTTTGTCTGCTTTGATTTTCGGTTTTTTAAGAGGTGGCAGAGAACGTGATGTTGCAGGGGCAGCAAGGTAGGAGGGTCTGGAAAGAGTTAGAGCAGGGGAAGGAACACCTCACAGGAGTGCATTAAGGTTCTCCACAACCATTTTTTTTTTTTTTTGAGTTATGCTCAAACTTTGCAAAGTTGATAGGATTTGGCAGTTTAAGATAGAGAAGAGGAAATAAACTAAGGGAAAGACCAGACAGGAAAGATGCACAGCATGTTTTAGAGACCTTGGGTATAACTTTTAGCTGGAAAGAGTGCAAGTAGTGATGGGAGGGAAGTAGATGGGGTCGAAATGTGGAGAGCTTTGAAGGCCCCACCTTGCTCCTTTAGCTCACTGTCATGTCAGATGCTTTTCTTTACCGGTGGGATCTCCACTCCCTTTTGTCACCTTTGTACACAGCATTGGGTTTCTTGTTTTTCACTGAGTGTTGTTCCTCCTGAAGTATTTTAGACATACTGGATGATAATTATGTATAGAAAACTGAATACCCAGCTTAAATAAAATATTCCAGATACGTATATGAATAATCTTAATCTAGCTCCTTAAGGCGCCGGTCCTAAGTGTGTATGGGCCCAGGGCATTTCAGACGAATAGTTAGCCAAGCCTTCATTTAACTACATCGTTATGATGGGTTACCAACTGGGAGGAATTTTATGTCACCATTAGGATTCTGTGTATAAATCAGAGCATATATCAATTAATGGACATTTAAACACCGAGTCCTCAGTTGGTTGTGCTGTTTGGGAGGTGTGGCTTTGCTAGAGGAAGTATGTCACTGCGGGGTAGGCTTTGAGGTTTCAAAGACTTACGCCATTCCCAGTTTGTTCTCTCGGCTTCATGTTTGCTCTTCAAGATGTGAGTGCTCGTCTTCCTGCTCCTGCTTTTATGCCTTTGCTACACTATCATGGACTCTAAAGACTAGAACATTGAGCACAAACTCTTCTACTCTTCTAGTAGTTACCGTGGTCATGGTGTTTTAGCACAGCTATCAAAAAGTAACTAGTGCGCTGGGTCTTGTCTTCATTATTATTTCTTCCTATTTTATAGATGAGGATGAGGTGCTGTTGTAGAAGTTTATTTTTAGTTATGTTTGAAGTTTAGTTATGTTTGTTTTGTGTATTGTTTGGACAAGGGATGCCTAGGCCTTGGCATTTTGTATTACCTGCAGGTGTTGGCTTTATGTAAATTCCTCATGATCTGCATGTGTTATCAATAGAACCCCTGAGGAGCTTAGGTGGCAATGAAAACCCCTGAGAGGAGACACTCAGGGTTCCACTGTCCAGAATGACTTTTGCCATGATAGTGGTTCCTTCTGATGAGGTCTGTCAGGGTTTGCAGCTATGAATATGCCCCTGTGTCTTCCTTGTGAGCCTACATAATAGGTAACTACTACAAGTGGCGCCTGCAACATGGGGCACAACATCACACCAGCTAATCCAACATGGAGACAAAGAAGAACGAGAAGGAAGCTTCAGACCTCACAGAGTCTGGTTTTTTTTTCCCCTGCAAACCTGTCTACAAGCAGTCCAGATACTGGTGAGGCAGTCCTGACAAGACACATCTGTTATACTGATGAAAACTCCACCCCAGGAGGGAACCCTTCCTGCAGACAAGGTGACCAGTTGTTTTTCCTGCAAACCACACTCTGTCTTAAAATCTGGAAAGTGTTTCCTCCAGGTCAGCACACAAAAGCTGACTTCCAGAACTGGCAGAGGCTGTTACCTCCTGCTGGCAGCCAAACTTGGTTCTGTAAGAGTCACCCAGGTGATACTAGTTTTAAAGGCTTGAAGGGGGTCATGGAAAGCAACTGAGGCTTGGCACTGTGAGAGGCCAGAAGCCATTGGTAAAGTGCTGCCTCAGTGGCAGTTGAAGACTCAGATTGAAGGGGTCATGTAAAGAAGTTGAGGCCCGGCACCATGAAGAGAGCCCATGAGAGGCTACTGGTAAAAGTGCAGCTCTGTTGCGGCAGAGGACCCCAGCAGTTTTGGAGACGCTAGTGTCATGACCACCAGGAACGGCAACAGCAATGGAGTGGAGCCAGCCAGAGCCTGGAGGACACACTGTGTGCGCTGCAGAGGGCAGAGCCAGAAAAGTGATCCAAGCCCTTTGGAGGAGCCCAGAAGATCGTGAGTGAATTCCAGATGATTGGACATTGATCATGTTTTTCTGTTGTCCAAAACATTGCAAAAAGCTTGATAGATGTTTGGTTTCATTTGGTCCTGTGCATTAGCAACTCTCGTGATTGTTCCTCTTGTAAATTATTTTGCTGGTGTAGTGTTAAATTGTGTTGTAGAGATAAAGCAATTTTTTTATTGTCTTATACAGAAAAGGGGGAAATGTTGTAGAAGTTTAGATGTGTTAAAATGGTTGTTTTGTGAATTGTTGGGTGAAGGGCTGCCTAGGCCTTGGTGATTTGTATTGTCTGCAGGTGATGGCTTTGTGTAGGAGATGTTTGATTGCTCATGATCTGCACTTGTTATCAGTACAACACCCGAGAACCTTAGGTATCAATAAAAACCCCTGAGATGAGATGCTTAGGGCTCCACTATCAAGGACGGCTCTAGCCATGATAGTGGTTCCCTCTGCTGAGATCTGGCAGGGTTTGCACCTATGGATATGCCTCTGTGTCTTCCTTGTGAGCCTACACAGTGGGGAACCTCTACAGGCACACTGATATTAGCAGCTTGGCTAGAGTCACCCACACTCGGGTATGAACTTAAGCGGTAGAGAGAGCCATGGCATGGCCCATGAGACATGGGCTCTACAAAGAGTGTTGTCAGCCAAACAATGTTCATATAACAAATGCTCATCGTTAATATTACATGAACGAGGCATGTAAAACATGAAATGGTTTGTCCAGTATGTTTACAGTAACTCTCTTTTGGGTAAAAACTCTTCTCATAGAAAAGCAAACGGTCAGGAGGAAGCATTCTTAGGTGGAACAGAAATCTCAGGGCTGTGGCTGATCCTGCCTCCCTTTTCTGCTTCCCTAATTTTCATCAATACCCGTCTGTACATTTGAGGCTGTGGCCTTCCGTACTGAGCACAGGCGCCCCTTCCATCTGTGACACACGTCCACCCGTCCTTCAAGAGCAGGGGACTCTGTCTTCAGTGTTCCCCTGAGGAGAAGCTAGTCATGGGACCCTCCCCAGCTCTTCCTCTTTCTGTGGGTGGGCTGCGGGAGGGCACCTGAGCCCTTCTCATCTACAGCATTGGAAATGGCCATCCCTTGTCCCCACAGATTACGGGAGCACCTTTTCAAGATTAAGCTTATTTCTTATGCCACACATTCTGTTGGAATCTGAGGCCAGCCCTAGCAAGCTGGCTACATGGCAGACCTTGCCGTCCTCAAATACCCTCTCCGCCCAGTTGCTTTAACTTGAAAAATCTGCTGTGCCAGAAGCCGAGAAGCAAGCATCCGACATATGTGCTTGGTGGGGGCGTTTCATATTCAGACTGACAATAGATCGGTGGCTAAGCTCTCCCTCTCGTTGTGAACTGTGGAGGTGATGGCTGCACAGTAGGGCTGCTGAGTGGTGAGCAAGGCTGAGAGCGGTACTGGCAGATGGGGACGTTAAGGAGCAGACTCGAAGGGCCTGGTAGGGCCTACATGTAATCGTAGCATTTGGGAGGCTAAGGCAGGAGGATTGCCACAAATTTGAGGCCGGACTCTGTTCCATGCCCCCTCCCTGGACAAAAAAAAAAGCACAGTCAACGTACCACCCCTAGACTACCTACCCTTGGACTTTCATACGTGAGGGAAAATTGATGTTAGGGCGAGCAGGATGGCTCAGTGGTAAAGGTGCTTCCTGCCAAGGCTGAACACTGAATCTGCTCTCCAGGAAGGAGAGACTCCACTGCAGAAAGCTGTCCTCTGGTCTCCACGGGAGTGTCTCCCCTGTGCACCGTATGTGCACAAAATCAATAAATGTAATTAAAAAAACAGAAAATATCGCCAAGCTGAAGGTCATTTTTTCTCCTATGCTATGTTCTAGAAATTATAAAATTTTGCATTTTACACATCTGCGGTAAATTCTGAGTTAACTTTATAAAAGGCGTAAGATGGGTCTATAGATTTTTTTTCATGTTTTCTGACTTGAAAAATTCATTTTCCCATTGAACCGCTCTGGTCCTTTTCAGCGGACAGTTGACTGCGTTTGCGGTCTGTTTGTGCGCTCAGTTGTGCTCTCCGCATTCGCCGACGCCGGGTCGCATTCGCCGCACCGCACGGCAGTGCCACGCCCTCTTGATTGCTGCCGCTTTAGGCCGAGGCTGGTGTGCACAACGCAGGGGGATGGAGTCTTGGCCGTAACATGCTGTTTGTTTTGCAGAGAATCCTTTTACTTTATAGTGTCTCTGAGTAACTCAGATGTGGGATTTATTGTCCTGTGCCTCCGCCTCCTGGGTGCTGGGGTTCCAGGCGTAATCACTCTGTTTCACTTTAAGGAATCTCCATTATTAGACTGAAGAATAAAAGTACTTTTTAAAAGAGGTCTCACGTCTTTAATGCTTAGCAGCCCACCCTATGTATGACACAACGTATCTTCACATTCTTCACCTTCTAAGCAAATGGGACAAAAACTATCTTTTTTTTTTTTTTTAAATCACATTGGCCAAATCTAGAAAACAGGACAGAGAAGTCATTTTGGACATTTTGAACTCTGGGAAAGGCCACCATTTTCTGTGTTTAATGTTTACGTTTACCTCAGTGAAGCTTGTGGACCAAGCTTTATAGAATACTTCTCATTTTGATTTTTCCTTCCCTTTCTTGATTTCTTTCTTTCCCCTCCCTCCCTCCCTTCTTTCCTTCCTTCCTTCCTCTTCCTTCCCCCCTCCTCTTTCTTTCCCTTTTCTTTTTTTCTCTTTGACCCTGCTGCCTCACCTCCCAAGCTCCAGGATTACAGGCATGCATCACCTGCCCAGTACATGACAGGCAAGCACTCACTCTACCAAATGATCAGCCTTGATCTTTCTCTTCTACAATGTATCTTTATCAGCTTCTGTTTATTGCGTTAAGTATGGATTTCATCACAATACTCCTGTAGCTGTGCGTATTGTCTTTCGACAATACCCATCCCATATTATCCACTCAGATCGTCTTTCTCCCTTTCTCTGTCCAAATCTTTAATAGTTCCCTCTTCTGTCATGCCCAGTCCCACCTGAATTCCACACAGGAGAGAAAACACGATGAGCTGGGCTTTCTCAGGCTGGCTGGTTTGATTAACATGATGATTTCCAATTCCATTCATTTCCCTGCAAATGACATAGTTTTGTTCTTTATGTCTAAAACAAACCACCATCACAGAATACTTTCTTTACTCATTTATCCTCTGGTGGCTAGGTCACCCTAACTTAGCTCCCCTAACTTGGGTATTGTGGATAGGCTGATGTAAACATGAATGTGGGTATAGACAAATTATATAGTATTTCTATTTTCAATCTTGAAAATGTCATGCGTATAACTGTTTTGTCTCCATGTACGTCAGTGCACCCCATGCATACCTGGTGTCTTCAGAGGCCAGAAGAGGATGGCGGATCCCCAGGAACTTACAGTTTTGAGCTGCCATGTGGGTGCTGGGAATTGAACCTGAGTCCTCTGGAAGAGCCAGTGTCTAAACCGCCAAGCCATCTCTCCTGTCCCTAGTTTTAATTTTTTTTTTTTTTTTGGAGTGGGTACCCCACACTGATTTCCATGGTGGGTGGACTGATTTCCACTCCCATGTATAAATGTTCCTTTTTCTCCGTGATCTTTGTATTTGTTGGCTTTGTTTTCCTAGGGTAGCCATTCTAAGATGAGAGAGAACTGCAGTGGTTTTGATTGATTGACACTTTCCTGATGGCTAAATGTTTTCATGTATTCACTGATCACTTGTCCGTCTTGGGTTGGAAAGGGTCTATTAATTGACTGGATTATTTGTTCTTACTCTTCAATTTTAGAATCCATTTTATATTTTGGCTGTTAATTCTCTCTGAGATGAGCAGCTGCAAAGATTTTTTTCCCGTAGTAAGAGGTCTCTGCACTCTGCTAATTATTCCTTTTGACATGCAGACGGCTTTTAACTTGATAAAATACTACTGAAAAGTTCTTGCTGCTGTTTCCCAGGAGGTCGCTGCGTATGCTTACATCTTCAGGTTTCCCCCTGCGGTTTCCTTTAATAATTTCAAACTTTCAAGTCTTGCCTTAAGATCAATTTTGAATTTTTTTTTTTTTTTTTTTTGAGTCAGGGTTTCTCTGTCCAGGGTTTCCTGGCTGTTCTGGAACTCACTGTGTAGACCAGGCTGGCCTCAAAGTCATTACAGAGATCCACCTGCCTCAACTTCCTGTGTGCTGGGATTACAGGCGTGTGCCACCACTGCCTGGCGGCATTTTAATGTATATAAAAAGTGTTTGTGGCTATGGGGCTTACTTCTGGGTCCTTTGTTCTAGTCCATTGGACCCTGTGTTTCCTGAGGTCATTTTTATACGGCTCTGTAGTAAAAATTACAATGAGGTATTTTGATATGGCAGCATTCCTCTTTCTTAGGATTGCTTTATTTGGGGTCTTTTGTGTTTACATACAAATTTTAGGGTTTTTAAAATTTTTTGTCACCGGAATTCTTATTGAGATTGCATTGGTTCTGTATATTGCTTTCGGTGCCGTAGCCATTTTTCTGTATTAATTCTGCTGACCCATGAGCACGGGAACTCTTTCCGTTGTCTGGTGTCGCCTTCAGTGCTGTAGTGGTCCCTCACTTCTCTGATTAGGCTTAGCACTAGGTTTTTGTTTTTGTTTCACGTTTTTGGCAGTGGGATTTGTTTTTTTGCATTATTTTTTTTTCATAGTTTGTCACTGGTATGTAGAAAATCTATTGATTTTTTTCATTAATTTTTGTACACTGCCATTCTGCTGAAAGTTTATCAGATTTAAGCATTTCCTGATGATCTGAGCCTCATCGTCAAGAGTATTTTGAGAATAGCTCGTATCTTCTTTGATGAAGGGTTAGAGCTACACCTGCCTGTGGGGTACACATTTAGAATGCAGTTAGGAGTCACGATGTCTAGTAAAGTGGCTACAGTAGGTTCTTTAAGACCCATGACCTCACAAGCCCCAGGTGCTTGGCTAGCTCCTCAGTACCAGGCGCGACGCTCTTCTGCTGAGTGGGCCTTAAGTCCAGTTAAAGAGCTGTTGGTTACTACCAAGAAATGAGGGCCACTATTGCACCTTTAAGAGTATCTTACCGAGCTAGCTGGTTTTTGTTGTGGTTCATGCAGCAGACAGACCACCGCAGAAAACCACAACTGGTCAAAATATAGAAAATAGATGATTGTGGGATGCCCAGTCCCGGTGGACACATCGACAACACAACTTTTGAACCTAAGGTTCAGGAAACATCGCTGAAAAGAGAGCAGAAAGACTATCAACGCCTGAGGACTTGATTCTGTTTCCTAGAATGACAGGGAAGCCACACCCACAAATCTGGAATAACATGGCTGCCCGAGCAAGACCCAAATAATGACCACACCAGTAGATACGCTCACATGGAAGGGGGATCTCACAGGGTCCCAACCCTAGACAAAGCACTAAGGCAACCCCATACCAGGCGGTCAGCCTTGAAATTGTGTGCACACAAGCAACACTAAACAGGCTCAGTGCATTGCAGTTACATATTTATGTGTTTATAGGTATGTGACAATAATGACCAAAGAAAAAGAGGCCATGGATCTGAGAGATGGTAAGGGGGAAGGGAGCACAGGAGGGTTTGGGGAGGAAAGACGAGGAGGAAATGCTGCAAACAAAGGTAATAGCTCATGTCCACAAGTGGGGATCCTTTACTCCATTCCTTCCTATCAAATTTGTTTCTTTCTCTTGTCTTAATGCTGTAGCTGAGATGGAAAGCACTGTGTGGAGTGTTCACAAGGACGGGGGGGGGGGGAGGCGCCCTTGTCCCCCTCTGATCTGAGAGGACACACGTTCACCCCCCACTAAGGGTGATGATGGCTATCAGTTTGTTGCACGTAGCCTTTATTAAGTTGAGGCATAAGTCTCTGGTTCCTGATTCCTTCAGAGCTCTCACCAAGAAGGAATGTTGAATTGTTTTTTCTTCAAAAATGCCTTTTCTGAATCCACCAAGCTGATCGTGTGATTCTTGTCCTTGATTCTAGTTATGTGCTGCATTAGACTGACTGGTTCACGTGTATTGAGCCATCTTGCCACTCCTGTGAGGAGACTTGATCATGGTGTGTGATCTTTTGAATGAGTTGTTGAGTTTGCAAATATTTTATTAAGCATTTTTTTTTTCCTGAAGCAAGGTCTCATTTTGTAATCCAGGCTGGTGCCAAACTCATCATCCTCTTGACTCTGCTTCGCCCAGAGCTGGGATTTCAGGCATGTAATGTTTGAGACAGAGTTTTATGTAGCCCAGGTTGGTCTGGGATTTGCTCTGTAGCTGAGGATAGCCTCAAACTCCTGATCCTCCTGCAGGACTTTCACCTTCCAGCGGCTGGGATTGCAGGCGTGAGCCACTGCACTTGGCTCGCCTAAGTCATGGTGTGTGTGACCTGAGAATGGCAGGAAGAAATAAACCCTTTCCTCCTCAAGTTGCTTTTGGTCATGGCGTTTTATCACAGCAATTGAATCTCTAAGATAACCAGTAAAGGCACAAGAGCCCTCTGAAGAATGCTGGGGTAGCCAGTGTGGCGAATAGCTGGTCTGAAGGGCTGAGGGCAGTACTCAAGGAACAGAATGGGAAGATTTGGTCCAAGCTCTCCCACGCTGGGCATGGAACTGGACAGACACACATAGAGAGAAGTCGACTGGAGGCCATGGCCAGCAAAAAGGAGCTGAAGCTGTAAGCCTATAGGCTTACTATAGACAACTGTAATTTTCTGGGACTCCCACTAGAAACACAATTATAGGAAAAGGCAAGTGCTAACCTCCTTGTACAGCTCTACTAGTTCCTGGTTTAAGCTTACCCGATTTTAGTTCTACTTAAGGTATTTCTGGAGACACCCTAGAATGTCACTAATTGGAACTGAAGGGAAAAGACTGGCTGGCTTCACGGCTAAAGAGGACTAGCTGTGCAAGCAAAAGAACCTGAATCCAAATTCCCTAGCGCCTGTGGAGAAGGAGGGCGTGGCCATGCAGGCCCGGAAGCCCAGCACTGGGGAGCAGATACAGTTGGATCGCAGGAGCTTCATTGCAAAGCCAGGCTAGCTGAAAACATTTTTCTGGTGCAGCATATACCTGGGCACTTCACATCTGTGGCCATTCCAGTTGCGTATTCCATGCCGTTTGTGATAAATGCCTAAAATTCCACCAGGGGGCAGCAAGGCACCACGAACAGGAGAGTGTAGGCCAGAAGGAGTTGGCAGGGTGGAGGTGGGGGCGGGGATAGGGAGGGTGGCACAGGGCGGTGGGGTGGGGGGAGCTTCAGAGGGAAACTGGAAAGGGGGTTGGGATGAAATTAAAAGGAAAAGTTGATGCAAAACTCTATACAGTGTACACTACAATCTTTTACCCTCAATTTAGGGAAGGAGAAAGAGAAGTCTTCACAGCTTTTACAAAGGACCTTAATACAGAAAGAGAAAAGTAGAAATCTTCACAGCCTCTTTTTAGGCTGTCCTAAGCTCGAGTCTCTCCAACCTTTGTTCTCTTAGGAATTATCTCACTAAGGACAGCAACCCAACCAACAAACCACCAACCAACGCCCACCCTGACGGGGCTTCAGACCTTTTACGCCCTAAGCCAAACGTTCCCATCACCCATGTGGCATGCAAGCCCAAAGACAAGCTACAGGTGCCAGAACGACTGCACCCAGCCAAATGATAGCCACCTGCACCAAGCATTCCAATTCCACCTCGCAAACAGCTGGGTGGGAACACGAACCTCTAGTGACTAGCCAGTTAAACCGAAAAGCTTTCCTTAACGTAAGAATCCCAAGTGTTCCTCTACAATACAGTTTTTACTTCATAGTACGTTTTATACTTTTTTATCTACTAGTTTTTCAGAAACATACAAGCAGTATCTGTAAACGGGTCAAGTGATTGCTGTTGCTCTATGTAGTTTTATTGGGGCATTTAAAACAATTTTTGGTTTATTTTTTCATATATGAGTGTTTCGTATGCACATATCTGTGCTCACCACGTGTATGCCTGGTTCCAGGAAGAGGTCAGAAGAGGGCATTTTGTCCCTTGGAACTGGACTTAAGGGAAGGTTGTGAGCCACCGTATGGGTGCCGGGAACCACATCCAGGTCCTCTGCAACAGCAACGAGTGTTCTAGACTGCTGAGCCATCTCCCCAGCCCCAAAACAATTTAAAAATCACTTTGTTACTTTTTATTTATTTAAGTATGTAAGTGTGTATGTGTGTGGGCCGTGTCGTGGCGCGCGTGTGAAGTCAGAAGACAATTTTCAGGCCGCTGCTTCTGTCCTCCCACCACGTGGGTCCCTTGGATCTGACGCAGGCTGTCAGGCACGGCGGCTAAGCCATCTGCTGGCCTGTTTTGTTTTTTGTTGTTTGTCATCTTAAGATGGCTCCTGGTGAATATTCAATATATTTGTAATCAGAAAAATATTGTGGGGGCACATTTATCAATTTGTTATAAAGGAGGTTAGGGAAGACAAGGGTGAGGTACAGGAGACAGTGTGCAGAGCTCCCTTGTCCTCCTAGCATGTTCACTCCCAGAAACTCTACATAGTCTACTGTCCAGACCCTCTCCAAACTAATGAGGGGGGGGGCGCCAGAGGTCAGCGCTGGGCATCTGCCTCTACTGCACTCTGTTTACTCTCTGCGATGACTCTTGCTGGCCTAGAGCTCACCGTTGTCTGGACTGGCTGCTCAGGGAGCGCAGGGGACCCACTGCCTTCTGCCCTCTGCCTGCACTAGGGTTACAGATATAGACCACAGCAGGCTTTAATACAGGCGCTGTGGATCTGAACCCAAGTCCCCACGCTGTGTAGCAGGTACTTTACCTACCTAGCCGTCTGCCCAACCCCAGAGACATTTTCAACACATGTTCTTAATCATGTGAGTGAAGAGAGAGACTGTGGGAAAGAGCACAATGTATCCCATCTTAATCCAGGCTTCTGAAGGAGAGTTGCCGTTTCTTAGCACTGGTCTTGTACACCACTTTAGTGACTCTGAAGTTACAACTCAGAGGTCGCCAAGAAACGCCCCCCACTCTCTTCTTGATAAGGGATTGTAGGGTGTTCTTGGAGGTGCCTTGGATGGTATCATAATTGCTTTTGTTTTTGTTTGTTTGTTTCTTTCAGACTAGGTCTCTCTATGCAGCCCTGGCTGGCCTGGAACTCCCCATGTGGACCAAGCTGGCTTCAACCTCACAGAGATCTTCCGATTTGTGCTTCCTGGGTACTAGGCTTAAAGGTGTGCAACACCACACCCCAGCTGGGATTATACTATTATAAGTAATATTACCTTGGATTGCACTTGGCTGTGCACTTGGATTGCACAAGGTTGTTTTTATTGTTTTATGTGTATGTTCACGCATGCGTGCATGTGTGTGCACTTGCGTGTGATTCCTAGATTGCAGCTGGGGAGGAAGAAGGGCCCTAAGCAGGTGTTGGTTTGTTGGAACTTGTACTTCTCAGCTGGAGGAGAGTTTTCTACCAGATTTCTCAGTGAGGGGCTCCTTTCTGTTCCTAGTCCCCACAATTTCCTCTGTCTTTCTATTCCATCTCATATTCACAAGCAAAATGTGGGAGCAGAGGTGAGAAAACAAACTAAACAGGGGTGTGGGCACAGTGTGTTGTTAGAATGTCTGCCTAACATGCATGAGGCCCTGGGTTTAATCCCCAACACCACAAAAAAGAAAGAAGGAAGGAAGGAAGGAAGGAAGGAAGGAAGGAAGGAAGGAAGGAAGGAAGAAAGAAAGAAGGAAGGAGAGAGAGAGAAAAAAAGAGAAAGTAAGTAAGAAAGAAAGAAAGGAAAAAAGAAAGGAAATGAAGAAAAGCAGTCTGAAGTCTCTTCCCACTGGATTAAATATAAAACAATGCACAATGTGAACACACACAAGAATGAAGTAACGACATCATCTTTTTAGCGAAGAGTAAGTTCAGCCGCAGAGCAGGGCAGGCTACTTCTTCCCTCTCACATCTTCACCGAGTTCTTAACCATCTGAGTTCCTTTCGGTGTGTCTCAGTTTCTCTTTCCCAGTATATTCCTTTATCTTTGCAGCCATGCGGCACACAGGCACATCATAAACACACAGCTCAATGAACTGACTTTCTGTTTTTGAGTCAGAGAGCACTGACCTTCAGCAAACAGTCCTTCTGCCTCAGCCTCAGGCACAGGCAGACCAGGTCTTTGTATTTCCTTCTTTCCTTCTCTAAACCAGTGGTTCCACTTCCTTTCCCAGGTGCAAGCTCCTCTCAAGAGATCTTGCTGCAAAGTGGTGCCTTGCACATCAGTATGTGGTTCTACATACTCTGGCTTTACACACAGCAAAGATGAAAATTCAAGTTGACAGGCACCCCTGCCACTGCTGCTGATGGGCCTGTTTTGTGCAATGATCTAACATAGCCTTGGATATCAGGTATGATGCGGTTAGAAGGGGGTCCAGAAGAGGTGTTTTGAAATCTTATCAAACAACTTTAGTAGATATTTGGGGAACACTGGGGAGAAGCTGTAGGTTTACTGACTGAGACGCAAGAAAAAACAAAACAAAAACTTGAACGAGAGACACTATAGTGGTTTTAATGAGAATGTCCCCACAGACTCTTGTGTTTGAAACTCTTGTGTTCCTGGTTGTAGGCACTGTTTGGGAAAGTTTGGGTGGTGCAGCCTTGCTGGAGGAAGTATATCATTGGGGGGCAGGCTTTGGGATTAAAAGCCTTACACCATTTCTAGTTTGCTCTTTCTGCTTTGTGCTAGTGTTCGAAGACATGAGCTCCCAGCCTCCTCCTGCTGCCCACCAGCAGCTCGCTGTCATGCTTCTCTGCCACCATAGACTCTTGTCTCTCTGGAACTGTAAGCCAAAAATAACTCTTCCCATTACAGGTGGACTTTGGTCACAGTGTTTTAGCAAAGTTACAAAAAGTAACTAGTACATACACCTTAGGCTGGATCAATTAGGGTGGCCTCACTTTGCAGGTAGTACCCCAAGTTGGGACAACATAAAGCAGAGGGTCAAAAAGAATAGGGTAAGAGAACAGCATGGTATTCTTCTGAGGTGGGGCTGTAATTTAGGGAACCCCCAAAGAGCTCTGAGAAGGCTTGGAGTATCTTTTAAGACAAGTAGAGAACACGTTCCATTTGAAGAAACATACCTTGACATGTGACTTAGAGACCATTTTGTAGAAGAGTTACATCTACCTGAAACCAAGCTGGCATGGAGACATTCATTCTTCTGACCATTCTGAAACCCAGTTCCCCACAGATATTTTACTGGAAGCCCTGCTAGACCTCAGCAGAGGGAACCACCATCCTGGCCAACGCCATACTCAATAGACAGTGGAACTCAGAGCGTCTGAGCTCAGGTGTATTTATTCTTTTAGAACCCCTCAGGTATTATACTGATAGCACGTGCAGATCATTAGCAATCAAACATTACCCGCAGAAATCCAACACCTGCAAACAATACAAAATGCCAAGACCTAGGCATTCCTTTTTCCAACAGTGCATAAAAACAATTATTTTATATATAACTAAAGATAAACTTCCACAGCAAGTTTTCTTTCCCTTTTTATAGTCCTCTCCCCAGGCCCTGGTATCTTGTACATTGGGCTTATTTGCATTTGCTTGTGGTCACTGTTGTGGAACCACCCTATTCCCTTTGGAATCACCTATTCACCACCTCTTAACCTGCCTCCAGGACCACCCACACCAGCCCTGAGTCTATCTGCAGGGGCCCCTATAACATGACTGATGGGCACTGTCTCCCCCCGCTTCCCCCTCTCTCTCCCTCTCTTTATCCCTCTCTCTTTCCTAGGTCGCTGTCTCTCTGTCTCTCTCTGCCACCTCACTGGCCACTGGAAGTGACTCTAAGGGCACTAAAAGAGGGGAAATCTGGCAGATGAATGTTTTCCATGTTGCAGAATTTGGGAAACTAAAGTTTATGCACCATACTATCAATACTTCTTCAGGATTTCAAAGGGCTTCTGCCTTGAGCTCTGAAAGGGCTGATTCTGTAATTACACATTACCGGAAGTAATGGCTATTAGGGAAATACCATCACAAATCAAGGCTGACGATGCCCCTGCATATGTCTCCAGTAAAATGAAAAATGTTTTTGCCTGCTATGGCATAAAGCGTATTACTGGTGTGCCACACAATCCTACAGGACAAGCAGTTATAGAAAGATCTAATTGGACATTAAGGAAATGCTTGAAAGACAAAAAGGAATAACAAAGGCCCCCAGAGATGGATACACAGTGCACTACTAACTTTAAATTTTATGAATGCTAATGAGACAGGAACAATAGTGCTGAGAGACACTGGACAATGGAAAGAAGTGCAGAGTTAAATCAATCCATATATTATTTCTAGCATATTCTATATATTTATGTCCTATGTATATGTATTAATGTTATATGTAATGCTAACTTCTGAGTGTTTTGCAGATTTGGAAAGCCATTGGAACGACGAGGTGTGATGGTATTTTCACCTACCTTACAACCCAACTGGGGTTGGTTAATACAAATGAAAACCAAAAACAAACAAACAGAAAAACAAAGGACGCCCTACATGGGTAAAACGGACACTCCCAGAGTCAGCTGTAAAGAAGACTCTGAGACCAGAACTGGCCTAGGAGAGCTGCCTGGAAGAGGTTTAGCCCAACTGAGGCACCTGGAAAGGACACTCCCCAAGCTGTTGAGCTGCCTGCAGGCTGAGCATTGTGCTCCAGGTTCCCAGCTTGCGAGCTGTCACCCGTGCTGGGGCGGGCTTTGGTGATGAGCTGTCTGTGAGTCATTTCGATTCCTGTAAGCACCCCTTCGCCCATACTTCTATAAGTAACCCCAATAAAACTCATTGGTTCACCAAGTTGGACTTTGGTGTTGTATGCCACCTATTCTCGTGCCCCACACTGGTGGGCCAGATGTTATAGGTAATAATAAAAACAAGGAGACATCTCACATATATATAAGTCTGCAAATCTCAGCCGAGGGAACGGCACATAGCAAGAGCCATCTTCGACTGCCGACAACCACTGCTCTGTCCTCTGGGGTTTTATTATAATCAAAGTTCCCCCTTCCTGATCCAAAGGTCTAGTTGCATAATGAAAAAAAACCTCGTAGCTTGACTCATCCCAAAACCTTTCAGCATCTGATCTATGTCACCATTACAGTGACAGCTATGTCCCATTTGCCCAATGGGACAAGTTCTGTTGTTGCCTGAGGCTGGGGTGAGTGCTGGGGTGAGTGCCAGGAGACTTCCTCAAGAACTTTAGAGTGAAGCTTCAGTTACTCTGCTCACAACCTTTGGGCAGGTATAGGAAGTGGTCTTTTTGTGGGACTGTTGGGATGGGGGGCTAAGGTGAGGTAGAAGGTGTGCCTAGAACCCCGGAACTCTCATTCAGAGAGCCTCAGGAGTTTGGCCCCTTCCGTCTGCAGCTCTAACAGGCCACAAGCTATGGTGCCTGCTTGAAGCAAGGCACCACCCCTTCAAAGGTATGCAACCTGGCAGAGTTGCTAATCTGGACTTGTAGCACTTCTCCCTATTTAACCATATAAGGTCTCTCCCTCTGGTTCCCAAAAAATATATAGGTCTAGGCTGCCACCCCCAATATGCAAATGGGACTGTCGTACCTGCTCAGTTCTAAGCCAATGAACTTCCAGTGACATCCCTGGATACCACAAACCTTTTCCTTTCACTATAAATGTGACACACACACACCCCACAATAAAGCTGAGTTATGCCCTCTGCTCTCTGGAAATTCTGCTGCTTGGCTTCCCTCTCAGGAGCTCCTCTGCTGGCTGGCAAACAAACAAATGAAAAGTTGTGAGTTCCAGGTTCAGTATGAGAGCCTGAATCAAGGGAACAGGGTGGACAGCAATGAAGGAAGACATCCAGCATGCTCTTCTGGCCTCCACCTGCATGTGCACAGATGCATGTGCCTGTCTATGTATGCACACACATCCACACAGTGTTCTCCCTTGGAGCTCCCTGGCCAGTCGGCCTCCTGTTTCTCACCTCTCAGCCACGCTATGGTCGTTGACTTATTCCCAGAGGGTGTCCTTGTACTTAGCAAGGAAGCAGAGGTGGGCAAGTCTATGAACCCCTCCCTCCTTTTTTTCCCATCTTGTTTGTTTTTGCTTTTGTTTTGAGACAAGTTCTTACTCCGTAGCCCAATTGAAAATGTTGCTCATCACATAGCTCACTCCATACCCTGAGTGTTGGGAAAGGGAACTAGTATGTGGTAGTGGATGCGATTTTAATCCATATGTCTATTTGATGTTCTGGGCTCAGTAATCCTGGCTCAGCGCTGCAAAAACAGAGATTGCTATGAATTCCCAGATCATGGCCAGGAGCTAGGACTTTTCCTTTTCCCTTAACGCTTCAGCTGCAGCTAGGGAGACCCTTCAGAACAAGTCTAAAATATGACCTTGGAGAAGGGGCTGGTCCATGCGTTCACTGCTGATTTTAAACCATAGCACACAAGCAGTATTTCTCTTTTGGCATCTGACTTTACAGTGTGAACAAGCTCCACAGGCAATTCTGGCTCTCTTTGCTGGTGGTTTGGTGCACAGTGTGAAATCACTACCTTCTCCAGAGTGGTTGGAAATTGGGCATTGGCTCCTCTAAACACTGTGTGCGCGTGTTTTCTTTCATTATCTCCTGTAGCCCAGGGTAGCCTGGCCGAGATTGCAAGCGTTGACCCTGCAGGTTTACCCACCAGGTTTACTTGGTGTTGGGGTTCTGGATGCAAGGCAAAATCCCCATCACACAGCCACATGCCAGCCGGTCTCAGAAAGAAGCGCTGGGCTGGGGGGAGGGGGGATCAGGGAGAATGAGGAAGTGCCCTCAAGATTTGGCGGGAGCTCCCAGGGCGTGGGAGAGCAAGGCAGCCTATGGCCTCAAGGTTGGCACCACGAAGCCACTAATGATTAACCCAGCGTGTCTGGGCTGCTAGCAAGATCAAGCCACTGCGGAGTTCTTTTAGCCCAAGTTTTCGCCCAGTTCTTTCAGTCGCTGAGCTTCTCCTTCCGGGTGCTGAAGGCAGGCGTCTGCCCGGCTCTGGGGAACGCCGACAGGCCCTCCTTCCCCCTCGGCCCTCCTTCCCGGACCTCGGGCGATCGAGGTTTAAAGCCCGGCTTCTTGGAATCGCTGTGACTTCGGCGAGGACGCGTGGGGACAGGAAGTGAGCGCACTCCCTGAGGCCGGAGTGGAGGCCCCGACAGCAGAGGCGGGCGCTGCAGACCTCCTCCCGAGCTGTGACCGCGGCGGGGCTCGGCGCACCGGTGAGTGCATCGCAGGCTGGTCCCCGCTCCCACCCGCCGGCCGCGGCTGCGCCCGAACCAGCCGCCGAGGTGCCGGCACCGATCTCGCGTGGCGCGCCCCGAACCGCAGCCGCCGAGGTGCCGGCACCGATCTCGCGTGGCGCGCCCCGAACCAGCCGCCGAGGTGCCGGCACCGATCTCGCGTGGCGCCGCGGGGCCCCAGCGTCAGTGTGCGCCTCCTCTACAGGAAACTATTCGACTACTTGGTTCACTTTCTTTTTAGTTCGGCTCTGGAGCCTGGAGCTGAGTTAATCGGTGACATCCTCTAGCGTCAGCTGCCTCTCCTCCCGCGTTTTATGCGTCCCTCCCATGTCCTAAAGGACACCTCCCAACCCCAGTCTCAAATCCGTCCCTTTCCTCGCTCCCCTCCTCCAGCGTCTCCCGCGCCCAACTTGGCCTCCAACTTTCTATGTAGCCGAGTCCTTGAATGTCTGCTCTTCCCCGGGGCAGAATCAGATGCCAGCTGAGGGCACTGACATCGTGGGGTCACCTTTACCCAGTCCCTCCTGGGTGCAGGGGTACTCTCAGACACCCCTCTCAGTCCTCTCAGTTGTGAAGTTAGGGCCCTTTCCTCCGAAAACTTACATTCTATTTTAGGCAGCAGAAAACACAGTTTCAAAATTCTTTTTCTTTTAACACCAGAAAATATTTTAACTGATTCACAGCGAGGATCTTAGGTGCTTAGGGGTTCGCCTCTTTAGTGAGATTGCTGTAGGAAAGCCTTTGATTTTAGAGTTCTTTAAGTCGCTGTAACTAGAAACTACAGAACAGTGACCAAAGAGAACATTCTTGTGTTACAATAAGAGTTAGCTGTGGGATTGACAGACCTTCACAGCCCTTCGGAGGTGTTCTCGACAGTTATGGAGTGAAAACACTGTCTCATAATGGCTAACCCAGAAGAGGCTGTAAAATCCTGAAGTGTGAAGAGAAAGCATTCTTGTTATTGTCCAGTCCGTAAAGAACCGAGGTTCTAGTGGTAAAATGACCCGTGAGATGTGGGGTAGTGACGAGCAGAGTTGTCTCCTCGCATCTCACAGCCAGAGCCAAGAGCCCTGCCACCTCCCACCCCCAACTCCCCGGGACCTCTTTTTTCAGTTGATAAAGTTTTAGAAATTCATCCATTTCTTTTGGATTCCAGGAGTGAGTAGAATAAACGTTTTCCAGGTATATCCATATGGTTTTTCTAGATTTCATTGGAATCAGTTGTAATGTCTCCTTTTTTGCCTCTAACTAATGGGTTTTCTCTCTTTTGGTTAGTTTGGTCTTCTTTATCTTTTCTTAGCATCAACTCTATCTCTTTAATTCATTGTGAATATTTTTTTTTGGTCTCATTAATTTCTTCCCTGATCTGAATTATTTTCCCCATATGTCTTAGTTATTTATCATCCTGTTGCTGTGAGGAGACACCATAACCAAAGCAACTTTTAAAAGAAAGCAGTTAATTGGGGGCTTGCTTACAGTGTCAGAGGGTGAGCTCATTATCATCATGGCGGGGAACATGGCGGCAGGAAGGGGTGGCACTGGAGCAGCAGCTGAGAGCTCACACAACCCACAAGTTACAGGCCTACAGAGAGGAAAGAAACTGGGCCTGGTGTGGACTTTTGAAGCTTCAAAGCCAACCCCTAGTGACACATCTTCTAACAAGGCCACATCTACTCCAACAAGATCACATCTCCTGACCTTTCTCAAACAATTCCAGTAACCGAAGACCAAGCGTTCAAACACACAAGTCTGAGGGCCGATCTCATTCAAACCACCATGCCATTTATTGATTTGGGGTTTAGCTTGTTCTTGTTTTTCTTGAAACCTTTCTGACTTTTCCCATTTATTTGTCGTGTGTTTATGTGTGTGGGAATATGTATGCCACAGTGCTCCCCTTCACCATGTGGGTCCCAGGGGTCAAACTGAGACTTGCAGGCAAGCACCTTTATCTGCTGAGCCATTTTGCTAGTCCCTCTCCAAGTTTTTTTTTTAATTATTCTTATCACTTAAATTATGATGATGTGTATATGGGTGTGTGTATGAGTGCCCAAGAGATCCAAATAGGGTGCTGGAGGCTGTTAGCTGGACTTACAGGTGAATGTGAACTGCCTGATGTGGATGCTGGGAATTGAACCCTGTTTCTCTGCGGGTGCAGCAAGTACTCTTAACCACGGAGCCATCTTTCCGGCCCCTCTCTCTGGTTTTTAATGTAGGCACTTGTGGCTATGAATTTACCTCTTTGGAAAGCTTCCATTGCATCCCATAGGTTTTAGCATGCTTGCATTTTAATTTTCATTTGAATCTAAGAATCTTTTAATTGTCTTTAAATTCCTCAGGACTGTGCTGTTTAATCCCCCACGGATTTGTATGTATTTTTAAAAGTTACCTTGCTGTTGACTTCTAGCCTTATTTCATTGTTGTCAGATGGAATACAAGACGCTATTTCCATTTTTCTATATTTGCGGAGGCTTGCTTCGTGTCTCGTATGTCGTCTTAGAGGAAGTTCCGTGGACTTTGTGTTCTGCATGGGAAGTGCGTTCTGCAGTCCTTGGAGGGAGTGTTCTGCAGATGGCCGTTTGGTCCATTTGATTTGTGGTCTCATTGAACTGAGATGTTTTTCTGTTTATTGATGAATGAGGTATCGAAGTCACCCACTTCTTCGTGACTTGACCCTTAGTAGAATTGCTTTCTATTCATACATTCGTGTTTAGATCTACAGTGTCCTTGATGGGTCGTTCCCTTAATCATACGAAGTAACCTTCCGTATCTCTTCTGACAAACTTTGAGTTCATGTCTATTTTGTCAGCTGTTTGAAGAATGACACTGCTTGTATCTTAGATCCCTTTTCTTGAATACCCTTCCTTGCCCTTTCACCTTTAAGGTAGTGCTTGTTTATCTTTGAGGTTGAGGTGCATGTTTTGTCAGCAACAAAGAGATAGATCCTGGCGTTTCTTTGTTTTGTTTTTTAATCCAACCTGCAGTTTGTGTATTTTAATGGTGATACTGGGACCACTAATTCAAAATTATCATTGGAAGGCGTTACTCGAGAAACAAGTCCACCAGTTGCCAAATGAGACCTCATGAAACTAAAAAGCTTTTGTACAGCAAAGGAAAGAGTTAATTGGGTGAAGAGACAGCATACAGAATGGGAGAAAAATCTGTGCAAACTGTACATCTGACAAAGACTACAAAGAACTAAAAAAGAAAGCAACAGGAAATCAAACAAACTAATTAAATGGGCTAATGAAATGAGCAGGTGGTTCTCAAAAGTTGAAATAGAAGTCCAGTATGTTGGCTGAGGGGGCGAAGGTGCCTGCCATCAAGCCAGACGGCCTGGATGGAAGAGGACAGACTTCCACTAGTATCAAGATTCTTCTCACTCTCAAACAAATAAATGAAAAAGTAAATAATTAAATAAATAGTAAAAAACCCAAATTAAAAAAAACCAACAAACTACTCCATTTCACTAGCCATCAGAGAGATGTGAATTAAAAGTACACTGAGATTCCATCTTATCTCTGTCAGAAAGCAGTCATGCGACCCGGCTGCATTTATGCAAAGGACTGTAAGTCAGCATATCATGGAGACACTCACACATTGATATTTATTCATAATAGCTAATTATGGAGCCAGTATGACCATTAAAAGCAGAGGAGTGGATAAGGAAAATGTGGTGCGCACACATACACACACACACACACACACACACACACACACACTTCCAGCCATAAAGAAGAACACAGTTATACTGTTTGCAAAAAAGTTGACAAAAAGGGAAATAATCATATTAGGTAAACTGAGCAAATCTCAGAAAGGCAAATGTCATTTGCTTTTATCATTTGTGGTTCCTAGATTTTATATAGTCACATAAACCCATGCATATGACATGACAGTAAAAGTGAAACTGGGGACAAGGGACTAACAGGAAAGTGGAGGACGGGGATGACAGGAGATAGCATTCCACCTCCAGTGTGTACATGGTAGGAACTTTGAACAGTCTTGGCCATTGCCCTTCAGAATAGTCAGGGCCAACCCTCTTCCTCCTGCCTCCTCCTGCTACGTTGTCGTTGGGCCTGTCAGGGAAGCAGGAAGTATAAAAGGCGTTACCCTCTAGCTCTGTGTTGCTCTTTGCCTGCCACAGACCCCAGAGAAGGGGCTTGGGAACAGGGTGCTGCCGTTGTACTGTTGTGAGGAGCTCAGGATTTGTTTCTTATAAGGTCAGCTGGGCTTTTAAGGGGAAGGATCTTGATTCTAGAGCTTTCTAGGCCTATGGGTGTGGGATCTGGCGTCCACATGGCCACAGACTCCGTGGCATAGAGAGAGGGACTTACGATTTGAATACTGAAGGGGAAGCCGGGAGCCCTGTCTGTGAGTAGGTGCCCCTCTGCCAGTCTTCTGGGGGTGCTGGGGTGGGGGCATCAGCTTAGATCGATGAGCTTCTGGTTGTTCCTGAAATGTAAGTACAGCCGTCTACTTGAAGGCCTCCTTCTTGAGCAGAAGCCAAAATTTAAATCTCAGCTGAGTTGGTTGTTCTATCACTTAATCCACTGACCCCCACCCCAAACTACACATCCTCTGATACATACATGCACACCCCCAAACACAAACACAATCTTAGCGATTCGATCATTTATCTGCAGTGCAAGGAATTGAATCCAGGATCCTTCACTTGCCAGGCAAGCACTCTGCCACTGATCTACCTCCCCAGCCTACTGTTCCTATTTTTGAGAAATTACAAAGAAACAGGAGAATGAAATAATAGGAAGCACAGATTAAAGACTCAGAAATACCAGCGAGGTTAAGCGCCTTACAAGGGAAGTTATGAGTTACGTTCAATTAGAAAATGATAGGGTTGGTTGTTTTTATTTTATTGAAATTTGTCTGCCTTTATTGGGATGTATGGAAAATCCTGCCTCCTGGGCCTTGTCAGTTGTGGCCCTGTGTGGCGTTCGTGAGGGTCTAGGGGAGCCCATTCTGGGAGCAGTGCTGCCTGGAGGAAGAGGCTACACCAAGGGTGAGGATTTAGACCACAGAGGCTTTCAGGTCATCTCGGGCCTTGGATGACGTGTGGCCTTGTACCCCCGGGAAGTTCTAGCAAATGTCATTTTATGTGCCCATCCCCCAACTCGAGGTGGTTACATCACGAGGGCTTGGAGGAGCTGGACCCCGGAGTGAGACGTGGGTCTAACGTAGGTTCTGATGCTTACTCCTCCAGCGCTGGCCCTGCCTCCTCAATGATGGGCCGGCCATTTTATGTGCTGCTTTTTCCTTTTCCCTTTTTTTTTTAACTTAGTGCTTTTCACAGTTGTACCCATTTGAAAATATGGTTGTTTGTCTTTCTCCACTGAATTTCCTACTGTCTTCCAACAATAATTAGAATAAAATAGTAAAATTTTATCTGTGTGTGTGTGTGTGTGTGTGTGTGTGTCTTCAGGTGCTGTCTGTCCTGGTCTTCTGGCGGCCTGAGACGTGCCAAGTAGTCAGGCAGGCTGGCTGGTGTTACAAAAACTCCACATTTTACTGTGTGTGCCGTTGAAGCCCTTGAGTGGGACATGTGAATCTGAGCCTAACTGTCTTCCTAGCTGATTTCTAGGTTGTGATTTAGTGCACTAATGAAATGAAGATTGTAGTAACAGTTCCTTCAGAGGCTTTTAGTAAAATGAGATTGGAAAAATGCTTTATGTCAGATGGATGCTTCTAAACACTTACAGGTCATAATGCAAACATTTATTTACATTTAAATATTTTGGATCATGCATACATAAAATATTGAATGTTCTTATAAGTTATATAGTGGAAATACATTTATCGAGGTTATTTGACAGCAGTAATAAATATACATCCATGACGTGACGAACTGCTCAGATGTATTTGTACACACATATTTATGTAGAGAGATGTGACTAAGTTTCAGTATAAAATGCCAAGTGTGACCAGAAAATTACTTTAAAATGATAAGATTTAAGTGATTTTTATACTTTTCTACACTTTCTCTGTGAGATGTTTTATATTTATTGCTTTCAGAAACAAAAATGTAACAGCAAGCATTGTTTAAAAAACATTAGCAGTGTTAATTTCCCAGTTAACCTGATTCAGGTCACCAGGAGGGCCCGGGAAATGGCACCACAGTGTGGCCCCTGTTCTCACAGAGCAGCAGGGGCCTAGCAGGGTGTTTTTGTTTTTTGTTTTCAATGGTCTCACAAAGTCCATTAAACTGATTGCTTTTGGGTGCTATGGCTAGAGAAATGTGTGACCTACACAAAAGCAGCCAAACCAGACTGAATGTCACCCACTATGACGTGTCCTGGAAGGCTGAGGCAGGTGCCTCAG
The DNA here is from genome assembly GCA_026225945.1 of Cricetomys ansorgei. Taxonomy (NCBI): domain Eukaryota; kingdom Metazoa; phylum Chordata; class Mammalia; order Rodentia; family Nesomyidae; genus Cricetomys; species Cricetomys ansorgei. The sequence goes on along the minus strand of JAMJFZ010001562.1, from coordinate 379,418 downwards.
CAGCAGCTAGGACTCCATGGACCAGCTCTTCAGAAGCTGGGCCCCTTGCCGCCAAGGCGAGGGATGAGTGGGCTGCAGATGCACGGCTGCAGAGGCCTGTCCCCTCAGCACTGGCACCCTGGCCCACGACCACAGTGGATGGGTGGCATTGTTTGGTTTTTCTGTCAGGAAACGCGTTGAAAGGACATGGATGTGGGAAAGGTGCTTGTGAGGAGGAGGGAGGGCCGCAGGGATGGGAGATGGGTGAGAGAGGATGGGTGCCCAGGGAAGCAGACATCATCATACACATACACGGGATGGCCAAAGAACAAGCTCAGCTGATTAAAACGGTGAAAATTTTAAGTAAAAGGGAGCGCTGATGAATGTGTGATGATGAATGTGTGATGCCTGAAGAGGCTTATTAATTTACTTCTCGATCTTGCAATATTTCTTACAGGAAGTGTTCCATTCTAAGGAAATAGGAATGCATCTAGAGATTTGCACGTTAAGAGCATCCCAATTTAATAAGGACTAGTGGTTTTGTAAATTATGTCTCTATGCCTTATGGATCTTAAAATCTGTGCTAGAGAGGAAAAAAAAAGTCACCAGAATGTACTTTCAATACTATCAGTGGGAAAATAAGGATGAGAAGTATTTAGTAGAAAAAGCAGTAAAGTATTACTAGATATTTATCTTTGGTTGGTGGAATTACAGGCAAATTAAGTTATTTTCTTTTTTTTTTATATTTTTCTAAAATAAAGAACTATTTTCATCAGAAAAAAAAATAAAGGAAAGAAGGAAGTCTTGCTTCTTTTTCTTCTGGATTCTTTTTCCTTGTTAAATGGGGTTTTAAGAACTTAAACTGCTTTAAAATTTTAAGGATGTTTGGCCTAATGCTAATAAACACAGCTGGCCCCAAGCTAGGGGTCTTTAGTTTTAACTTGGGTATGGGTGCATTTAGAGCAGGTAATACAGGGACTGTGGTAAAGCTGTGAGCTGCCAAAGGGCAGGAATGTGATGGAAGGCCTGGCTCGCAATCACTGCCTCAGTCCATGTCCACCACCAGGTCCACGGCTCCCTCTCCTGAGGCCACACAGCAGCGGCTTTCGGTGAGGGTCAGGGCTCCCTGTGAACCCACAGGTACACAAGACCTGTGTGAGTGCACCAGTGGTAAGTTCTGTAGCTCACACAGCCGGACACGGGGGTTTCCCGTCATTTTTTAATGGCTGAATTCCACTCGCACGAATGGCCGCTCATGCAACTAACACCGATCAACGATTCTTCCTGCTCTGTTATTTCAGGAAAAGCTGCCATGTGTTTATTGCACCTATTTTTGGCTTAGAGGTCACTTAGATTTAAATATGAAAAACCCCTAGAAATTAATTTGTGGGGTCAAAGTGCATTCTACACTTTTGGTGCTGGGATTCCCAACCTACCTGTTTTTATTTCCTCTGCCTCACATTGCCAATTCGATGGTTGGAAACTGGCCTCTCGTTATAGTTATGGCTTACTTTTTTTTTTGTAAGTGAAATTGAGCAATTTTTTTTCAAAAGAGTAAGAAACTGTTGGTCTTAAATTAGTCACTGTATTTCTTTCTGAACTGCCTGCTCTGATCCATACCTGTTATACACCAGTTACTGATATGTTCGCCTTTTTTTGACTCTGGTGCTTGGTCTGTAACTTAGGCTGGGCTGTCATTTGAGATCCTTTATAGGCACATGCCACATGCCAGGGTTCCTGTTCTTTCTCTGTGTCTCTTTAAATTGACTCAATGGGAAACCAGAAAATTAGCCCGGCCTCTATTTTAAAAAATCGTAATATTGGTGTTCTCATCCATTAAAAAGTCTGTTTTAAATTTATGTTTGTGTTGTAGGTGTGGTTCTGAGTCCAGAGGGTATCTGCTGAGTCCAGGTTCTTGTGCCTGAGGGGATGCGGGGCAGAACTGGACCATGGGTTGTGCCTGGGGAAAAAGTAGGCTAGAGTGTTGGTCCACAGGTGGGGCAGGAATGGCCCTTCGAGCTTAGCTACACAGCGCATGCTCTGTTCTGCTACACGGAGCTCTGATGGGGACCGGCTCCCCATCCCTTGACTGGCTTCTTGTATATGTTAATCTTGATGCCTCTTTCTCCCCTCCTCTCTGGCCAGACTTGCATTACTCTTTGTATCCAAATTACTTTTTGTAAACTATTTTACTTATTTAAGACCACATTTTGTTGTTGTTTCTAATGACTTTCAGGTTTTCTTTTTTTTTCTACTGCAAGATCATTTACAAATTTTCTTGTGGGGAGGTGACACGGCTCAGCTGGTAAGGGCTGCTGGATGAGCAAGCCTGGTGATCTGAGTTTGACCCCTGGAGCCCATGTAAAGCGCAGGGAGAGAACGACACGGCGTTCTCTTCTGACCCCCGCAAGCGCGTCGTCAGCGAGAGTACACACTGGGCGCTACCTGAAGGTTCAACTCTGACCCATTTGCAATTTACTTTGATGTAAGGACTTCAGTGAGGATCCCTCTTTTTTATGTTTGAGTAATTGTTCTAACAGTGTGTTAAAAATCTTGTCAAAGCCGGACGGTGGTGGCCCACGCCTTTAATCCCAGCACTCTGGAGGCAGAGGCAGGTGGACCTCTGTGAGTTTGAAGCTAGTCTGATCTACAGAGTGAGTTCCAGGACAGCCAGAGTTAGAACAGAGAGAAGAAACCCTGTCTCAAAAGCAGACAAAAAAATCCTGTCAAAGTGGCTGTCCTTTGTGGAGTGTGTTTGGGTCATTCTTCTCGTCCCAGTCCAGTTTCATTGTCTTGTCATCAAACCTGAGTTGTCCGTTTCTGCTTATTTGGGGAGTCTATGGAGACTGACCTTGTGGTCACTTCTGTGATTATGTCACCTGTTTGTAAAGGATGTGTGTTCTCTTCTGAGATGGGGTGTGGTGGCTAGACTCCGCCCCTGTTCTGTCCACTCACTCTGTGGGTTTCCCTGAGAAATGTGTGAGGCTGCTGTGCTGTTTAGGGGAGGCACGTTTCCAGTTAAGAACTTGGGTTCTATTATTTTGTTTTCTTTTAAGAGCACTGACACCCTGGTTCCTGGTCCGAGCGACACTTCCTGCCCTGCTACGGACTTCTCATAGTCATTTCCTGACTACCGTCACACCATACAGCCTTTGATACATGAGCACAGTACACCCAAGTCAGCATTTCTTTTCATTTTCATATTCTCTCTCCCTCTCTCTCCTTCCCTCTCCCCAACCCTCCCTTTTTCTCCAAGGCAGAGTCTTAACACACTATAGTAGTGTCTAGAATTTACTATGTTCCCCAGGATGGCCTCAGACTACAGTAATTCTCCTGCCTCAGCTTCCTGACAACTGAATCGTAGGGGTAAGCCACCATGTGCCAGGGCCGGCCTGGCAAGTCGGACAGTACCTGGATGGAGAGTGGGACTGAAGGGCTTTATGAGGAGAGGGGAAAAGAGACGCAAGGGAAAAGAAGTAGGCCAGACACACACAGTATCATTGAGCTCAGATGGAATGGAGCTGAAATTTTATTTTTCTCTCCAAACTTATACCCTTTTCATCAGGGGGGCTACGTGCAGTTACAGGGGTTAGAACCAAGGTGTTAATTACAGGGTGAGACAGTGCATAGTAAAACATCCTGAATGAGATAGGTATCAGAGCAGGACAACTTCCCTGCTGAGGTGGGATGCTTACCTAGGGGAGACAGCCTCTCTCCAGTGGAGTTAGATGCTTAGGACAATAGCTCTCCAGGTGAAGTTAAAGGTTTAGCCAGAGAAGAAGTATCCCTTCATGGGGCTTTGGCTTCCCTGTAAACAAGCCGCTCTCGGGCCGTCATTAATTATTCATGACTCAGTTTAGCTCAGAAGATTTCCCGATAGCCAGAGGCTCACAGCAGGGTCTAGGCCCAGAGTCTGAAGGGCTCACCACAACCATGCTTGGCTTCTGAGACAGCATTTTCATTTATAAAAATAGTATCTGCATATATTACCCTGACACCCTATAGAACAGAAAGGCAAATTCCTGTTCTCACGCCTTCATCCCCCAGTCCTGGTCCTTCAGGCCATAGAAAGAACGTAATCATGAGTTTGGTATGTCTGGTTGAGAATTTCCCTGATTTTAATCTGTTTTTACAGAGTATCTCTGAAAGTCTATTGCATTGTTTTGAATATTAAAAAGCAGATTATAATTTCTTGTTTCATTGTAAGTTGCTTTTCACTTTTATCAACACATCTTGGATGCCATTTCAGAAAATGGGCACAGTACTAACTGGCGCAGACTGTGCTACCAAGGCCTGTTAGTCCGCCACTGAGGTGCACTGAGTTGATCGAAGCTGCATTTTAGAAATGTCTGTAGTTGAACACATGCATTTCTAGAAAGAGGGAAATCTTTTTTTAGATTTATTTTATTCTTAATTATGTATATGTGTGTGTGGGTCTGTGGGTTTGCATGCCTGAGTGGAGATACCTGCAGAAGCCAGGAGAAAGTTTCAGATCCCTGAGCTGGAGTTACAGGTGGTGGTGAGCCACCTGATATGGGCTGCTGGGAAGTGAACTCAGGTCCTTTACAAGAGCTTCCAGTGCTCTTAACTGCTGAGCCATCTCTCTAGCCCCAGTAGGGAATTATTATTTAAGAAATAGGATTATTAGTTTGTTCCCTTAAGTGCCCAGGTGTTCTTGTTTGTAGTACTTTAAACATGTTACTGTTACATGCTAGCCAGGTTTAAAATGCTTTTCTTTAAATACCCCGCCCCCAATCATCTCCTCCTCCACCACCACCTCTATCTCCAGCAGCAGCAGCAGCAACAGGAGGAACAACAACAACAAAAACAGAAGAGTCTCCCAGTATACTCATGACTCTATGCCTGTTTCTTTCTTTTTTTTTTTAAGTAAAATTTTAATTTAATTTTATATTATGGGTGTTGTGTCTGTGCACCATGAGCATGTCTGGTGCCCACAGAGGCCAGAAGAGAAGGGTCAGATCCTCTGGGACTGGAGTTACAGACAGTTGTGAGCAGTCATGTGGGTGCTGGGAATCATACCCTCGTCCTCTGGAAGAACAGTAAGTGCTATTTACCTGTTGTACCATCTCTCCAGCCCCCTAAAATGCCTTTCTTAAGTAAAAGAATTTTCATGGTAACTAGCTGATTTTTGCAGTAAAAGATTCAAGTTCTAAAAACTTTGGGAATCAAAGGCAAAGTGAATTCAAGATGTTGATCATGTTTTCTAAAGTTTTCTTTTCTTTCTTTTTTTTTCTTTTCCCGAGACAAGGTTTCTCTGTTGTAACTCTGGCTGTCCTGGAACTCACTCTGTAGGCCAGGCTGGCCTCAAACTCACAGAGATCCACCTGCCTCCACCTCCCCAGTGCTGGGATTAAAGGTGTGTGCCACCACCACTCAGCTGATTGTGTTTTCTGAATCCAGAAAATTTGTTTAAATGACAATCTAATCTCCAGCTCAAAAAAGACAAGGGAAGTTTTGCTTTATAATTCCTATTCTAACAGTGTGTTTAAGAAAAGAGTGAGGGATGACTCCCTTAGGCTTGCTATGCAAGGCTGAGCTTGATCCCTCTGGGCTCTGACCCTTGTAGAGGTAGAAGGCAGTGTCTGAGGTCCCGTGGAAGTGAGAGAACTGGGTGGGGGCGGGAAGGTTTTCTAGTTGAGTGAGCTTCTCAGCTGAGGACGGCGAGGACCACTACTTCCAAATGACTTTACACAGTTTTCAACTGAAAAGGAAAAGTGGGAGGTGGGAGAAGCACTCAGGATTCCACATCCTGGTGTTTGGGTCCTGCTCTGGCTAGTTTTTATGTCAGCTTGACACAAGCTAGAGTCACTTGGAAGAAGAAACCTCAATTGAGAAAATGCCCCTACCAGGTTGGCCTGTGGTGAGTTTTCCTGATTGATAGTTGATGTGGAAGGGCCCTATTCACCGTGGGCGGTGCCACTCCTGGGGTGCTGTATGAAGGCAGTGGAGCAAGCCAAAAGGAGCAAGCCAGTAAGCAGCACTCCTCCATGGCCTCTGCTTTGGTTCCTGCCTCCAGGTTCCTGCCCAGACTTCCCTGGATGATGGACTCTACAAACTATGAGATTAAAAAGCCTTTTCCTTTCCAAGTTGCTTTTTGGTTGTGGTTTTATCTTAGCAACAGAAACTGAGTAAGATAGGCCCCCACAACCAGGGCATGTTTTTGGTGTTAGTAGCTGGACATTATTTGATATGTGCCCCAGATCCACAACTTCAGGAGATAGGTAGCCGTTTATCTCTCACTTTATACACAGAGATACTTGCAATACTCTGAGGAAGCAGCTTCCCCAGGCAGAGTGGCTACCGTTCCAGCCAGGCTTTGGTCTAGGTGGAGCCCATGTTCACAGCTATGGCACTTGCTCTTCTTCAGAGTCACCACAGGTCCATTCTAGACCCTTCATAGCTACTCTTACTGAACCCTTGTATCCGTCTGATTTGCCTCCAGACTATGCATGCAAACTTTTCCTTCAAGAACTGCTTTTTCTGTCTCCTCCCCAAAGGTCTCGTGCCAGCAGGAACCCCTTTCCTAAGAATGTCACTGCATCAAATCTCCACTGTCTGGTGACCAGTGGCTTTCTGTATATCCACCTACTGCTCCTGAGAAGCACAATTTGCTGGTTTGTTTCATATTATTCTCCATTTCTTCCCTCTAAAGTGTCTGGAACACAGTATATGCAATTTGTATTTGACAAGAAACAAATTGGCAGCAGGCATGTTATTTCCTCACTTGATCATAGCATCATGTGTTGACCTAGGTTACCGCTCTCCTGACTCTCGACGAGGATGGATTTCAGAGGTTGTCTTTATTTTATTGCTGAACGACTGGGCAGTGATGAACTGGATGCCCTCAAGTTTCTGTGCTTGGACTTCATCCCACAAAAGAAGCAGGAGCCTATCCACGATGCCCTAAAGCTATTCGACATCCTGCAGGAAAACGGAATGTTAGAGGAAGGCAATCTGTCCTTCTTGAAGGAACTGCTTTTCATCATCAATCGGCTGGACCTGCTGACCGGCACCCTGAACAGCAGCAAGGAGGAGATGGAGAGGGAGCTGCTTGTTCCAGGCAGAGCTCAGGTTTCTGCCTACAGGTGGGTAGAAATGACGGGGATGGGCTGGGCAGTATGGCTGCAGGGATGTGCCTCTGTGTGCACACTGCTGGGGTCCATTGTGTGAAGTGATTTCTGACTCTGGGCTAGATGAAGACATTCAGGGACTAAATATAATTCATGGAAAAATGCTAAAGCCATAAAATAATTTATTTTTCATTCACCATGGCACAAAAAGGGACTTCTGGGAAGAAGAGGTTTGGCTAGAGGCAGATAGGAGAAGCCAGTGTGGGGGGTTATGGCCCATGTGGATTAGTTACTTTCCCATTGCTGTGGTAAAATACCAGGATCAAAAGCAATTTATAGGAGAGGTTATTTTAGATTACAGTTCCAGAAGGCTAACAATGGCAGAGATAACATGGCAGCAAGCAGGCAGGGTGCCAGGAGCAGGAAGCTGAGAACTCACATCTCCCATGTGTGCAGGAAACAGGAAGCATGGACCAGAAGTGGGAGTGAGGCTATAAACTCTCAAAGCCTGTCCCCAGTAATGTACTTTCTCCTGCAAGACAGCCTGGGGACCAAGTGTCCAAATACATAAGGACATTTCTCATCCAAACCACCACAATGTATATTAACTCGCGAAAGAATAAGTAAATTTCCAAATTTTCATTTTTTTCAAAGTGAAACATTACCTCCAGATATGTTGATATTGAGATATAGTTGTTTTTTGTTGGTCTCTTTCCCCGGTTCCTGCGCACACCACCGGACGGCGGCTGCCGGGTGACTCGGTTCTCTGGCCAAGAGAAAGGGGGGGAGGGGGGATTGGGGAGAGGGGGTGTGGGTGTGTGCTCAGACTTAAGCTGCTGGAAGGCGCAGGCCCAAGGCAGGGGTTGTCGGGTAGTTTCTTGCAAAGCCCCTAGAGAGCCAGGTCTGGTGAACACGATGCTCAAACTTTATTCAGGAGCTTTTCCATTTAAGTAACTTTCCCGGAGAAGGTGGGGTTCCGGTACTCCGGGTGGGGATGCCTAATTAGCATAGGGCCGGGCAGGGGCACCTGGCCTCGGGGTCTTTGCAAAGACAGAGGAATTCGCCACAGGGCAGGCAAAAAGCTTGCCAGATTTGTTTCCTTATGTTACTGTGAGTAGTCTCCAGGGCTTAGAAGAGAAGGAGCTCTCAAGGCATCCTGCTAGCCCCCTGGGGAGGACGAGGCGCCCTTTGGCGGCTTCCACTTGCTCTTTAGCCCCAGGGTCTACAGCTTTTCTTGTTTGTTTGTTTGGTATGGGTGTTTTGCCTGCACGGTTGTCTATGTACCATTTTCATGAAGGATGCCTGCAGAGGCCACAAGAGAGCATCCAATCACCTGGACCTGGAGTTACAGTCAGTGCCATGTTACAGTGAGCTGCCATGTGTGCTGGGAATTGAACCTATGTCCTCTGGAAGAGCAGCCAGTACTCTTAACCATTGAGGCATCTCTTCAGCCGCTGGAGTAGAGTTTTAAATACATATTCTACTTCTCTTCCTCTACTTTCTTGTTAAAGAAAGTTAAAACATAGGTTTAAAACAGGGAGTGTGGGAACACTGAGGAAGATACCGAGTCTGGAACACTGAATCTGGCTGGGTATGGGGTAGCCCCGCCCACCGGCTGAGGAGGATGGGGCTCTCGGAAAAACTGCAAAGCTGGTCTCTGTTGCCCTTTCTCTAGTAAACTTAGTAACTCTGTAAGTAGTCACACATTATACATGTTCTTGCATCGTAACAAATTGTAACAGATTGAGTGGCGGGTAATGGTAACGTCTAAAAGAGCCTCCGTCTACTCCAGGAAGGGACCACCCCAGACTGCCCCTCCCGTGGGCAGGGGAGAGGGAGGGGCTGGGCAAGGGGAGGGGAAATGGAGAACCCTGGAGGTGTGCTCTCTTTGGGCTCTGCTTTCTCACCTGTTGAAATAAGCTGTGAATTTGACCGCTTGACCTGTGCGGCAGGCTAAATTCCTCTCCTCAGGAACGTAAGAACAGAGACTGCTGCTTCGGTTCACCCATCCGTGACTATCTCATCTTACTGGCCCTGTTTTGTGACACCCACAACATGTGTTTGCTTTGCTTAGGGACTGCTTCCCACAGTGACCCCCCTTCCCATCTGCTTGTGTATGCAGCTGGAACCCAGGTGCCTCAGTTGGTCTAAACCTCTTCCAAGATGCTAGGCTGGTTTCTGCTTCTTCCAGGCAGCTGGTCGGCTGTCAGTCTTTGCAGCTTTTCTCCTTGGAGAGTCTTCTTTGCAGCTCAGCTTCCTTCTGTCTGAGGGGCTCTTTCAGCTTTGATGGTTTACTCTGGCCGGGCACCTGAGAATCTGGTCAGTTTCAGGGACTTCCGGAAACTATTTTGAGTTGTTTACTTTCCTACTTAAGGAGCTTCCTGCGGGATGGAAAGTTTCAATCTCTGAGGAAACTGTTACACAGCAGAGACAGGGTGCTTTGCACTAAAGTTAAAGGTGGGTTGGACCATCCTGGACAAACTGATAATGCTTTAGGGAGGTAGTTCTGGTATAGAGATTTTTTTTGAGATGATGGTAATATAAGGTATCAAATGTTTATGTACTATTTCATTTTTCACAATTGTATTTCATAACTCAATTTGGAAATATGGAAATATTTGGAATATTTGGAATATGGAATATGGAAATATGGAAAAATATGGAAACCAACATATTTTCCTATTAAAGTTATTTCCTTCTGGACAATGATGGCCCACACTTTTAATCCAGGAGGCAGAGGCAGGTGGATCTCTGTGAGTTCAAGGCCAGCCTGCTTTACAACGTGAGTTCTGGGACAGCCAGAGTTACAGCGAGAAATCTTGTCTCAAACCAAAAAAACCCACAAAAACCAAACACAAATTGTTGAGAGCTTCTCTGACTTATGTATTTCAAAAACTTAAAAGATATTATTTTTGTTTTTAATTACGCGCTGTGTTTGGATGTGTGTATGTGTACAGGCACCCTCAGAGGCCAGAAACGTTGACTCCTCTGCAGCTGGAGTTACAGGTGTTGGTGAGCTGCCTGATGTGGGTGCCCAGAATGGAACTCTGGTCCTCTGTAAAAGCATCATGCACTCTTAACTGCTGAGCTTTTTCTTCATCCCAACTTTTGCTGACTTCTAAAACATTCTTCTGTTTATTCATTTGACAAGCATTTTCCGAGATCCTAAAGGTGCCAGGAAATAATGTTCCTGTTAATGAAAAGACTCAACCAAGAAGCTTCTTCCGCTTCCTTGTCCTTGAAAGAGAACAAAGAGTAGAATGTCAGCTAGAAAGCTAAACTTAATTGCAACTCCTCTCAGTCTCCCCCCTCCCCTAGAGAACATCGAGTCCAGTAGTGCTACTCCCCCCCCCCCCCGTTGCTGAGAACAGGCTTATCAGAAACTTCCAAACCTCTCTGTGCAAACACCAGACATTCTTAGTTCTCCTGACTCCTTACCCCTACCTTGTGGTCACCAGGCCCCATCAATACCTACCAATCATTTTAGAGGTTAACCCCCCTGGGGCCAATCCTGAAACACCAAGGCATGTAAGTCCCTGCTTGTGTTCTTTTCCTGTATAAACTCAACTCCTCCTGTGAGTGCACCTGCTGTGTCAGGGAGGCGTTTGATCCGGCTTGAGTCTGAATTAAGAGACCTCATGTGTTTTGCATCAGATCGGACTCCTTTGTGGTTATTGGGGATCTGAACGTGGGCACAACACTGTCACTTCCTGATCTCTCAGTGTGCTTTCATGTGCTGCCTAGCAGCTTGGGCCGTGATGGACTGTGTATGTGACATTGGTCCTGTGGGGTTATGGTGTCTGGGAATGTCATAGTACTCTTAGTTTAAGAGCACATTGTGGTGTTCACAAAAATGAGGAACTTGCCTAGTGATGAGCGTCTCAGGTGTGCCCACCATTGAGTGGCATGTGACTATAGTTCATGAAAACTCACACAGTCCACAATGCCTGTCCATGATGCAGCTACACATTTATCTTCTATCTACCAATGAGTGAGAAAAATGTGTAACGTTGTTAGGTCCCCAAAACAGCTAAAGTAGACACCGAGAGAAATGTATGACCATACAAAGCAGTTTATTTCCGCGACATGCCAGCGTCAACAAATTTAAAAAAAGAGGCGACTCTGAGATGCAGCCGCGTGGGCCTTTTAAAGGAAACAGGCAGTGGCTGGGGAATCTACTTGGTCAGGATCTGGACACTGGATTGGCTCATTACATCTCTGGAGGAAGCGAGGGGCTAGTGGGGAAGTGGATAGCTGAGGTCAGGGCTGCCCTCCACAGGGGGGCACTGGTCCTCACAACATGTCTAAAGTCACAGAGTTCAAAGATGGTGGGACCCAGAGTTTTAGCAAGGGTAGTCTGAGACCCCTATACTCAAACACTGCACCTCATAAATCTCAGATTAATGGAAGTGAAACAGGCATGGGCTAGGCTGTCAGGTGACTTGGGCAGTTTATTAACAGACTACCGTAATATGTGGTTGTTATTCTGGGAGGAATGAATGAAGGTTCAGTGAGAGAACAGAGCCCAGGACACTTGGACGATGTGGTGTGATTGCAGGGCAGTGGGCATGTGCAGCTGGACAAGGGGAAGGAGGATTGGGAGAACACAGGGCAACTGGTGTTGAGAGCGTCAGGACCTTTGGTATTGGTGAGAGTAGAGGAAGCGTGTGTACGCGTGTGCGTGCGTGCATGTGCGTGTGTGTGTGTGTGTGTGTGTGTGTGTGTGTGTGTGTGTGTGTTCGGAGTCCCTTTTATTCTGGAACCAAATAATCAGCCTTCTTCCTGAAAGAGATGGCTAGGAGCACACTGACCAGTTCTTAGAAGGGAGTCTGCTCTGTGCACTTTGAGAATGTAATTCTCCCAAATCATTGCATCTGGATATTGATTTTTATAGCAACCTAGGAACAGCAAGAGTCTTTTAGCTGAAGTTAGTTGGAAGACAAAGGTGGTGGGACTTCGCTCAGAGTAGGCTGGCTGGGCCTGGTTTGGTACACTTCCATCACTTCCAGCCTCATCCTGAGGTTCACCAGTCAGAAATAGTTGGCTATTTTAAGGAGGCCCTGGGAATGAAGCCTGCTGTAACTCCATGTAGTGATGGAAAATGATGTAGGTTGTGTTTCTAAAGTGTCTCCGTTTCTCACCACAGGGTCATGCTCTTTCAGCTCTCAGAAGATGTAACCCAGCCGGAAGTGAGACAATTTACGTTTTTTTTGAACAAACAGATCCCCAAAGGCAAGCTGGAGGGTAACTTGGTAAGACCTGGTGTTTCCTTGAGATGGGTCACCACTGGGTTTCTGAGACCAGAGGGGACTGTTCTGCTAATAACAAACTGTATTCAGGCTTTTTTTTAAAGACATGATATTATGTAGCCCAGGCTGAATCCAAATTTGCTATGTAGCCAAGGACAACCTTAAGCTTTTGACCTTTGTGCCTTTCACCTCCTGAGTGCTGAGATTCCTGGCTTATGTCACCATTCCTGGTTTATGTGGCTCCAGGATGGAACCAAATGCTTTTTGCATGACAGGCATGATAGGCAAGCATTTTGCTGTAAGAGAATGCTTTGCCAAGAAGCTTTTTGTACTGTGCAGCCTTCCTTATGGATATATGCTGCTTGGACTTCTGGGAACAGTTTGCAGGGAGCTATTTAAGAGAGAGTGTGTTCATTGGAAAAGACAGTTGGGTTGTGACGGGGTAGAGTGAACATCACAGTTGGGTGGTGACAGAAGAGTGAGTACCAGAGTTAGTTGGGTGGTGACAGGGGAAAAATGAGCTCCAGAAGCTGATGATAGGGAAGGCAGGCAGAAACAAGGCTCAGATAAAGACAGATAGTTCTAGAGACTAAGAAAGAAGGCAGACAGTTGCTGGGAAGCCTTAGACACATTAAGTTACTGAGATAACTGGGGAAAAAATGTTAATGGGATAAAGGATTTTAGAAGTTAAGTTCAGTTCCCCAGGCTTAGACAGATTAAGACAGCCAGAAAGGGCTGTAAAAGATTTCTCACTGCCTTCTCTCTCCTCCTCTCCCCTCCCCTCCCCTCCAGTTCCCTTCCCTTTCCTTTCCTTTTTAACCCTTTGAAGCTAACAGGGGTTTTAAAAAAGTTACAAGTTAGGATCTTTCTCAGTAAGTCAACAGCAAGGAATAAGGGGACAGAGCCAAGTTACCAGTGAAAAAGTAACAGTTACAAAATGCTTCAAAGCTTAGACACAGAGCTTAGAATCAGCTGCAGCCTTTAAGAAAACATTTATCTTAGAGCCCAGACTCAAATGGCAGAAAACAGTCTTACACATTTTTAAAGAAAACCTTTACATTTTGCCAAATGAGCAAAGCGTATATACTTTTTAAATACAGAGAAGACATTAGTGTAACAGTAATGTAATGTAATGTAATTAGTGAAGATTTTTTTTTTTCATATGCAGCTTTCCATATGATTGCATGCTGCTTGGACTTCTGGGAACTTTGCTTAGAATGTAAAATTGAGTGGGTGGGGGTGGGGTACAGGTGACAGTTAAAGGGTTGGTCTGTTATATGTTAGTTCTGTCCAGCTCCTGTTCAACAAGCTTAGGAGAGCCAAAAAGGGATGTGAATATTCCTTTCTCTCTTTCAAGGCTGTTAGAAGGACAGTGAAGATTGATTGTTTGATTGATTTCTCTCTCTCTTTCAAGACTGCTACAAGGGCAATGAAGATTTCTTTTTTTCTGTCTTTTCTTTCTCTTTCCTGAGATAGAAGGTAAAAGGCACAGTAGGAATCTGTTACAAATTAGGAATCTGTTATAGTAGCTTTTAGTTACAAGTGGCGCCCAACGTGTGGCATGAAACTAAAGATAAAAAAGGATAATGGGAAATTTGATTTCAAGTGTAGTAGAGGGAAAAGCAGAGGATGAAGGGATAAATACTTTTGTTCAAGAGGCCAGCAAAGTATTTACAGCAGCTGTTGCCACTGGGATATACAACCACCTTGCTCTCAATGGTGATTTTCTTTTTCTTTCTTTCGTTTTTTTCTTTTTTTTTTCTGTTGCTTCTATTTCTTTAAAAAAAGGTTAAGGAAGTAGCTATGTCACTAGAAGAGCCGTGGGGGAGTGGAAAGGGCCAAGAGAGGACAACAGAGCAAAAGGGAGAATGAAAGGGCTAATAATTTTCACTTTGAAAAAGGAAATTATAAAAAAGAAATTGGCAGTACTACTAGAACAAATAAGGGGGAATTAGAAAAAAGAAATTGGTGGTGCTAATAAAAGAAATATGGGGAGATTAGAAAGGGTGAAGAAACAGAAAAACTGAGGAACTGGGAACACAACTGGCTTCATTCCCAGAGACAGAAAGAAGTATTTTCCCCTGGGTAGATAAAAGAGAGGGGATTGTACAGGTTGATGGTCCTGTTAGGAATATAAGGGAAGAGTCTGTACAGAAGAATGATCAGATAAGGCAGCCCTTCCCAAAAAAGGTGTCTAATTGTGAATCCTTGGTGCCGGCTAAGACGGAAGAAAGGCAGCCTAGGGTCAGGAAATTACCTTCAGCATTGCAGCAGTGATCCAGCATATTCCATCTGATAGGTTTAACCCCCAAGGGTTAGCTGAAATAGGATGGCATTTGGTAGAAATGAGTGACTTAAGGTGCTTGAACGAAGCTATGGTTTTGTATGACTTGCACTTGCCCTGTGTAAAACAAGTGCTGAATAACTGGGCACTGAAGCACTGGGTGGTCCCACACAATTGGAAAGGGTTTATATCCGCTATATGAGAGGCAGATCCTCAGCTTCAATGGTTAACCTGGCGTAGAGAAGACACAGTGAGTTTGGAACAGCAGAATAGGGCTAGAGGAATAAATACAATACAAGATCAGCCCCTTGGTAAGATTCACTATGCTGAATTACAAGAACAGATTAAGTTTGATGATGTGACCATAGAATACTGTTGTTTAGCAGCTTTATGAGCTTAGGAGAACGTAGAGGAACCAGGAAAAAAGTACACCTTATTCACAAAAATCATATAAGGCTCAAGTAAGGCCTTCAGTGACTTTTTGCAAAGATTAACTGCAGCAGTGAACAGAGTCTCTCAGTTCCTGAAGCAAGACAAGTGCTGATTGAAACCATGACATTTGAAAATGCAAATACCATGCATAAGCAAGTTTTAAGGCCATTAAAAGCAAATTCTGCACCAGTGGATCACTCGATCAATGAATCAGAGCTTCTCCAAACAAGTGCCTCACACTAATGTGAAGATTGTGTCATTATGGGTAACCAGTGAAGAATGGCAAAGAGCTTGTAGAGATTTTTTGGGAGAAATAAAGAACAAATATCCTAAATGCAAGTAAATTCAGTTTACCAAGAGAACTAACTGAATACTCCCTCATGTAGTGAATGAAACACTTATTTCTGGAGCACCTACATTTTATACAGACACCAATAAATCAGGAATGTCAGGCTACAAGTCAGAAAAAATAAGTAAAGTCAGTCAAAGCCCATATGCTTCTGTTCAAAAATCAGAGTAGCATGCTGTTCTTAATGTATTGTTAGACTTTCCTGAATTTCTTAATATCGTCACTAACTCTCAGTATTCACCAAGGGCTATTTTGCATATAGCAACTGATGAATTTGTTCCTGATAATTCAGAATTAACGTCATTATTTATGCAGCTGCAACAAGCAGTTTAAGACAGAAACTGTCCATTATAAATCACTCACATTAGATCTCACACAGGTCGCCATGCCCATTGGCACAAGGAAGCAATGAGATCAATCCCTTGTTCATAGGAAATACGTTAGAAGCTGCAAAATTTCATGAAAAGCATCACATAAACAATAGAAGTTTAAAATGAAACTTCTCCATTACTTGGCAACAAATCAAGGAAATTACAAAAAAAAAAATTGTCCAACATATGCCTTGTATAATCAAGCCCCACTGGCCACTGGACGTAACCGTAAGGGCACTAAAAGAGGGGAAATCTGGCAGATGGTGCTTTCCATGCTGCAGAATTTTATGTTTATGCACCATACTATCGACACTTATTCAAGATTTCAATGGGCTTCTGCCTTGAGCTCCGAAAGGGCTGATTCTGTAATTACACATTACCGGAAATAATGGCTGTTAGGGAAATACCTTCACAAATCAAGGCTGACGATGCCCCTGCATATGTCTCCAGTAAAATGAAAAATGTTTTTGCCTGCTATGGCATAAAGCGTATTACTGGTGTGCCACACAATCCTACAGGACAAGCAGTTATAGAAAGATCTAATTGGACATTAAGGAAATGCTTGAAAGACAAAAAGGAATAACAAAGGCCCCCAGAGATGGATACACAGTGCACTACTAACTTTAAATTTTATGAATGTTAATGAGACAGGAACAATAGTGCTGAGAGACACTGGACAATGGAAAGAAGTGCAGAGTTAAATCAATCCATATATTATAAAGATGTATTAATATCTGAATGGAAATCAGAACAAATATTGCACTGGGGCAGGGGGTATGCCTATATTTCCAGTGGAAGTTAGAAGTTTTGGGTACCACTGAAACTAATAAAGATAGATTTGAGCTGGGGAGATCTCCTGAATATCCTGACCGATGATGTGAAAAGTGTGATGGGAAGAAAGAGATAGAGTCTTCTAATGATTGCATTAAAGTACAAAAAACTAAATAGCAACAAAGAATCAGCCCTGGGTCATGGAGTAAAATTTCTGAGTCCTAAATTTCCACCTGACTCCACCACAGTGAGAGTGCAGAGTCCACGGAAGATGAAGAATGTGAAGCCTTGGTCACTTTGGCTGATTGGGAACAGTTGGCTGGCTGTCGTCAGAAGGTTCCAGGAAAACACAGTGATGGTCCACAAAATGCCAATCACTGCAAATTTTACAGAACCTCCAAGAGTCCCATGACCTGTACAATGGCCAACAGTGAATTAGTCCTGAGGAGATTGTGGCCTCCCTTTTAGAGGAAGAGAACACTCACAGCAAACAGAAACCAGAGGAGAACACTGTAAAGCCAAAGTTCAGGCATTCAAGGGGATAGGCTGTCTCTATGCAAAAGAGTCAGTGGACAAAACATTGAAAGAGACTGTTGCCTTTAATGATATCAGTGAACATCAGAGTTCCTTGAAACATGAAGACCCCCTATAACATTTTTATAGAATATGGATCCACATGTGCTAATGGATCATCAAGTAAGCTGACTTCATGCCAACCTGCAAAGACAGTGAACAGGCCAAACCACATTCATCCTCCAAAGAAACAGCGTACTTTTGAGAGCCAGAACCATAAAGTAGTGTTGTTGGTCACGCTCTCCGGGTTCCCGAGCAGACCGCGAGCAGACCGCATAACGGCTGAAGGATGGCCGGCCCGCAGCAGTCCAGCCGTTCCTTGGTCAGGGGACTGGGCTTAGACTTAAGCGGCAAGAGGCGCGGGCCTGAAGTAGGGGTTCGGTGACTTCTCGTGAAGCTGTCCGCTCGCGGACCTGAGAAATGACGGGGCTCAAAGAACGCCTCAGGAGCCGGGTTTGATGAACACGAAACTCGTTTATTATCAGCCCTTTCCCTGTTTAAATATGTTTCCCGGAGAAGGCGGGGTCCCTTGGGCGGAGAAGCCTAATTAGCATAGGGCGGGAACACCTGAGGCGGGAAAGCAAGGCATCCACCCAATGGACCCAGGTGCAGTGGAGACAAGCATGTTCCTTCTGCTTTCGAGAAGCAGGCAACCCACAATATTCTGTCCAGGGCATGAGAAGAGGAGCACGCAGCGTGCTCTTTCCTCTCACCTATACAGGGAGCGGAGACACATCCCAGCGGCTTCTACTGCTTCTTCAGCCCACATAGTGTCTTCTATTAGTTTGGACAAGAAAAATAAAAATCCTCTCTTGTATCCTTGCATTAAAAGGTAAAACATCCCTAAGTCTTAGTGCAAAGAGTCACAAGACAGAACCTGACAGAGACATTTGCCATCCACCTGGGCTTCAGAGAAAAAAGAGACTGATTCAAGCAACTTTACATCTCTTGAGGAACTACCAAAGGGTCTGTCTCAGGGAAGTTGTTTTCTCACTTTGTGTTAGTAATGCATCATGCATGAATGCTAAGGATAAACATGCTACAGACAATCAAGTGACTGGCAGCCTTGGCAGTGTAGCAGAAAGCCAGAGACGTGCAGAAGACACTGGTGCCAATGCACTGGCAAATTTAGATGATCATCCAGCAGACAAAAAACAAACAAACAAACAAGCCATACGTGTCTTTGCTTCTGATAATGAAAGTGAAATGGAAGAGATATCCGCTCACGAGCAAAGCTGCCCAGGAAAGGATCTGGTGACAGAGTCCGTGGGTAAAGGATCTGGTGACAGAGTCCGTGGGTAAAGGATCTGGTGACAGAGCCCGTGGGTAGAGCATCTGAGACGCTGTTTGACGGCAGTGATGAAGAATCAGACTCCAAGGACAGCACCAGGTCCAACACTAAACCTGTTGAGGGTAGAGCTGCTCACGGATTTGCGGTCTCATTTTGGAAGTGATGAGAGGTTCTGCATGGACTCTAGATTTCTAGAGAGTGACAGCAAAGAGAAAGAGAATGAGTTAAATGAAAATAAATCCAAGGACATAAGAGATGGCTTAGCAGAAGGCCTCAGAGGAAAAGCAATCAATATCATGCAACTTATGACTTGGTGAAAGGGGGGAAGTGTAGCAGGTATTTGAAAAAGTATGTTGTCGTATGTAGCTTTCTGTGTGGTTGCATGCCACTTGGACTTTGGGGAACTTTGCTTAGAGTGTAAAGGAGAGTGGGGGTGGGGTGCAGTTGGCAGTTGGTGGGCTGCTCTGTTAGATGTTAGTTCAGTTCAGCTCCTGTTCTCCAAGCTTAAGACAGCAAAAAAGGGCTGTGAATATTTCTTCCTTTCTCTCTTTCTCTCTTCCAAGGCTGCTACAAGAGCTGTGAAGATTTCTTTCTCTCTCTTTCAAAACTGCTATAATGGCAGTGAAGATTTCTTTCCTTTCTCTTTCTTGAGCTAGAGGGTAAAAAGGCACAGTAGGAATCTGTCACAGTGCCTATCATTTCACAGTGGTTAGGCAGATACAGCCGCCACAGCTCTGATACCTCTGCGCTGTGAAGAGCTACTGCTTAGTCCTGGGGTAGAGCCATGAGCCAGGGAAGGCAAGTTGGGCAGTGCGACAAACATGAGACCCAGCAGAGCCAGCGTGGGACGGTGGCCCAGGGTCACATCTTCCCCACTTCTGCTGTTCTTGAAACACTTCGTGTTTGCATGTTTTTCCCCTTAGCCTGTGGTATGTGTCTTTCTGTTTGTTTGTTTGTTTTGAGACAGGGTTTCCCTGTATAGCCCTGGATGTCCTGGAACTCACAGAGTTCCGCCTGCCTCTGCCTCT